>JAGHPS010000495.1:0-196453 GCA_020976635.1 Castanea crenata
CATGTGCAACACTAAATGGAAATTAAGGGTCTGTTTGGGAGAAATTGAAATTTTTTTTGCTGAAAGTACTGTAAATAAAGATAAAAGTTAGCTGAAATAGTACAATGAGACCTGATAAGGCAAAAATGTATTGACCCCTATGGCAAAGTAAGTAATTAATTACCCAAGTTAATTAATTAAGTCAATTTAACATGCAATAATGTGATAGCACAAACAAATCACCAAATAACTAAATGCAGCAGAAATTAAATTTTACACAAGTGATTTATTTAAAAATGGGGAAAATCACCAAGACAAAAACTCACCGGGTGAATTTAAGGTCACCACTCCCGAGAATCCATTATTATCAATAAACAAATAGTTACAAGTAAAAGAAATTTCAGTACCTAATATCAACCTACAGTTAAACCCTTACCCCAATACCCAATTGGACTTGTATTGTAGCAGCAATCTCTCCATTCAATGCACGACTCTCCGTATGTGACTAATTAATGATACACGGATCCCAGTACATGACTAACACACCAACTTGAGAAGGATTGTTGACTACAAAGTTCTTCAATTCACCAATGATGAAGATCAGGAAGCTCTTTGGTCACAAAACCCTTGGTGTAAAGACACATTAACTTCTATAGAGAGAAAGATGAACTATGACAATTTCTGTCTCCGGTCATACAATGCATGTAACAACAATTGCAACAACATTTGTGACGGCCCTTAAAATAACCCTTATATTTTTCTAGGGTTGTGAGAAAAGAAATTCTACACAAATACTCAAGAGTATGCGTATAATCAAATCTAAAAAACCTGATTTCTTAATTCTCGACAGATACAACTTCTATCGAGCTTTTGTTAATCTTCAACATTAAATCTCGATAGAAAGGATTCTGTCAAGACTTCTGTCGAGTTTTAATGAACAACACTTTTTCATTTGTTTCTTGGTCAAACTTTCATAGCTTCAATACTAAACTTGAACACTTGTTTCTTGAAGTACTAAACCCATCTTAGATTTACCCAATTACAAATAAAGTACGTTTTGTCAAAGGATTAGCTAATTACATAAATATAACTCTAGCAGAACCCATGAATAGTACAAAAAAGTGTAGTGAGACCCATGAATAACAGCAAAAATAAGCTGAATAGTAAAATAAGCTGGCTTTTTAATTTGGAGCCAAACGCGCACTAAATGTGTTTGTGCAATATATGAATGAAAATTAAAAATCTCTATCAAGAATCAAACTCCTTGGGCTCGTAGAAGCTACCAGCATTAAAACATCTAACATCTAACTACGTACTGACAATGGAATAGAAGCATTCTTAGCATTTAACATCATTATACAAACAAGAAGCAATTTAAGTATATAGAAACCACAAAACAGTGCTTATTATATATGCATCACCTAGTGATTGAGCTTTACATAGCAGAGTTTTAGCGTTTTACCAATTCTTATAATACTAGTCTTGGACCTCCCGCATTGCACGTGATAGTATTTTTAGATGCATCACCTACTGACAATGGAATAGAAGCATTTGTAGCATTTAACATCATTATACAAACAGGAAGCAATTTAAGTATATAGAAACTACAAAACAGTGCTTATAATATATGCATCACCTAATGACTGAGCTTTACATAGCAGAGTTTTAGTGTTTTACCAATTCTTATAATACTAGTCGCGCACCCCGCATTGTGCGTGATAATATTTTCAGAGTAGTTTCATTAATAAATTTTTTCTTTCAATTTGGATAATTTAATAAATAGTAATGTAATTCAGAATCATATTTTCATATATTATAGCGACAATCACAAATGCAATAGATATAATTGTTGTCGTACCAAAATCAAAACAATACAATTTTTCTCAAGAATTAAAAAATTAAGTTAGTGAAAATATTAATATTTAATAAAATTTATTTATAATATTTTGGGTATCATCAAAAAGTATATAAAATTTGGAAATTATTTTTTTAGTTTTAAACAAATTTCTCAAACCCAATTGTTTCTACCATACAGTCAAAAAAAAACAAAGAAACGTAACTAAAAATAAATATGTGAAAAATAAATAGATAAATAAATAATATTAAACACAATTAAATTTGTTTTCTTAAAAATCTCAAAGAAAACACTAATAAGATAAGGAAGATGAAGAATAACATAAAATATTTGTAAACACTTAAAACAATCACTCAAGCATCTAAAAACATCATATAAAAAATACATAACAATTTATTACTAATTTGTTAAACAAAATATTTTTAAATAGTGAATGGAAATTGCACAAAAATCATTGTCTTCAACTGAACTAATTGTTCTTCATCAACTTGTTCAAACTATCCTGTAGTTTTCCAAATAAGCTAAAACCTTACAACAACACAAAATACAACATATTATAATATGATTTTTTTTCCAAATTAGATTAACAACAAACACCATTCATTAAAAGTATTTTAGTGTTGTAAATAAAATGATAAAAAAAATATTTGCATTAAAGAACACATATGAATTAGTCTATAATAGGACAATGAAGGTACAAACCTGTAGTTGGAGATCCTCCTATAGGCAGCTATTAGGTTATATATTTTCTACCATCAATGATTAAGAAAACCTGATAATATATTTTTTTCATGTCATTCATATACTAGTACACGTGTTCATACTTCTTAATCCCTCTTCTATGAAGTTTTCTTAATTCAATGTTCCAACGAAGGTGTCTCACACGTTTTGACAGCAATTGAGCCTTAGGAAGACGCAGATTCAAGTCATCTTTTGTACTAAAATTTTAAAGACTTGAGATGTAAAACAAAAATTTGAAGCCCTTGAATCCAATAAGCCTCAAAGATCATAGACTTGGCTAATCCCCTTAGGGTTCCTATGACTTGTGAAATTTGAGGCCCTTGAATTGGAGTGACTCCTTGAATATTTTGCTACAAGACCTTTTACAATGCCTCTCTTTACTCAATGAACTCAACTTAAAGCTTAAAACTCTCTTCTTATATATTCCTTGGTCTCTTCTACGTATAATGATGTCCCCCTTGACTTGCTTGCTTTTCCCTTTTTATACTACTCTTGGAGGGCTTTCAAATTACTATTCTCTCCCTTTGTTTTTTGGGTACCAGAGCCAGTCTCCTTTATCTGAAACGATGGTGGCTGGTCCTTTCCTTATTTCTTCTTATTTGCTCTTTTGGGAACTGGTACCTGAAAGTTTATTCACTGACTTTCTACTATAGAAGCTCATTTTTTAAGAAAAATCCAAATTCTCCTCTAAGGTCAATATTCCATGATCTTCTTCCACGGCTTTAAAAGGACATTTCAAAGGTCCTGGGACCTTGATACTAACTTCTCTTGGTTTGGCCTTTTTCCAGAAATGGGATGAACTCCTCCTTGCAATGGACAGACTTGGAAAGCCTCTGACCATCCTTCTTCGTACTCCATGTCCTCTGCCTTACTCAAGGTCCCTCGATTCATTCACTAGGTCTCGTTCCTGAAGCCATCACTTGTCCCTATCATTTCTTTCTGCCTCATAGGAGCTTGACTTTGACAGGACTTCCAACTGCTTCTTCCCTTTTTTTTCCTTTTTAAAAATATGTATTGCTCGTTCCCAAACCATCCTCTGGACTGTCCATGTCCTACTTAGGATTTTTAGATTTTTTCCAAGGGACCCACTTCCTGGGGTTGGTGGACCCATCCATAGCCTAAGCTTGGGTTCTCTTCCTTTCCATACTTCTTTGATTTTCTTCACTTGTTAGGCCTTTGGGCCTTCATGGTCCTTCTTATCTTTACAAACTAGGCTTTCTCTTGTTAAGGTCCACAACCTCCATCCTTGGCTTCATGGACTAGACTTCCTTGTCACATTTTGAACCTCAACAAAGGGCATATGAGTAAATTTATACAAGCTCTCTATTTTCTATCTCCCCATTTTTCTTTTGAATCAAACAAATTTTTTTTTCATCCATCCACTTTTCCACCCTCGCAATCAAACACAAATAAGGAAAATTAAAATCTCTTATATCCTTCCACTTTTCTATCCCCTCCCTACTTTCTATCCTCCCACTTTCCACCTTCCAAACCAAATGGACCCTAAGTGGGAAAAAAAAAAGTAGGCTCTTAGATCGTGGAGTAATTCCCTGTGATATTTCCATATTGGTAAGTTTCATTATTTTTGGATGTTGTGTAGCTTTTCCTTAACTGTTTTTGTTTGGAAATATTTTTGTAAAATCCACATATTTGTTGGTTTAATTTCGTGCCAAATTTATTTGTATTTATTCTCTCATTTTAATGTATCTTTTGGGGCTTTATTGTATTTGGGGTTAAAAGTACTTGAGTCCTTCTGTATTTTGTCAAATCTGCATTCAAAGTCATCTTGGGGCCTTAGGTGACTTGAACTGCCCATAATTGACACGTGGTAGAAATCTAGAGAAACTTTTGATTAGGCGAGTCACAACCTTCTCGCAACTAGACAGCCCGCAACAAGGTCATGAAATATCTGCTAGCGGAATGCTCTGTTCTTATTCTTATATATTTTTCTGCCCACATCATATAAGTCAAGACTCACACCCTTTGCATGTGTGAGCAGGAAATGAATGAGCTGAGCTTATAAAAACAAGTGAGAGAATTTTGTTTACCCCAACCCTTTTTTGTGTGAGAGAGAGCTACCCACTCCTTTAGAGAGAAATTGATAGTTAAGGGAATCAATTTCGTACTAGAGGCCATTTTGGTTTGGTCAAGAAAATGATATATTTCGGTACTACATGATACCGGTGTACCATTTCGGGATCACCGCTATATAAGGACAACTTCTATACACATTCTCATTGAATATACTAATTACCTCTTTAGTAGGCAAAACATTGGCAGCAATTCTCCATATATGCATCTTGAGGCCCTCATGAATTTTGGATTTCCAAATCTAACCGTTAATATAGTCGAGGTTCCAGGGAGGAGAGCCTTCCCTACAAAGCCAATAAGCTAAGTTGACAGAAAAAAGAAAAAAAAAAAAGAAAAAAAAAACCCGAAGTTTGTTGTAGTCCAAGACCAACTATCTTCCATGGGGTAACTAGGAATGGGAATTTTCTAGATTAGATCAACCACATGCTCCTCAAACAACAATCTCAGCTTTGAAATATCCCAACTACTTCAGTTTGGAGTAAGGAGCTGAGAAACCACCAAAGCAATGCCCATCATGCTATTCCAAAAAGGGAAAGCATTTCTAAGAGAATGGTGAGACAGCCAATTATCCCGAATCTTATATTTTGCCCTCAAGACCTTAATACAAAAACAATCCTTTCTAGATAGAATCCACTAGCCAAGTTTGGAGAGGATAACTTGGTTGAAATCCCAAAATTTTATGAATCCCAAGGCACTCTTCTTTTGTGGCCAACAAAGAGAAGACCAAGAAATCAGAGTCCAGTACAAACCCGCCTTTAATTTGGGGCTCCACCAAAATATGCGCACTGTAGCATCTAATTGATCATATAGACCTTTAGGGAATAGTATAGCCAACATAGAATAAGTTAGGATGGCTTGGACCACCGATCTAATCAAAGTTGCTCTACCAAACCAAGACAGATTTTTACTTTTCCACCCACTGAGCTTACTGTCCAATCTTTCTTTAACAAATTTGAAATCTTGGGTTTTGCTCTTTGACAGGAAGAGAGGAACACCTAGATAGGGTGTACTTTGTGGAAGTGTATTGAGACCCCAACAACACTTAACTTGATTCATAAACTGAAGGCTCACACCTTTGGAAGGGAAGCAGCCAGATTTTTCCACACTAATAGCTAGGCCTAACCAAGAACAGAACATCTCCAAGCATTTTCTAAGAATGGCTAGTTCAGAGGACTTAGCTTTTCAAAACAATAAAATGTCATCAGCATAGCAAAGCTTAGAGATGGGGGGCGGTATTGAAAACTTTAACCCTAGTTAGGTTTCTTTGAGACACTTTCCTATTTATCAGCCTCATGAGAACCTCATTGCCCAAAATAAATAAGTGTGGAGACAAGGGACCCCTCTGCCTAAGCCCTCTAGAGGGAGAGAAACTTGTTCTAAGACCTCCGTTTAAAAGCGGAGTGAACTCAACAGTGGAGAGGCATTGATGGATGAGATTTATAAAGCTGAAACTGAAACCAAAAGCTTTTAAGACTACAATAAAAAAAAATGTCATTCCTAACTGTTGTAGGCCTTTTGGAAATCAAGCTTGATTCCAAGGAAACCTTTCTTCTTTCATGTATATTTGCAACTGTGAACAATTTCATGGGCCAAGACCACATTTGATTTTGCCAGGTTCCTTTTGTCTCCCCCTTTTATGGATAATCAGTGTTTAGGTTAGAAAGAAGACTTTTTATTGTATGAAGCCATCCTTTGTGACATGGTTTGGAAATAGAGAAATCAATCTCTATTTGGAGACAACACTCTAAATACTGATGGGATTTCTACTAAAATTTCTTGTCTTTTCTCTAAGCACAAAACCTCCAATGCTTCTACCCCAAGATAGCCTTTTGGAAATCTAGTTTTCTCTTTCCTAGTGCCCACATTTATTTTATTCTTTCATTTCTTTTTTCTACAATTGCTCGCCTAAAGCTAGTTACCTGCCAACCTATCATTCCTATTTCCAAGTTCCAACATATCATAGCTTCACACGCTATCTCTTTACAACCACACATTATCTCTTCCTCTTTCAAATTTATTTTGCCTTCACTCTTTACTCAATTACTTCATTTCTTCCCCATTAGTTACAGATCTCTCTCTCTCTCTCTCTCTCTCTCTCTCTCTCTCTCTCTCTCTCTCTCTCTCTCTCTCTCTCTCTCTCAGTATCACACCAATCTAACTCTTTTAGCATCACTCTAGTATCTTTTTTTCTTAACTTCAACCCGATTTTCAATGTATGAATCACCAACACCTCTCCTCACCAGCAATCAGTATTTCATTCTCACCGGTGTGAGAAGGAGAAGGAGGAGGCAAAGAGAGACAAATGTTTAGTGTGACATGAAAAGAGGTACTAGTTTGGTATCCACTACTAGGCTGGAATTCAGTATTTACTCCAAAATGGCCAAAATGGACCCGATATGCCTGGTTATATGAACCGGCACGAAATGTTAGTGTTTTTGTACTGGTCAAGGCACTAGTATGGAAGATACCGGCTGTACCAGTCGGTATGGTACGAAATTGGCTAACTTGCTTATAGTTGCCTTTTCTTCTTCCTTTCTAAGCTTACATATCATTGAGAGGAGATTTGTACCATCACTTCTTACACCATTTTTGAGTGTTAGAGAGTTGATTGGTTTGGAAACTATTGGAGTTAATCTTAAATCCAAATTTATTGGTGGCCTTTTGCTGGCAGTTCAACGGTGATGAATCAAGTAAGATAAGTGGAGAAAAGACTTGGGAAAGTCGATTGTTAGCTAGAGCTCGGAGAGCTCAATTACATAGGGATTTATATGCTTAGAGGGTTTATAGTACATGCTTGCAATATGAAACTTGGCTAAACATGTGTATTGTACTAATTTGTAATTTTACATTATAAGTGTTGAAATTGTAAAATTCTATTTAGGGGTCTAAATACTTGCTAGGGCTATTTTAGCAACTTTCAATTTCGGTGCAAGAGAGTAATTGGCTGCTTAGGAACAATGTTTATAGGCTTATAGTTAAATCCATTTAGTGGTTTTTTATTATCTTTGGGATAAATAAAATTATATATTTATCTATTCATTATTCATAAGTTAGGTTAGATTATGATAGTATTTTCAAAATACTTTATTTAAAAGAATTTCCTCTATTTTTTGCCCTCCACAATTATCATGTATAAAGCTACAACCAATACTCTTGATTGGGATCAACCACCAGTTTCTATTGCATGGCTTTAAAGCCTCATTAAATATTTTGAATTTGATTATGCTTTGGATATTTGGCTTGATCACATCATATTTGATATGTTTTATGTATTCAAGAAAAAAAGTTTGATTTTGATGTGAGTTTCATTTTTTATTTTTTCATTTTTTTAAGAACTTTTGAATTGTAGTTTTGTCAAATTTTATTAATTTTTGAGATATGTTTTCCAGTGTTTTGGATTGTAGGGTAGAAAAAATTGGGTTTGAGAAAGTTCGTTAAAACTAAAAGAATAATTTCCAAATTCTACATACTTTTTTTTTAATGATAGACAAAATGTTATAAATAACTTTTATTAAAAAATGAATATTTTCATTAACTTACCTTTTGAATTTCTGAGAAAAGTTGTATTGTTTTCATTTAGGTATGACACAATTTATATATATATTACATTTAGATAAGACTTTTCTACGTATCGGGTGGGTTAGTGACTAGTATATTATAAAAGTTGAATCCCACTTATCAACTCTAGGACATTTACATTGTTTAACTATTGTATCCATTTTATGATTATCAACATGCATGTAGTATTGCTTTATGTTTTCCATGGTAATGCTAATATCCATTATTTTGGAATTAAAAAATTCTCTCAATTGAAGCATATACCTTGATGTAATCCCATTCTTAGGAAATCTTGCAACCTAATTCAAATCATGCTAGCCTATATATATATATATTGGGTTCAAGTTACACCTAGTGCTAGCCTATATATATATATATTGGGTTCAAGTTACACCTAGTGTAACTTTAAGTAATGTTACACTATCCAATATTTTTTAATTAAATGTGAATTTTTATAAATCCATCGGTGGATTACATTATTTTCGTATATTCTCTATGCTTACAAAATTTAAAGATGTTTAATGATCAATGGTTATGTCATCAATCAATTGTTTAAATTCAAGTTTTTTGTAGTTTAAAATAATGCATAAAAGATGAATTTATAGATCGAACGATAAATTATCTCTGATTGACATGAAAATTGACATGTATGTTAAGAACATATAATACTTGTAATTCAACGGCTGGATTTTGAAAAAATGAATTCAATAACAAGTTATTGGATGATGTACATTACTTAGAATTATACCAAGTGTAACTTGAACCCAACTCATATAGGATTAGATTCAAGTTCGCCTTTTTTACACCGTAGATCTGTAGAAAATTTAACGGCTAAAATCCTAATTAATATAGCATCTTTTATGTTTCTCTCTCTTATTTATTACAAATTATAAAAAAATAAAAACTTCAGACTTAAGAAATTATAAAGGTTGTTTGTGGTGTGGCAAGGTTGTGCAAACCTTACCAAAGCTCATTATTATTATTTTAAAAAAAATTTGACAATAGCTTTGCAAGAAAATAAATTCAATGAGTGTTTTTTAAGCTTTAATTCTAGAGTGTTTTTTTTTTTTTTTTTTTCATTTACGAGATTTGGTGAATTGGTTTTGTGAAGAAGAAATTAACTATAAACACTCTCCTAAGTTCTATCTCATAAATAAGAGAGAGAAACATAAAAGATGTTATATTTGTTAGGATGGCTAGGGTGGACAATATGTTTTTTAACCATTAGATTTCATACAAATCTACGGTGTAGAAAAGGTGTAACATTTGCAAAATTACACCAGGTGTAACTTGAACTCATCACATATATTAAAACATAATAGATTGATTTTGTACAGTCTAACATGATTTAAATCTTATTACCATAATTAGCTTAAACTTATCTTAAGGATAAAAAAAAAAGCATAAATTTGTCTCTCATTCTTAGTTCAACATATTCTTTATATTTATCAAAACAAAGTGGAATGATTTTGTACGCTTCTACATGACCTAAATCATCTTACCTTATTTAGTTTAAACTTATCTCTTATTTTGAGTTTAATTTGGCTATGATATGTTGCTCTTCAATCCATGATAATCCTTAAATATACAAAAAATATATAATATAAATAACATATGAAATATAATAGATAAATAAAACGGGAAAGCAAATAGCCATGCTGTTTAATTTTATAAAATGATTAGCTTGCTCAGTGTAATACATATTTCTTTTGTAGCTTTTCTTATATTCATGTACATAAGCTTTTTACAAGTTCTAGAAGTTCTTTAAATCATTAGAATGGAGAAGATTAATATATAAAGTTTGAGAAGTATTGTCAAGATAATAGCAACAATATTTTGTGTTAGTAAAGCCATTTCAATAGCATTGCTTACAAAAGCAAAAATATCACTACAAACAAAAACAAAAACAAAAAAAGCTATTGTGATGGGTTTTTTTTTTTTTTTTTTTTTGCAGCGGTTGTGAAAACTGCCACTATATGTCGCATATTGCGGCACTTTTTTGGAATGCCCCTATACATGAGATATATTGTGGCATTCCATTAGACCACCGCAATAGATCTAGTCTTTTGCGGTGCATTACAACAGCGGTATATAAAACTACCGCAATATATGTGTTTTAGTGGCGTTCCATTGAACCGCCGCAATAGATATAGCCTTTTGCGGTGTACTATAGTGGCTGTATATAAAACCACCGTAATATATGTGTTTTAGCGGCGTTTATAGTGGCATTCCATTGAAGCGCCACAATAGATAGAGCCTTTTGTGGCATTCTATAGCGGCGGTATACAAAACCACCGCAATAAACTATGTTTTAGCGGCGTTTGACTTAGTTATAGCGGCGGTATACCAAACCACCACAATATATGCCTTTTTACGGCATGTTTTCTTAGTTATAGTGGCAGTTGGGTGATCACCGCAATAGACCTTTTACACTGTGTTTGGCTATGTTTGGTTGTAAGTAGGAGAAGAGAAAAGAAAATAAAAGAAAAAAGAATGAGAAAAGAAAGGAAAAAGAAAATGTTTCTCTCATGCATGTTTGGTATAAAGGTGGGAAGGGGAAAAGAAAAGAATAAAATATATATGTTGAACTTTTTTATTTTTTTTTGGGTTGCAAAGAAAAGAGAAATGAAAAGAAAAATGGTTGTTCATTTACATTTATGTCGTAATGAAATACAGAAAGTAACAAAAATCCATGGGTACAAAAGTAATTTTCTCTTCTCTTCCATCCTAATCCACTCAATCCAAACACATTGTTAATTGCCAAAACACATTTTGGTCCAATTTTTTTCCACTGTTTTTTTTCCCCCTTTCCCTCGCCTAAACCTATCGATTTAGCCCCCGACCTTTTCATTTCTCCTTTGTTTGTCTCCCTCTAAAAACACACACACACACACACACACACACACTCTCTCTCTCTCTCTCTCTCTCTCTCTCAAAATCTCTCGCCGCTCTCAAACCCAACGATATCAATCTTCCCACCACTACCACGCATCCTCACTCTCAAAACCTAGATTGGGTCTCTCTCTATTAGCACTCACCACCGCCGCTAGCCGATTGAAGCCCTAAAAATAGCCATCAAGGCTTGGACGAAGCCAAAAGCTTGGCTTTTGCCATTGACGACACCGACGAAGCAAGGGGAAAATAAGTTCTTTTTTTCTTTTTTATTCTCAATGATATCAGATTTTTTTTTGTGGTAATTAGTCTTTTTTTTTTAATCGTATTGGTAATACTTGAATTGGGTCTTAAGGAATTTTGCAAATAAATTGTGAATTTGTTTGTGTTATGCTAAATTTACAGAGCTATGTGGGTGTTCCCTTTTTTAATTTTTCAAAATGTTAAAAAATAAAAATAAAACTTAGCAATAGTAGAAAAATAATATAAATGGGAATTTCTTTTAGGATATAAAATTGGATTAGACTATCTATTAAGTTTGACTTGGTTTGACTAATTTTAACTAAAATTTGACTGTGTTTTTCTCTAAATCCAACTATTTGATTGTGACCATAATTTACTTGAACTAGCAATTCATTACACTCTTCAAATCCAATGGTTAGATATCAAATCTAAGTATGACGCGTGATGGACATGTGTTGTATACCTATATGGCTATGTTCACTTAATCTAACCATCCAATTAATCTCAAATTTCACCAACGCCAATATGTCACCATACTCTTCAATCCTAGTGATCAGGATTTGAATATGAATTTCACCAAGTCCAATGATCTCGGGACCATCTATTAAGTTTAACTGGGTTTGACCAACTTTAACTAAATTTTGACTGCACTTTTCTCTAAATCCAACCATTTGATTGTGACCATAATTTACTAAAATTAACCTTTCATTACACTCTTCGAATACAACAGTTTAATTTCAAATCTAAGTATGGCGCATGATGGACATGTGTTGTGTACCTGTATGGCTATGTTCTCTCAATTGGTCTCAAATTTCGCCAACACCAATATTTTACCATACTTTTCAATCCCAATTATCAAGATTTGAATATGAATTTCACCAATTCCAGTGGTTTCAGGATCATCTATTAAGTTTAACCGAGTTTGACCGACTTTAACTAAACTTTGACTGCAGCTTTCTCTAAATCCAACCGTTTGATTGTAATCATAATTTACTAAAATTAACCTTTCATTACACTCTTTTCATCCAACTGTTAGGTTTCAAATCTAAGTATGGCGCATGATGGACATGAGTTGTATACCTATATAGTTATGTTCTCTCAATCTAACAATCCAATTGGTCTCAACTTTCACGAAAACCAATATGTCACCATACTCTTCAATCCCAATAATCACGATATGAGTATGAATGTCATTAAGATATGAATATGGTGCATGATGGACATGTGTTGTGTACCTATATGACTATGTTCTCTCAACCTGACCATCCAATTCGTCTCAAATTTCACCAACACCAATATGTCACCTTACGTTTCAATCCCAATGATTAAGATTTGAATATAAATTTCACCAATTCTAGTGGTCTTGGGTGCTGATACCGTATTTTGTCAGCCCTTAATTTGCGTGCTAGACCCCGAAAAATCCAAAAATAGCATTTTCTCTCCATGGGGCCATGAGAACATCCAGAATGACGTGACGCAACCCATTCGGATACCGGAGCACCCAAAGTGTATTTTTCAGCTAAAATGACCAAAATGCCCCAAGTCAACCCTAGGTTGACCGAAAGTCAAACAAAGTCAAAATCCCCCTCAAAACAGCACCTTTCATAGTTTTGCATCAAACCCGAGCTTTTCGGAGATTTTTGGCAAGTTTGACCTAAAGTTGACTCTTAGTGGGCCATAGAAACCCTAATTTTGATTTCGCCATCAGAACGGGTTGAAACCAACGCCATTACGAAAATTATCAAATTCTCAGTCCAACAACTATTCATGGGTCGAGATAGTGGGATGTTATAAACCCTTCGAATTAGTAGCGTCTCTCATTTTAAACGAGTCCAGGTGTATGTTGAAAATATGCTTACAATTAATAAAATGGAAAAGAAAATATCACGTCACTTTTGGCACTTGATTTGTTGGTGCTTGAACCTTCCTATTATGTATCATTCATAGCCTAGTTTCATTAGCAATATTCAATATTTTTTGTGGTACCTTTGTGTACAATATATGAATTGGTGGAGGCAGACCCTTTTCTCTACTCAATTTGTTTTGGCTTTTTGTTTTTTGTTTTTTTGGTGCAAGATAGTAAAAAGATATAAATATTCTAATAAGTTAACAAATGAAGGCTAATCCAAACCAATTGCACACAAGCATTATGTCATGATAGTGATAGTAAACTTTTTGTTACCAATACGAAACTTAATAGAAACAAACTCATAATCAATTAATCAGTAGCAGTTGATAGTATATAAATAATTGTAAACTTGTAGTACTTAAACACTTCTTTCTTTCTCATGGTTATTGTTATTGTTATTGTTGTTAATTTCCCAAATTAAATAGTTAGAAATTCATTCACGTCGTATTTGCACATCATTAAAGTATCTTAATTCTTCTTTTTTCACGTCCATTTTTGTTGTTGTCTTTTTGGAGTGCTAGATGAAACAAATTCTATGTAGTCTAGTATGTGAGTTTTGTTCACTGGTAGTAATTCCTAACGATCATGTTTTTATGTGAAATCCACACCAATAATTTTTGCTCTGTTGTTCCCAAAAAATAAAAAGGGTCAACATCAATGCCATAGGTAGGTTCAACTCACACTCTAAAAAAAGCAATGAAAAATCCCACTTTGTTTTATGAAGATGTTAGTAGCAAATTTTCGGACAACAAATTCAGCCCAAAGCCCATCACTCCGACCCACTAACCATGAGATAAAATACCAGAAATTGTTCTGTTTGAGCCCACCGAATTATCCCCAAGGCCCATGAATTTTGCTATTTAAAAGAATCCAATTTTGACCCATAAATATTTGACCCAGGCTTATTACACTACACCCACTTGTGAATAAAATGGTTCAAGAAAACCAGCCCATGGAAAGCCACTAACATTGTCACGTTTTATTCGAAGGCCACTAGAAAGTGAGAGGTAAAATTAAATCCCATGGACATGGACCTAGCTAGCAGAGCCTATGAACTTGGGTTGATTTAGTAAATGGGAAAAGTGGAGGATAAGCCCCACGAAAGCTCAGTGAAGTCAATCCAAATGAGCATTAGGACCACAAGACCAATTGTTGAGATAGATTTGCTAAGACCCACAAAGAACTCTGAACAACCCAAATGATGCAAGGTCCTATTGTATAGCAATTAAGCCATATCAAGATATGAATGCTCTCGGGAAGTAAATGAGCCGAAAACTCAAAGTTTCACTTTTGACAGAGAGAGCTACCAAACTTACTTTGTCGCTACTAAAAAACTGTTCAGCACAAAACTACCCCTTCTGGAACGTGAACTTGGCCCTTGGTCTAGTCAGTCACGTGAAAAGGAACACGAGAGTCCATGCGATGAGAAAGTATCTTCGTCGAAACTTCCAAATTCTTATAAACTATGAACACCAGCACACCATTTTCATATGTAATTCTTTCTCTCTCAATATCCCAAAATTTTTCTATCCAATATCAGTATGTGGAAGCACCAAGTTGATTCAGGTAAGTTTCAAAGAATTTTTAGTTAGACAAGAAAATTTTAGTGACTGAATACTATGTAGTATTAGTTTTAAACATTTATGTATTTCGGAATTTTTAGTTGCAAAATTTGTTGCCAACAACTCGGAACGTGGTTGTAATGCCCCAGCCCAAGTCAAGTAAAAAAAAAAAAAAAAAGTGGTCAGATTTTTGACTCACGTGAGCCCTACTCACCTACCCTTAATTCTCCGCCACTTCTTTTCTATCATAATATCTCCCCTTGGCCGGCTAGCTCTCCTCTCTTCTCACATTGCTCACTTTTTCTTTTTCATTTTGTCTCAAACACCCACAATCCTCTCTCACACTTCCACACTCTCCCACCGGCAGGGACGGAGGGAGACTTGGACTAGGGGGGGCAATGGCCCCCCTAATTTTTTATTTTTTTTAATTAATATATACATAGTCACCAATTTTAGTGATTTTGTTCTATAAAATCACACTTTGCCCCCTTTAATATTATCATTGATTCTTTTAGGAGTACTACTCTAGCCACAAAATTTTCTATAACATTTTTACAAACTGTTGTAGTAGTAAACTTTTATCGGTTTGCATCTGACCTATCACTTACATTGCATTTTTACTTACTAATAACCACTCACCACATTAATAATTTGTAAAAAAAGTTTGTAATTCTAGCATTTTCCTTCTTTTAAAGGCCAGATCTAAAATCTAAAGAAAAATAAACAAACCCAAAAAAATTATTCAACAACAAAAATTACCAATAGTAAAGCTATAAACAATTAAACTCAATCATCCAATTTTACCTAAAACAAGCAACCTGACCCTTTAAAAAACTTTAAACAAAATAATTTTGTCTATACTTAGATGCACACATAAAAAACACAAAAAAAAAAAAAAAAACCTTCATTAGCTGTTAAGCAACTGAGCCGGAAGCTAGAGCTACCGCGCGCAACTAACAGTAAAATTGCCCCCCCTAACTTCATGTTCTGGCTCCGTCCCTGCCCACCGGTGAATCACTCCACCGCCTCCACCATTATTTCCGGCGAAAAAGCTCCATAAAAACCTCTTAAGCCTCTACGTCTCATCTTATTTAAGGTAAGAGCTTTTATAATTTTTGTGGGTTTTCATATTTTGCTAGAGGTTTTTGTAATCTAAGTTTTGAAAATGATATTCTTGTGATAATGTTTATGGGTTTTGCTTTGGTGGACCTGTTTGGGTGAATGGTCGTGGATTTTGTACAATGGTAGCCATTTGAGATTTACCCAAAGTAAAGATTTGGGGGTTTTAACTTTTTAATGTGAAACAATCGATGAATCTAATTTTTATTGTTTATTTGGAGTTAGTGGAGGATTTACATTTGGCGTTTGTAATGATGGATATTGTTATATATGTTGTTGTTTTGTGGGTCTTTTGAAAATGACATGTATATTGAGGGAGAAATTCATAAAATGTTAGGATCTCTTATGGTAAAGGTGAAGCTTGCAATGACATGATGATAAGTTGGAGCCTATGTCTTGTAATGAAATTGTTGAGAAACTTTGGAAGTGAAAAAATTATTTGTTAGACTAAATACTAGGCTTGCCTAATCAAAGTGCTTATTTGACAATTCCTAATTTGTAGCTAGATATAGTTTCAAGCGTTATGTTTATTGTGATAGGTTTGTCTGATATTGTTTAGGTTCTAGCTAATCTTCTTTGGACCTTGAAGAGTTAAGTTTTTGAGGGTTGCAAGGTAAGTAACTTTTTAATGGGATTTTTGAAAAAAATTACCATGTTGTATAAAACATTATTTTTAGGTTAAACACATCTTGGAAAGTTGTTATGGAAATTATATTTTCCTAGAAAGCTTTACGTTGTAACTTTAATGTATGAGATTATTTGTGAAAATGTCATCATATTTGGCGATGCATATGAGGAAATGCATGATTTGTTAGCATGAAAAATATTAGCATCTTTGATTAAATTCTTGAGAATGGATTTTATTGATTTATTTCATTATTTGAAAATTTAAGATGCTTTGATAATTCGGAAAGTTGATGCAAAATATTATTGACAAGAAATGATTTTGGAAAACTTGAGAACCTTGTGAATATATTATGTATTTCAAAGGTTTTTGTGAAACTATTTGAAATTGAATAGTGTTTTGATTTCATGTAAACTGTGAGCTTTTTATGTTTTTACCCTTGGGCTATAACATGTGATTACCCAGCTAGATGTCGTAGTCTTTGTGACATTGATATCTTGACACCTCGTCTTTGTGGCAGATTGATATCTTCGTGGCATAATTGGTGTCTTCGTGGCATAACTTGATGTCTTTGTGGCATGCCTAACATCTTTATGGCGGCTTGTCATGTGGCCTTGGGTTGGATTTCTAAATTTTAAAAAGGGTATTTTGATAGCTCACAATAAATAGTATATAGTTTCATGTTGAAATATTTGGAGAAAGCTTGGTTCTATATTCTTTTAATCATAACATATTTTGTAACTTGCTCATTGTTATGAAACTTGCATTTCCTCCACCCTCATTAATTATGCTACTTACTGAGTTTTGTCTCATTCCATTAATTTATAAACTTTTCAAAGTAGGCAACAATATTTTGAAACAACTTTTTGGTGGCTAACAGTAGTTAGACTAACTACTGATGAATGTTGAACTTTTGTAATGGAGACATTAGATGATGTACATTTTAGAATAGGCTTGATTTATTCTTTTGTATATTATAGTTGTTGTGATGTTATTTCCACTGATGGGACAAGCTGATGATATATAATTATTTATTCAGACTCTATTTTTTGTGTGGCTAATGATGCTTGTAATTATTGCTTAAAGCTTTGACTTATTCAATAGAATTATTATGATAATTCTTGATGTTGGTACTTGATATGATTTATGTAGATTGAATTGTCGAAAATGAAAAATCTACAGGTACTTTGAGACGTCTTTCTCATGCTTTAGACCCTTTAGGGTTTTGGGCGTGACAGTGGAAATACATTAATGGAAGAGAGAAATGAATCACTAGTAGAGTACTCATTTTTCCCAACAACCATCTCAGAGTCAGGCAGTTTCAGTTGGATATGGAATTGAACAAATCCAAACTCCTTTATTTCCATTCCATCAATCTTCCCAGCCAATGACTCAGATAGTGAAAGTTATTGCAGTTCAGGATCCAACGAAACATCTCCAGAACTATCTCATAATTCCAATTCCGTAGTGTCATTCTTCCCACCAGCCTGGTCTCCAACAGAGTCCCGAAAATTATGAGATAATTAGAAATCCTTCTGATGATGCCGAAAAATCACCAATAAGTTGCTTAGCACTTCCTCTAATCAATGTGATACTTGCAAAAAGAAACAAAAGACCTAAAAGAGAGCACCGGTGTGGTGCCGGCCAAAAATCCTCCGAAGGTCAAGTTAGAATCTCTTCTTTTACAACCCTAGAGTGCTAGAGTTGAGTCAATAATGCGTACTTTGATGCTAGGGTTTCTGGGGTATTTATATTGGCATAGAATTTCCTTTCCTTTTAGGATATAACTTCCTTCTTGAGCTCTTTTCCATATAGGAGTCTTCTTATTATGGTCAAACGTGTAACGCAAGAACTTCAGGTATACACGCTTGTGTGGAGATAAAGCAAAGCCGAGTCAAACATATCATGTGACACTCAACTAAGAATTTATAACCAATCAACATAGGACGGATACTCAATGATCGACACCATTCTATATGCATTCCTACGGAATCAATCCGTCCACTTACACTCCATCCATCTAGGACAGGAAAGATCCGTCTCCTGTTTTTATCCTCTTCACCTTCCATTACCATAACCTCCTCATTTTCCCACTTCTTTCCACTACCTAATGGACCAACATCAAGTTTTTCCATTCCATTAATCTTCCCACCCACCATGTCTGAGACTGTAACAGACGATAGTTGTTCAGGGTCTAACCAATCACCTCGTATACAATTCTCTGATTCCATAGTGTCACTATTCCCACCAACCGGGTCTCAATCAGACAGTAGTAGCTCCCAAAATTATGAAATAATAATTCCGAATAATCCTTCCTTATCAACAAGGCCGAAAAGCAATAATAGTTCAAAAACTAATAGAACACCTCCAAAATTTTCTCATTCCATACTGTCATTCTTCTCCGTAGCCAAGCCAGTAACAAATAGTTCCAAACCTAGACTCACAATCCTTAAGACAGGATTCGAAGACTTGATAAAATTTAAAGTTAAGAAAGAATTTGCTTTCAAAATGCTATTTGAAGTGACTACCAATTTCTCAGATGATCACAAGATTGGAATAGGTAGCATTTTCTCAGTCTACCATGCCACTTTAGATGATGGCCGAGAAGTGGCTATTAAGTGCGAGAACAGTGCCCATGCTTGCGAAATTGATTTGAAAGCTTTGTCTCGCCTTAGTCACAAGAATTTTGTTTGCTTTTTGGGATTTTGTGAGGACAGTATCAAGCACCGCATATGTGTCTACCAGTACATGAAAAATGGTAGCCTTCATGACCATCTTCATAAGCTTCGAAGTAGTCCTCTATTGTCATCATGGGCTACCCGGATTAAAGTGGTACTAGATGCAGCAAAAGGAATTGAGTACCTACACGTGCATGCAGAAACACCAATCATACACTGCAATATCAAGTCATCTAACATACTGCTAGATGCAATGCGGACAGCCAAGGTGTCTGATTTCTGCCATTTTGTGATGCCCCCTGTGGTAGACGAGATAGAACATTAGTCTGTTCTGGAAAAGATGGGCGCCTTGGCTTACATGGACCCCAAGTACGCATATAATCTTAATGTGCAATTGACAACGGAAACTGATGAGCACAGCTTTGGAGTAGTATTGCTTGAAATATTGTCTGGGTACATGGCAACTTATATAAATGGAAATGAGGAGCTACAGAGCTACATTGCCCAAAATAAAATTGGCAGGGTATTGGATCCAAAAAGTACCACCACCTACCCCATTTGAAAGAAAAGCAGTGGCACATTTTGGGTCCCTAGCATTGGATTGTGTAAGTCTAAATGGTCCAAAGCGTCCCTCAATGACTGAGATTGTAAATAGCCTACAAAGAGCCTTGGACGCGTGTGGATCCGGATCCTGAAGAGTGTTCACTTAATGATTAGGTTAACATTCATTAACCTAAACATTAATGATTAGGCGTGGTTGGTGGATTTGTTGGTGGCATTCCTTGTAGTGGAGGTGATGAATCTACCGGCTGAGTATAATAGCTTGATGTTAATAGTTTTTCATCTGTTTTTGAGTCCTAACTTAGTAACCCCTAATGCAATGTTGAATGTTAATGAATTTGCCTTTTGGGGGGTTGGTACAAGGGCAGATTTATGGTTGTTATGATTGATTTTCTTTTTGTTGTGAGGTTTGGGGTTCAATGGGTTCCTTGTGGATTGATTGGGGGAGATACTGTTTATTTCCGGGAAATGGCAAAGTGCGTCGTGTAAAGAGAAACAGCAATAGTGAAAATTTGACGATTCCATCAGAAGAAAGAGAAAGAGGAAGCATAACGGAGATAGGATATAACTTGTGATATAATTGGCAATGTGGAGGTATTTTAAATTGCTCTCATTCTTTCAAGTAGAACAAATAGAAATAATTTGGAGAATTTAATCAGCAAGGCCTAGACTAACAATCTTTACAGCTATCTTCAAAGACATAAATTAAATTGGGTTTGTAAGGAGATTCTTAGGCGGATGTGCAGCAATTCACCCCCTAAAGGAAACTATGCTGTTAGGCTGGTGGGTTTTCTACTGCTTCTCTTTGGCAACAGCAGAATCAATACATTTTCATCTATGCTACTATATATTTGTTTCTTCCTCTGTTACTGTAAGTCAGGCAGCTGGAATGATGTTGTATATTGGTAACTTTCACTGTTTCTGGATGTTATGCAGATTTTCCTTGCTTAGGGATATTGCATATATTTCAGTGCAAGAGAGTGATTGGCTGCTTAGGAATAATGGTTATAATTAAATCCATTTAGTGGGTTTTTTTTAAAAAAAAATAAATCTATTTATTATTGCTATTCAAATTTTGCATATCAGGTTTATTAGTCAAGCCAATTCTCTACTGTTTGCTTGTTGGTATTTGTAAGTTGATCTTCATCACACTAGGTAACTTTTCATTCTAGGCCTTGCAAATTAGTCATGAAGCAAGTTCAAGGCCAGATTGCTCTAGGACACTAACAAAATTGTTTACATATCTTGTCAGACCGTAATGGGACTGTTCTTTCTGGTCTGATGTCATTTTTTTTTCTTCAATAATTATACAGCAATAAGAAAGATAGATATCAAAGGATCAAACCTTCTGGTTAGGGAGGTGAACATATTTGTCTAATTGAAAGGTCCAGTTGTTAATTTGGAATTACATCTTGGTAACCAACAAACCATCTTTGTTACAACTCTTCGCAGGCTATAATACAAGCTATAGCCTCTTCCTAAAGCCAATTTGTGAGGCTTACCCCAATTAAAATAAGGGGGTTTATATAAATGTTACCGTTGATTTTAATATGAGTGTCAATTTGATCTTTGTATTTTTAATTTCAACAATTGAATACTTGCACTTAGTTTTGCAACAAACTAAACATTTTACTAGTATTTTCCATTAACAACTGTGGGGCCCTTTTTAGGATAGTTCCTCTTGCCCATACCCAATACGAAGTCTTGTATCATTGAATAGGGGCCTGGAGTAGATATATAAACTAAATATAACTGCAAGTACCCAATATATGAATGAAGGAGCAAAGTGAATAGTGATGTAAATAAATGCAAAATACTTCAAGGAGTTTTATTTAACTAAGTATTAGAATTATGTCCCATATTGTAAGGGTACTCCACAAAACCCAATAAGCCTCAAAAGTTCATAGACTTGGTTAATCCCTTTGAGTTCACAAGACTTGTGAGATATGAGCCTTTGAGTCCAAGTGGCTCCCTAAATATTATTGAAATACCTTTAGAATGCTTTCCCTCGCTTAGTGAACTCAACTTAAATCCTAAAGCTCCCTTTTGAATATTATGAGTTTTTTTATTGTGTATACTCTCCTCTTCTTTTTGTGCTTCTTAGCTTGTGCCTTTATGGCTTCCTTTCTCTCCTTTTATATTGATCTTGGGAAGATTGAAATTACCATTTTCTCCCTCCATTTTCTTGGTAATGGAGTTGATCCCTTTGTCTGAGGCCTTGGTGATAGATCTTTTCCTCATTCTCTATTACTTTAGCCTCTTGGGAACCTATGTTTGAAAGTGTCATGGTTGGTTTTCCACTCATAGAAGGCATCTTCTTTAGGCAAGTCAGATCCTCCTTTAGGGTCAAAGAGACAAAACCTTCTCCCAAGGCTTAACAAAGGACATTTCAAAGGTTCTATGGTCTTGATATTGACCCTTCCTTATTGGGCATTTTCTTGAAAGTAGCATAGACTCCCCTTCGTGATGGGTGAACTCAGAAAGTCTATGAACACCCTTCCTCTTATTGCATGTTTCTTCTGATTAAGTTCCCTTGTCCCCTTCACCTTTTCCTTCCTCTGGGGATCTTGATTTTAATGGATCCTATAGTGTTTTCTCTTCCTTTTTCTTCACGAGCTTTCCTAAGGACCCGCTCTTAGGCTATTCTCGGGTCATCTGCAACTTTTTTGGGACTTCTCTATTATTTTCATGGGTTTTCTTGAAGATCCTCTCTTAGGTTATTCTCAGGTCATTTACACCTTTTTGGGGACTTCTTTCTTATTTTTGTGGGTTTTCCCGAGGACCCGTTTGTTACTTTTTAGGCTATTCTTGGATAATCTGCACACTTTTTGAGATTTTTTAAAAAATATTTTTGCTCCTTTCAATCATTGGGCGTCTCTTCCAATCTTATTTTTCCTTGAACTTTCTCCTTCTCTTTGTTTTGTAAGCCCCCTTTTGCTAGGCCTTTCAGCTCTTCCAAGGCCGACGCCCTTCTTTAACCCTATGGACTCGGTCTCCTTTCTCCAAGGCCCACGTCCTTCTTATCTCTATGGGCTAGGTCTCCCTTGTTGCACATTTCGCATCTCAACAATAACTGATACATTTAATCATATGATATATACATAGTTCATTCTCAATCATCAAAAATTTCAATCCAGACTCTAATTGATACAAATTAATTTGGTACTATTGTAAAGATAATCTTATATGCTTTCTAACAGTACCTTATTAGCACAAATTCAAGGTCGGTGGCAAGAAACTGTAGAAGATCATTATAAAATGGGAACAAATGTGGATTTTTTTTTTATTAATAAAATGGGAAAAAATGTAGAAAATTGTTATACTAGTAGTGCTTTGCACTTTAGTTTTGTTGGGGGGGGGGGGGGAAGAGCCGAGGTTTAAGTTTTTAGGAGAGAGTTTCACACACGTACAGTTAGATTATGCTAAAGTAGAATTTCTATCCTATATAAAAGAAAAAAAAAATTCAATGGAAGCCTAGCTAATACATTTAATAATGATGATGGTTGCTATCACCCTCAATAAGATTATTATTATTATTATTATTTTCTAAAAAAAATGATTATTATTAGATGGACAAAGTTTAGCTACAAAATTGGCTGTAACTCTCAGCTATAAGCATTGGTTGTAGCCTTAGGCTGCAACCTTACTCAATATTTTTTTATTGTAGAAGAATTTTAACAAATTTACCATTGGATTACATCTTATTCTTATATCCTCCATACTTATAAACTTTCAAGAAAATTAAAGATCAATAGCTATTTCATTAATAAATTGTCTAAATTGCAAGTTTTTTGTAATTCAAAATTATGCATAAAATATAAGCTTATAAATTATATAGTAAATAATATTCGATGGATACAAAATTTGACATGTGTATTAAAAACGTAAAATACGTGCAATCTAACGGTTAGATTTTCAAAATATGTAGTAAAATTTATTTTATTGAGTAAAGTTGTAGTTTTAAATTACAATTAATTTTGTAGTTAAATTTTGTTTGAGATGAAATACGACTCAAACACATTGACTAGAGAATTAGTAGAAATTGGCTGAATGGGTGGGAGGATTAGTAGAAAATTTCTGAGATGCTTCTCCATCCGCATTCCACATTGTATAGTTGTTTCAACCATTGCATTCGAAAGAAATAACTTTTTGTCATACTTTTGATTAAGTGTGCGTTTAACTCCAAAATAAAAAAGTAGTTTATTTTACTATTCAACTTATTTTTACTACTATTTATGGGTTTATTGTACTTTTTAGTATTATTTATAGATTTTATTGTATTATTTTAACTAACTTTTACTTTTATCTACAGTATTTTTAGCAAAAAAATTTTAATTTTAACAAAATAAGGAGAAATGTATCGTGTATTGTGTAGCCAGTTAAAAGCAAAAAACTGTTCACGCCGAGACACGACAAAATGGTGAGCGGAACATCTACATTAATAGTTTAATACCAAATACTTTGACATTGGCTAGGACAAAAGCTGATTGGCTGGGAGGATAAGTCGTTATTGTTGAGAATGTTCTCAAATAAATAAATAAAAATATATGCGGGGTATTACATATTGCATATATATCAGTGCAAGAGAGTGATTGGCTGCTTTGGAGTAATGGTTATAATTAAATCCATTTAGTGGATTTTTTTTTTTTTTGGGATCAATAAATCTATTTATTATTGATATTCAAATTTTGCATGTCAGGTTTATTAGTCAAGCCAAATTCTCTACCGTTTGCTTGTTGATATTTGTGAGTTGATCATGTTATTCATCACACTATGAAACTTTTAATTCTAGGCCTTGCAAATTAGTCATGAAGCAAGTTTAAGGCCAAATTGCTCTTAGACAATGAAAAAATTGTTTACATATCTTGTCAGACCTTAATGGGTCTGCTCTTTTTGGTCTGATGTCATTTTTTTTTAATAATAATTGTACAACAATAAGAAGGTAGCTATCAAAGGATCAAACCTTCAGGTCAGGGAGGCGAACATATTTGTAGAATTGATTCGTCCATTTGTTAATTTGGAATTTGAAAACTCACTTAGTGTAGAAAACACTTGTGAATTTTTAGATCTCCAAATATAAATTTTCCAATACAAGCTTATATTCAAACAATATATGTGCGGAATATGAAATATAAGCAATACCCAAATTAGCACACTACTCTAAGCCATTAATTAATCACAACTAACAGAAATTAAAAGCTAAAAGTAAGGAAAAGAGAGGTGCAAACATTAGATAACACTGACATGTATTATCGAAGAGGAAACTGAAGAATTAGGCGAAAAACCTCTTCACCGCCCTCCAAGTGGTAAATGGTCCACTAGAAAATTAGTTGGGATACATGAATAGCAATAGACCCTCCAAGCTTTTTACTCCAACAAGGTTACGCCGAACCGTGTCTTCTCTAGCTTTCCGGATCCCTCAATTAGCTTATTGTATTAACCAATATGAATTGATTCTCTCTTGAACTACTTCCCAAACACCAAGAACCTTCTCACTACTCTAAATTTGGTGAGGTAAGGATTTAGTTTATGATCCTCTCATGGGTATGACAATGGAAAGGGTGAGGGAAGAGGAATTTGAAGAATCAAGTGTATAAGATTGTGGATGAATCAATCTTTTGTTTCTCTAGGATTTCTCTCTCAAAATTCTCTCTAGAATCTCTCTACATTTCATGGGTATAAGGGTATTTATGGTAGGGTATAAGGTGGAATGTGAAAAGTCACTTTTCAGCAAAACAGGATGCACTAGCAAGTCACTCGCGACTAGGATGAGTCGTGAGTTCCAGTCGCCAGTTATCAGACTAGGTCAGACTATACTTTTTATCTTGTAGTGATCCAGCTAGTCTGACTCTTCATCTTTTTGCATGCTTCACACATGTGCTTCATTTGGTGAGTCACCACTCGCGAGTCACCTTCTTGTTGCATACTCTTGATCAAATCTTCACACTCTCTCTTGCACAACCCTTACATTATGCCCACCTAAATACAGGGTTTCTAAATGCTAAATTATAAGCAAATTTGGCACGGAATAAACCAACACATTATTGAATAAATTCAACTTTATAGAATTACATATTAGTAACCAATAAACCATCTTTGTTACACAATCTTCACAAGCTAGAATACAAGCTATAGCTTCTTTTTGAAGCCAATTTGTGAGGCTTACCCCAATTAAAATAGGGTGTTTATATAAATTTTACCCTTGATTTTAATGTGAGTGTCAATTTGATCCTTGTATTTTTAATTTCAACAATTGAACACTTCCACTTAGTTTTGCAACAAATTAAAAAATTTTATTAGTATTTTACATTAACAATTGTGGGGCCCTTTCTAGGACAGTTCCTCTGGCCTAAACCCAATACGAAGTCTTGGATCATTGAAGAGGGGCCTGGAGTAGATACTAGTGTTGGATAGGTGAATTGGATTTGGCTCCCCGCGACCTATTTGGACCGTTATATAAACTGATTTGTGCCCAAGTCAAAAGAACTCCACAACAAGGAATATATAAACTAAATATAACAACAAGTACACAATATATTGTGGGGCCCTTTCTAGGACAATTCCTCTAGCCTAAACCCAATACGAAGTCTTGGATCATTGAGAAGGGGCCTAGAGTAGATACTAGTGTTGGATAGGTGAATTGGATTTGGCTCCCCACGACCTATTTGGACCGTTATATAAACTGATTTGTGCCCAAGTCAAAAGAACTCCACAACAAGGAAATATATAAACTAAATATAACAACAAGTACACAATATATGGATAAAGGAGCAAAGTGAATAGTGATGTAAATAAATGCAAAATACTTCAAGGAGCATTATTTAACTAAGTCAAGTATTAGAATATATTATATCCCATTGTAAGGGTGCTCCACAAAGCCCAATAAGCCTCAAAGGTCATAAACTTGGTTAATCCCCTTTAGGTTCACAAGATTTGTGAGATTTGAGCCTTTGGGTCCAAGTGGCTCCCTAAATATTACTAATAGACCTTTTACAATGATTTCCCTCGCTTAGTGAACTCCACTTAAATCCTAAAGCTCCCTATTGAATACTATGAGTTTTTTTTACGTACTGTGTGTAGACTCTCCTCTTCTTTTTGTGCTTCTTAGTTTAGGCCTTTATGGCTTCCTTTCCCTCCTTTTATACTGATCATGGGAAGCTTGGAACAACCATTTTCTCCCTCCATTTTAATGGTAATGGAGTTGATCTCTTTTGTCTAAGGACTTGGTGACTGCTTCTTTCCTCATTCTCTCTAACTTCTACCTCTTGGGAACCTATGTCTGAAAGTGTCATGGTTGGTTTTTCACTCATAGAAGGCATCTTCTTTGGGCAAGTCAGATCCTCCTCTAGGATCAACAAGACAAAACCTTCTCCTAAGGCTTTAAAACGAACATTTCAAAGATTTTGTGGTCTTGATATTGACCCTTCCTTTTTAGGCCTTTTCTTGAAAGTAGCATAGATTCCCTTTCGTGATGGGTGAACTCAGAAAGTCTTTGAACACCCTTCCTCTCATTACATGCTTCTTCTCTGATCGAGGTCCCTTGGTCTCTCCATATTGAATTCTGGATTTTCAAAACATGACTTGTCCCTCTCACCTTTTCCTTCCTCCGAGTAATTTTATTTTGATGAATCCTCTAGTGTTTTCTCTTCCTTTTTTCTTCACAGGCCTTCTTGAGGACTCGCTCTTAGGCTATTCTTGGGTCACTTGCACCTTTTTTAGGACTTCTCTGTTATTTTTGTGGGTTTTCCCAAAGACCCCTCTTAGGCTATTCTCTGGTCATTTGCACCCTTTTTGAGACTTGTTATTTTCGTGGGTTTTCCTGAGGACCCATTTTTACTTTTTAGGCTATTCTTGAATAATCTACACCCTTTTAAAGATTTTTTGATATTTTTGCTCCTTTCAATCATTGGGCTCCTCTTCCCATCTTGTTTTTCCTCAAACTTTCCCCTTCTCTTTGTCTTGTAAGCCCCCGTTTTGCTAGGCCTTCTGGCTCTTCCAAGGCTCACGTCCATCTTCAACTCCATGGACTGGGTCTCCTTTCTCCAAGGCCCATGTCCTTCTTTATTTGCATGGGCTGGATCTCCCTTGTTGCACATTTCGAACCTCAACAACAACTAATGCATTTAATCATATGATATATACATAGTTCATTCTATATCATCAAAAATTTTGATCCAAACTCTGATTGATGCAAATTAATTTGGTACTATTGTGAAGATAATCTTATACGCTTTCCAATAGTACCTTATTTGCACAAATTCAAGGTCGGTGGCAAGAAACTGAAGAAGTTCATTATAAAATGGGAATAAATGTGGATTTTTTTTTATTAATAAAATGGGAAAAAAGTAGAAAATCATTATACTAGTGGTGCTTTGCACTTTTGTTTTATAACTAATTAAAACCTTTTAGAATTTGCAATTAAAGACTAATACATTTAATAATGATGATGGTTGCTAAAAGCTCGGATTTTTGTTAAAAACACAAGAGCTATTTAGACCTCAAATTAATAAATTATGGTTCGGTTGATTTTACTCTAATTTAAATTAAGTGCGGTATAGAGTAAATGTGAGTGAAAAAAAAAAAAAAAAAAAAACTACTCTAAGCCATATTCAACAAATCATAGCAGTAAAATGAAAGCTAAAAGAGTAGGGAAGAGAGATGCAAACACAAGATAACACACCGATGTGTTATCGAAGAGGAAACTGAAGAACTCGACGAAAAACCTCTTCGCCGCCATCCAAGCGGTAAATCGATCCACTAGACAATAAGTTGGGATATACGAATAGCAAAAGACCTTCTAAGCTTAATCTACCCAGTGCACCTAAGCCATCTAGGCTCCTACTCCAACAAGGTTTTTCGGAATCGTGTCTTGTCTAGGTTTTCGGATCCCGCAATGCGCCCAATTGCATTCGCCAAAGCTTGGCTTCTTCCAATGCTTCTCAATAGCACCAAAACCTCACTGGACACTCAGTATGGGTGTGGTAAGTGTTTGGGCTATCAACCTCACAAGGATTTGGAAATGGAGAGGTAGGAGTAGATGAAAACCACAATGGATGGTGTAGAGAATTGTGGGTATGACAATCTCACACTTTCAAGGGTTTGTGGCTAGGGTTTTCTCTCTGAAAAACTCTCTACTCAATATGTGGGTAATGATGGTATATATAGTGTGTATGAGGATGTAGTAGAGCAGATATGACAAAATAGCAAAACAGACTGTTTCACGGGTATCTCGCAGGAAGGCCTTACCCGCGAGACACTCGTGAAAACCAGCTGTCACCATCTGTCATGACTCTTCGCATTTCAGTCATGTGCTGAGCACATACATCACTTTGCGGGATGACTAGTCGTGAGATACCCGTGAAAACTCCTGTTGTCTTCAATAGATGCCTTGAGTCTTCACACTCTCTCTCTTACACACAACCCTTACAAATAAATCCCACATAAAATACAGGGTACAAAAAATTGAACAAAATTACAATAAAATTTGGCATGGAATTAAAACCAACACAAAATAGTTGTAAATAACAATTTTACCGTTGCTATCACCCTCAGAAAGATTATTATTATTATTTTCTAAAAAAAATTATTATTATTATTATTATGAGATAACTCAAACACATTGACTGGAGGATTAGTAGATATTGGCTGAATGGGTGGGAGGATTTATAGAAAATTGCTGAGATACTTCCCTATCCGCATTCCACACTGTATAGTTGTTTTGTGTTTCAATCACTGCATACGACAGAAATTACTTTTGTCATGGTGAGCGGAACATCTACGTTAATTGTTTTTAATACCAAATACTTAGACATTGACTGGGACAAAAACTGATTGGCTGGGAGGATAAGCAGAAATTGTTGAGAAGGTTCTCTACACCTACTGAATAATTGTATCAAAGCAGGCAGTGTATTGACTATGTTCGACCTCAATTAGAGCAAAAGAGCAATTGCATTGACTCCTTATTTTAACACAATAACTTATGTATTTTTTTTCCAAAACACTCAATATCAAATTATTTATTTTGAATTACATTTCATTCAAATATTATTTATTTATCAATTTTTATACTCTTCTCTCTCTCTCTCTGGGTAAAAAAGTATTAAAAAATAAATTTTCGTGTAAATAGTACCCATATACATTGGGTCATTTATAGGCTTAAATGTGCAAATTTGACACTTTATTCTATTTTACACATCCTAATATGAGCACTCTAAGAAAAATAAAATTAACATCTAATTAAACAAAGAAAATAGTAGTAAGTCACTTTTGTTCATACTTTTGACTAAAATATTGTTAAAAAGTGAAAAAGTATTAATTTTTAGGTTGTGGTCCTATCTTCCACTTAAATAAGATCATAACATTTACCTCTTTTTTCTTTTCTTTACAATTATCATATACTAGTAAGTTGCCCGTGCGATGCATAGATAATTTTATGATATTTTGTATAAAACACTTTTGAATAATGTTGTGCATAAATTATAAAGAAAAAGTAAACTAAATTAGAGAAAAGAAATATATACATTTTGAGATATTAAAAATTAGTTTAGTAGCTTCATTGCATATTTGTAGCCTTTTTAAGGTAATTTTTTTTAAAAAAAAAATCATGAAACCAAAAAAAAAAAAAATGCAAAAGAGTAATGAGACCATGAAATAAACTAATTTGTGTTGTATTTACATATTTCATACTATAAAATAAAAATATACCCAACTCTCTGACTATCTTTCACTCATCGATAGTGCGACATTAAGACATGGTGTGAGCAAGTGTGTATGCATGTGTCTTATAAATGATTTAAAATTAAATCATGGTAGAATATGACTTTACATTGCGCACCTAATATTCTCTCTTCTTATATACCCAAAACAAAAACTAACTAACCAAATTACCTAACCTAAATCATATTTAAGCCCCTAATTTAAAAAGAAAAAAAGATTACAAGTAGGGGTTTCGGTGTCTTGATGGTGGTGGGAGGTCAATATAACGGAGGTGGTGACCCCTCAGATTTCTCATTCTCTCTCTTTCAAATGTTTTGTTAGTCTCAGGTCTTTTAATTTGGTAATATATAGTGAAATAGTGCATTTTACTTAACAATTCACAACATTTTTGTGTCTCTTTGTCTCTCTTTAGAGTCTTATCTCGTTGGCTATTACTATTAGCCCGCTCTTATTTATTTATTTATTGTTTTTGAAACACAAAAACAGTGGGTATGCTAAAAGACATGAAGAATAGTGAAAGGTGTGGTATAAGCTTAAGCAATTAATAAGATATTAATGAGATAACAGTAAAATTAGATAATGTGAACTTTTGGGTAACAATAAAAAAAAAAATTAATGAAAGAGGTAAAAAAAGGCTAAATGCAAAATTAGAGTGTCACTTGACAGGACCTCATGCACTCTTGCATGAGGTCTTTGAGAGAAAGACATTTTGTAACAACTTTTATTCTACAATATTCCTCCAATTTTTTTTTTTACTTATTCCTTGAATCGAATGATTATAATGGTTATGTGTGCGCAATTTATAACTGTTGTTTCACTACATATTTATAGCCTTCTCAAGGTGAGATTATTTTTTCACCCTAAAAAAAGAAGAAGGTAAGATTAAGTTTTTTTAAAATCATGAAACAAAAAATAAATGCAAAAGACTAACAGGATCGTGAAAATCAAATAATTTGTGTTGTGTTTACATATTTAATACTATGAAATAAAAGTATGTCCAATTCTCTCACTGTCTTCTACTCATTGATAGCGAAACATTAAAACATGGTATGGGCAAGTGTGTATGCACGTGTCTTATAGATGATTTTAAACCATGGTAGAATATGGTTTTACATTGCGTACCAAATATTCTCTCTACTTATATACCCAAAACAAAAACTATCCAATCAAATTACCCAAACCTAAATCATAATTAATCTCCTAACTTAAAAAGAAAAAAAAAATACCCGTAGAGGTTTAAGGTCTTGATGGTGGTGGGAGGCCAATATGACGGAGGCAACGTCCCCTCAGATTTGTCTTTCTCTCTCTTTCAAATGTTTTGTTAGTCTCAGGTCTTTTATAGTGAAATAATGCGTTTTGATTTTATAGAGAAACAATGCGTTTTATTTAACAATCTACAAAATTTTTATGTCTCTCTATCTCTCTCCAAGGCCTTATCTGGTTAGTTATTACTATTAGTCCTTATAATTATTATTTTTACTTTTTTTAAAATATTAAAATGGTGGGATGCTAAAAGACATGAGAAAGAGAGAAATGTGTGATGTAAGTTTAGGCAATTAATGAGAGACTAATGAGATAATAGTAAAATAGGTTAATGTAAATTTTTGGGTAATAGTAAAAAAAAAAACATAATGAAAGAGGTAAAAAAAAATGCAAAATGTAAAATTAGAGCGTTACTTGGTAAGACCTCACGCACTCTCACATGAGATCTCTACTTTTATATATATATATATATATATATATATATATTCATGATTATTCCTTTATAATTTCTAATCACTAATCAACATGAGCCTCAAAAAACTTTGTTATAAGACTTTATCATACGTACAAAATAAGAATAGATTTTTTTTTTTATCTTTATTTTAAAAAGAAGAAGATATTGCTATTGTGTTCATCCTTATTGACAATTTTTCTTTGAATTATTTATAATTTATATATTGTGTTAGTTTTAATGAATTTTTTTTCAAGCTTTCAGAGAATGGACTTTAGATAATATGTTCAACTTTTATATGCCAAACATTGCTTATAAGTCTTGTACATGGAACAAATAGAGATAAGAAATTAAGAATATGGTCCATTTTGGTTGGCCTTAGCTTGATTAGTCTAGACATCAAATTTTTTTTATTATTACTTGTATACAAAATTCCAGAAACATTAAATTGGAATAGATCCCTTACTAACCTAACCAATTGGAATTGGTTGAAATTTCTTCTCATTCATACTAAACGTTGTGTACACTCCAAATTTTTTCTACATCTCATAATGATATGTTGTTGACATGTATCATCCAAGTCCAATATGATTGAGAGTTGTAATTGAGACTATGGCCTAGAAGCTTTTCTATTCAATACTTTGCGAGAAAAATTAAACACTCATTTGATGTAACAGGAGACTATGGAATTTGACATTGTATACACTAGGGTTTGTTCTTGATGTTGTGAAATTGCTGGAGGTACTAAAAACTTTAGTTTGATTAGTTGGCAATTCATATTCTTTAATCGTGAGAAGTTTACAATGGAAAACTTTTGTGTTCCTGCAACAAATGTTTTGGAGAGAAAATTGTTAGCCCCCCTCATCCCATTGGGGCCCTTCTATTTATACAAAGGAAAAATGGTCCAATATTCCTAAGTGTGACTTAGTTACATGAAATTTTTGTGCAAATGTGTCTAGATTTCTTTTAAAAATTTAGTTATAATTTTAAACACTAATTTGGCGATTTTTATATGATTTCATAGGTTTATAAATAATCTAAATGTTATTTCAGTTTGTGCAAATTATACAACATAGAATCGGTAATTTAGCAACATAGGCATAGGAGAAGGCATATAGTGGTTTAGGAAGAGTAGGCATTTAGTTATAAGGGAAGAGGAGTAGGCATAAACATAAGAAAACCTTAGGATAGAGAAATAAGGAAAACAAAAAGTTTTTAATGATTAACACCCCTCTATCTTATCTATTAGTCTTATTTATTACTAATTAAAATCTGTTGAGTTATTAAATAACTGATGTGGCATCTAATAAGTGTAATAAATTAAAAATGATGTATTTTATTTCAAAAAAAAAAAATCAATTAACTTTCAAAGAGAGTGCCACTTGGCAAAACTTCGTGCTTTCTCACGTGAGATCTTTGCTTTTATATATATATTGATTGATTATAGACTTTAACTAACAGTCACTTTTGCATGACCCATTACTCATAATTAACCAACCTTATCATATACAATTATATAATTGCCCGAATTGATGTTGTAATACCCCACATAATTTTTATTTAAGAGTTTTCTTTAAAATATAATTGTTGGGCTATAGGCTTTCTTTTAATTGTTATTGCAGCCCACTACCCACTAAGCCCACATCTTATAATACAAGCTACAGAATAGAGGAAGAAATAGTCAGGGTTTTATCTAAGAGGCTAAGAGGTGTTTTCCTTGGAGTTAGAGCACGTACAATTAAAGAGACAATCAGATTGTTCAAGGTAAGATTTCTCTCAATTAGAAACAAAAAAAATTTAGAATTTTATTAGGTTATTTAGAAATTTGATTTTGATCCTAAAATTTATATTCTAACGTTTAGATTTTCCACTGGATTAGATATTAGATTTGAGTCAGTGGGATTTCACGAATCAATATTTTTGTTTAAGTCTTCCATTGGATTTATACATATAATCCTAGATTGAAGTCAAACAATTCGGCCATTCTTCTTCCATTGAATTGGTGTATATATATATATATATATATATATATATATAATGGTTAAAGAAGAAGTCAAAGAAGGGGGCTACTGTCCTGTTGGATTTGTGTGTGTTTATATATAAAGGTTAAAGAAGAAGTCAAAGAAGGTGGCTATTGTGTTTTGCCTCTGAGACTTGCCTTGAGATTATGCTAGAAGTCAAATAATTCGGCTGTGGTTTCACTGCTTCTAGGACTATATATATATATATATATATATATATATAATATGACTTATTTGGGGTTATGTATATTAACTTAAACTCTAAAACATTAGCTGCTGCCTCTGCGTTCTGATAAATTCAAGGGAAAACACATATTTGTTTTGGGTAGAGATACTTTGCATTAGTGCTATCATTTAGTTCAGCAAAGTATTTTACTAGTGAGTCAGTTTTTATAGTTTAGTGAAATTTATATTTTAGTGAAATTTATATTTTGTAGAGGATATTGAGTAATTTCCATAATTGATTATAGGTCCGATTTAAGAGTGTCTTGAGGCTCTTTGGAGATTATTTTGGCTAGATTTTCAGAGTGATTCGAGTGCGGTAAGTAATTATGCATAATATGCACAAGTTTTGTTCTTTAGGTTCTTAGAAGTTAAAGATTTTCAAAGTTATATTTTTAAGCTTACATTTTTTAAACGTTTATCAAAAAAGCATTTTTACACTATTGAAAGAGAAATTTTAATTGGCTTTTAAATAATGTTTTAAAATAAATTTTGAATTTTAAATAACGTTTTGAATGTCCAAAACCCATTTAAAAGATGATTTTTAACTAAACTATGTTCTGAAAATAATTGAGTTTCAAAGTAAGTTTTCTAGAAAGATTTTTGTTCTTTAAATTGTTTCAAACCAAGTGATTTCAAAATCATATTCTTGTTTTTTTTCAAATGGTATTTAAGACGTTCCTTTTAGCAAACTGGATTTTCAAACTTATTCAAGAATTGTAAAAATTCTTATATAAACTCTTCAGTTCCTATTCGTTCCCTAAGAGAGTCAAGCATCTTTTGATTTATGTTTCAATTTGATATTGTGATATTCAATATATCTTTATTGTTGGAACAATTGTTAATATTGAGAAAATTATTATATGTTGTATAAACTTTATTGTTTGTGATATGTGACTCAAAATGAGTGTTTTTAGAATTGATCAGATATATATGTATAAATCCGCTCACAGGATTGTATGTGAGAACATGTGTTGATTCCTCACCAGTAGGGGTTAGATGTTGGTATCCGCTCACAGGATTGTATGTGAGAATATGTGATATGTATATGTGACACTGTGCTCTGATCAATTATTTGTATGTGTTTCCAAAAAATTTTAAGATATGATTATATGTGTATTAAGTGATTCTTTACATGTTTTAAGAACTATATTGGATATTTTGAGTGTAATTGTGAAATTAAACTCGTGCCTTGCTTGACTCTATTCCGTTGTGTATTCTGTATAATTACTTACTAGATGTGTGGCTCATCCCATCAATTAATATTTTCAGATTAAAGTATAGTTGAGAATTAGAACCTTTGGACCGCTTGTGAGGTGCAAGGTAGAGCGTGGAAGTTGTAGGCGGCTTCAGTGTTACTTGAAGACTCATAAAATTTTAGTTACCTTTGTTTTGTAGTTCACATTTTATATAGTGGAGTTTATTTTCAATTTATGGAGTTTTGAAAAGATTATTAGTTATTATTTTTTTTATTTTCCGCTTAGACTTCACAACTTTTGGAGATTATTATAAATTGTGGATTTTAGTTATTATAAGAGGTTTATCAGAAGCATTGTTTATTTGAAGTTTTATTGAATTAAGTTTAAATAAATTATGTTTATTGAGCTAAGTAAGGTTAGCAAGTTAGTCAGGTATCTAAATTCATGTTTCATGGATTTGGGTTCTGACGGATGTGAAGTAAATTGTGAATCTAGAATTTTTCACCACCTTTACTAAAACATAATAATAAAATAATAATAAAAAAGAAGAAGAAGAATTTTTCACCACCGCCTCATCATAATATCTATGTCACCATAGACTCCACCAACTTTTGATGGCACTTGTTCAAATATTAATAGAGGGGAAACTTCCCCTTCTTTCTTTTATTTCTTCTTGGAAAGCACCCTCACGTGGAAATGTCAAATGTCAGTGGAAATGTCAAATGTCAGTATTTTGGCTGAATCGGCAAGTTTAAGTCTAGTATTCAGTAGTACTAGATCCGTTGAGATGATAACATGTGTCTATTTTTGCACACGTATTATTATTTAACTAGATCTAATGTATTGGATACACTCAACCTAAGCTAAGTCTTCTTTTTAAAACTTGCAAATTCTTATAAATGATTACTACCAACACACCATTTTGAGATGCAACTCTCTCTCTCTCTCTCTCTCTCTCTCTCTCTAAGTTATGTCAATCTCCCAGAATTATTTGTCCAAGGTCGGTATGCAGAAGCAGCAAGTTGATCTAGGTAATTAAGATTCAATGAATTTTGAGTTAGACAAGAAAATTTTAGTGACGGAATACTATATAATTCATTACAATTTTTACCATCTTTATTTGTAATTTTTGGTTGCAGGTTTTTTTGGCAACAACTCAGACCCTGGTAGTCTAACAGATAGTGAAGAAAGAAGTGAATCACTAATAGAGTCAGTTTCCATTCCATCACTCTTTCCGGCTAACAAATCTGACACTGATGGAAGTTCAGAATCCAACGAAATATCTCCAATATTCACTCATTATCCCAATTCCATAGCGTCATTCTTCCCACCGGCTAGGTCTTGTTGTGATTCTGAAATAACATTTCCAAATCCTTCCATACCAACTAATGGACCAACAAGTCTTTCCATTTCATTACTCTTCCCACCCACCATGTCTGAGGCTGAAACATATGGCAGTTCTTCAGAATCCAACGAAACACAATTCTCTTATTCCATAATGTCATTCTTCCCACCAGCCAAGTCTCAATCAGACATTTCTGAAAATTTTACAATATTTTCGACTGATCCTTCCATATCAGCTAGCCCAATACACACAACCGAAACAGCAACCTGCTTAAAATATTTGGCTTTGCAAATGCTACTCGAAGCCACTAACAACTTCTCAGAAGATCACAAAATTCAAACAAGTAGCTTTGGCTCAGTCTACCGTGCAACTTTAGATGATGGCCGAGAAGTGGCTATAAAGCGTGCTGAAATTTCAATGTCTAAACCATATGTGAGCAAGCACTACAGTGACAATGCTTTCCTAAATGAATTGAAAGCTTTGTCCCTCCTCAATCATAAGAATCTTATTTGCTTATTGGGATTTTATGAGGATAGTAATGAGCGCATATTGGTCTACAATAGTATGAAAAATGGTACCCTTCATGACCATCTTCACAAGCTTCAAAGTACTCCTCTAATGTCATGGGTTGCCCGGATTAAAGTGGCACTAGACGCAGCTAGTGGCATTGAGTACCTACACAATGTAGTACCACCAATCATACACCGTGATATCAAGTCATCTAACATATTACTAGATGCCACGTGGACTGCCAAGGTGTCTGATTTCAGCCTATCTATGAAGGCCCCCAAGGACATTGAGTCATACCAATGGTCTGATCTGGTGGGCACCTTAGGCTACATGGACCCTGAGTACATATGGCATCAACGTTTGACAACCAAAAGTGATGTGTACAGCTTTGGAGTAATATTGCTAGAAATGTTGTCCGGGTACAAGGCACTTCATAAAGATGAAAATGGTAAGTGGTGGTATATAGTTGATTTTGTAGTGCCATACATTGCCAAAAATGAAATTCACAGGGTTTTGGACCCAAAAGTACCTCCACCTACCCTATTTGAAATGCAAGCACTAGCATATTTTGGATCCCTAGCAGCAGATTGTGTAAGTAAAGAAGGTCGAAATCGTCCCTCAATGACCAAGATTGTAAAAGGCCTACAAAGAGCCTTCGAAGTGTGTATGGATCCAGATAGTGAACCTGAAGAGTGTGGCAGTTGGATATGGTATAAACCAAATCGTGACTTTCCTCTTAAGGATAAGAAAAAATTTCCTTTCAAAATGCTACTTAAAGCCACTAACAACTTCTGACAAGATCGCAAGATTGAAACAGATAGTTTTGGCTCAGTCTATCGTGCCACTTTAGATGATCACCGAGTTGTGGCTGTGGTGCGGACACAAGATACAAGCCCCCAATTATACACATGTATGGGAGGAAGAGCAAAAAGAAGACGGCATAACCTATGGCCTTATGGATGGAGCCTATTAGTTATTGGGCTTGAGATTAAGCAAGCCCGAGCATTTAATAATTAGGGTTTCTTTATGCATTTTTTGTTAGCTATTTAAACACTTTTTCTAATTATTGTAAGACAGCTTTTGAGAATTATTAAAAATGTGTGTTTTCTTTTACACTGGTGCCGACTCCGGTTTGCTTGGTGTTGACTCCAAGCAGCCCTTAGGTGCTAACTCCTAGGGTTTATCCTATTATTTTTCTGTTCTATTAGAATATTGTGGTTGTCCTACGTTAGTTTTGGTATTAGAGCCAGGTTTCCGATCCATTCAACACAACCGTAGACAACCACGTCAAAGCAAAACCATCAAAAAGAGCAAGCCAACCATGACAGTACCTTTCAAGTTTTTGCTCCATGAGATCTTGAACAAGCCTAAGCCAACTCCTGCAATCCGTGTATTCCCCCAAGCCCCACATGAGTTTCTCACCCCCAAACCAATAGAGAAGCCAACGGCGCCTCCCAAGGTGGCAACCAACATCCGTGCCCTCCTCTGATCACAAAACCCACAACCCACAAAAAAAAAAAAAAAGAGAAAAAAAGAGAAGCACTGTTGTCGTGACAGCCCATTGTTTGTATTGGGCTTAAATTGTTTTCACAGGTCCACTCAGCCCAAGTCAATTCACTACTTGAGGAGTAGACCGTGGCTACCTAGTGTGAAAAGTGGAGCCACTGACTAGGGTACAATTCTGACTCTATTTTTTTTGGTGGATTCAATTTTGAAACATCTCAAAGAGAGACCATTAACCTTGAAGGAGATAACATGCTTGGGAAAAATAACAATGGTCACTTTAATAGGGCTCCATACTTTGAACATGATCACTATAATCACTATGGCCCTAGGGATTATGATGATAGGATATCTAAGGAAAAGATAGAAGCACCCACCTTTGATGGCTGCCTAGACCCATGGGCTTTTACTGATTGGTTACGTCAAATGGAGAAATTCTTTGACTATTACCATTGGGCTGAGAATAGGAAAGTGAGGTATGCTAGGATGAAGTAAATTGGGAGAGTTGATCTTTTTTGGGAGGACCTTGAGGAAACCCTTAGGCGACGACGTGAGCCTCCCATTATTGATTGGATTGTGATGAAGTACGTCCTCTCGAGGAATTATTTTCCTCCAACTTATAGGAGCTCCCTCCTTGAGGAATGGGATCGCCTAAAATAAGGCACTGCTCCTGTGACCGAATACATAGAGAAATTCAAGGAATTTAAGAGGCGAATTCGAATAGTTGAGGAAGAGTTTGTCACACTCAATAGGTTCAAGAAAGGTTTAAATGCTAACCTACTAGGTGAGATTATCCCCGAGGAGTCACTATCTTAAGAGAAGCCTATGACCTTGCTAGGAATTGTGAGTTAGCATCTAAATCTATCTTTTGACGACGTTTTGAGCTTCAAAGCGTTCCTTCCAACCCTCAACCTTTTGGTAGCAAAACTAAACTTGCCTTACCCCCTAAGGTCAACCCCAATAGCATCTCGATAGAAAAAGAGGACAAGGGAAAATGTGTGATCAATGAGCCCTCAAGATTAGGCTCTCGCCTCCAATGCTTCAAATGCAATGGGATTGCACATGTCGCAGCTAGATGTCCCTATAGGGCCCTTGTCATTCAAGAGGATGATGAAAAGGTAGAAAGTGTTGAAGAGCTAGTATATGATCCAAATGCTGAAGAAGTCTAAGATGTTGAGGCTGGATGGGAAGATGATCCCAGCTACCTCACATGCATTAGAGCCATCTCTCCCCAAGTTGATGATTCCAAGGTTGTTTTTGGTGTCCCTAGAGTGAATGTGGTAAGGTGTGCTTTGACAGAACAAAGAGAAACTGATGATTGGCGAAGAAGTGCCATCTTCCAGACATACACTAAGTGTGGAGACAAAACTTGCAAGGTTATTATAGATAGTGGGAGTTGCATTAATGTGGTGTCCTCTAACGTTGTTTCCTGTCTAGGCTTGAAATTGATCCCACACCCTAATCCATATAAAGTTTCTTGGGTGGATACTTCCTCCATAGCCATAAAAGAAAGATGTGTTGTCCCACTTCAATTCCTCACTTACAAGGCGGAAATATTGTGTGACATAATTCCCATGGATGTAGGGCATATTATCTTAGGTAGACCTTGGCTTTATGATTTGGATGTCACCCTTCATGGGCGATCCAATTCTTGCTCTTTTATGTTTGAAGGCAAGAAGATTGTGCTTAATCCTTTGAAACCCAAGCCAATCAACATGAGCAAGAAGCCAGAAGCACCGAAGGCGAAAGGTCTGAACATCATAAGCCCAAAGGCATTTGAAAGGGTAGTAGTTTAGGAATCCATTGTGTTTGTATTAGTTGCTAGGGAACTTCATGGAGAGACCTGTGAGGAGCAACCTGAGGAAGTGAGGTCCGAGCTCCAGGAATTTAAGGATGTTTTCCCTGAGGAACTCCCGATCATTTACCGCCTATGCGTGATATCCAACACGCCATAGATTTTATGCCCGGAATGACCCTACCTAACTTGCCTCACTATAGGATGAGCTCTGCAGAACATGCCGAGTTGCAAAGGCAAGTAGAAGAACTACTTAGGAAGGGTTTTGTTCGTGAGAGTATAAGCCCTTGTGCAGTCCTTGCACTCTTAACTCCAAAGAATGATGGGACTTGGAGGATGCGTGTTGATAGTCGTGCCATCAATAAGATCACTGTGAAGTATCGTTTTCCTATCCCTCGGTTGGATGACATGTTGGATATGATGGCTGGAGCAACGAGAAGACGGCCCAACCTGTGGCCTTATGGATGGAGCCTATTAGTTATTGGGCTTGAGATTAAGCAAGCCCGAGCATTTAATAATTAAGGTTTCTTTATACATTTTGTTGTTAGCTATTTAAACATTTTTATGATTATTGTAAGACAGCTTTTGAGAATTATTAAAAACGTGTGTTTTCTTTTACACTGGTGCCGACTCCAGTTTGCTTGGTGTTAACTCCAAGCAACCTTAGGTGCTGACTCCTAGGGTTTATCCTATTATTTTTCTGTTCTATTAGAATATTGTGGTTGTCTTACGTCAGGCTATTAAGTGTGCTGAAGGGTCTTACATGACTTGGCGTGAGGAGGACTATGACAATGCTTTCCTAATTGAATTGGAAGCATTGTCTAGCCTCAATCACAAGAATGTTGTTCACTTATTGGGATTTTATGATGATAGCAACATGTGTGTAGTGGTCTATGATTACATGGAAAATGGTACCCTTCATGACCATCTTCACAAGCTTCAAAGTACCCCTCTAACGTCATTGGCTACCTGGATTAAAGTGGCACTAGACGCAGCTAGAGGCATTGAGAATCTACACGTATATGCAGTACCACCAATCATTCACCATGATATCAAGTCGTCTAACATATTACTATATGCCACTTTGATTGCCAAGCTGTCTAATTTCAGCCTATCTGTTAAGGCCCCCATGGATGACAAGTCACACCAATGGTCTGATTTGGCAGTAGTGGGCACCCCAGGTTACATTGACCTGGAGTACATATGGCATCAACAGTTGACAACCAAAAGTGATGTATACAGCTTTGGAGTAGTATTGCTAGAAATGTTGTCTGGGTACAAGGCGATTCATAAAAATGAAAATGGGTTTCCACGGAATGTAGTTGATTTCTTAGTGCCATACATTGCCCAAGATGAAATTCACAGGGTTTTGGACCCAAAAGTACCATCACCTACCCCATTTGAAAGAAAGGCAGTTACCCATGTTGGGTCCCTAGCAATGGCTTGTGTAAGTCTAAAAGGTCGAGATCGCCCCTCAATGACTGATATTGTAAATGGCCTACAAAGAGCCTTGGATACGTGCGTGGACCCGGACCAAGAAGAGTGTTTATTTTAAGGATTAGATTAATTGTGATTAAACCATCAAACTGTGCAGTCTTTTTATGATGTAAAAAAGAGTTGGTGGAAAGGGAATTTTGTTCTCCAATTTTTTAAGGAGCATTAGATGCCCATGGGGATACCATTATGTTTGATGGAGCATGACTGTTTGATGGAGCATTGAGATAATTTCTCTGTGCTTCAGTTAGTATTTGAAGTCTACTTTTCTTGCATCTGCATTATACTGTGTTTTATATATATAGAGAACCACTTGTTGCATGACTTTAACTTCCAGGACAGGAGCTGAATGCTCTAGATTGGATTTTGTATGAAATCGCCAGTGGGTTCATGGGGTATGTTATTAGGTTCTAGGGTTCGTGGGATCTGGGAATAGGTTCAATTTGGGTGAAACGGTGTCATAGGTTTTGATTCGTAGGTTGTGTTATCTATTTCGATGAAACGGTGTCATAAGAAACTTGGAATTTGTGTTTTGATTCTTGGGTGAAACAATTTTGTTTTGGAGATGCCAGCTATTCTCTATGTTTTAAGTGAAACAACATTGTTTAAGGGTTGATTTGGCAGCAACAAAAAAATGTTAGTACAATGACGTGTTACTTAACGGCCAAAACTAATTGATGATGTGTTTTTGTTAACGAAACCAAACTTCAGAGTGTAAAATTTAAGCAATCCTAAACTTTAAATGTGTACTTTGCAAATACATTTTTTATAATATATATAAATTCAACGGCAGATCCTACTTTGGAGACAGAATTTGGCCTATCAATGGAATCTCATCATCCATACATTAAAAAGTTTGATGGTTGAGATCCAATTTAAAATTTTAACCTTTTCTGTTAGTCAATGTGATGCAATTGCATTATTGCACCGTCATGCAATGCAATATCTACCAAAACCCGAAAGCGACATTTATGTCAATGGCCCTGATCAAATGGTGCAGTCAATAAATGTAAAGATTCATTTTCTAAAAAATACAACACTTTACTTACGTTATTGTATCCGTTCTGTATGTGTCAAACTCTTGACATGCATGGGACACATTTACATACAGTATTAGCTGTTTTTTTTTTTTTTTCTTTTTTTCTTTTTCAAATTATGCAAGACACGACTAGGACACAAGAACAAAAGAAATTAAATACCTTTTCACAAAACAAAGAAAGTATTCATGCTCTAGATAGTAATAGTGCATTTGAAAATTAATAAATATCTTTATTTTTGGTTTGTATTCTAATTTCTAAACATCCTTTAATAGTTATGGATTTTATTTATTATCCATTATTAATCTTAATTTGATATATATTTAACATTACATAAATAATAAATTCTTAATAATATATAGAAAATAAAAATGTATTTAATAGACGTACCCTGTTGTACCGATGTTTAATTCTTTCAAACATTTCTGTGTCATTCCTATACTAGTACCCGTGTTCATACTTCTTGATCTCTCTTTGATGAAATTTTCGCAATACAATGTTCCAACAAGGGTGTCCCACACGTTTTGACAGCAATTGAGCCTTAGGAAGATGCGGATTCAAGTCATCTGTATAAATAAATTACGTAAACAGATTGCTAAGAAGATAATTTCAAATTTCAAATTTTCCGCCAACCATTTGATGCAATAGCACCCCTATGCAGTGCAGTACCTGTATTGGGTCCCAATAGGTACCTAAAGAGACATATAGTCAATGGCCCCGATCAATGGTGCAGCAATAAAGTGTCACTAGACTAACTATTCAGCGTCGGCAGTAGTCAATAAAAGTAGAGGTCCCTCCTGCAGTCTTGCATGAAGTTTCCGCAATACAATCCTCCAATTGAGTGTCACTCCTTATCATTAAGTCTTTCTAACATGTTTCTAAAAACAAAAAGTCTTCCTGACATAAATTTTCACAATATATTTCACAATTACATAGTTGACAGTTTATAAATACTAGACAATAATGTGAAATTTATTTATTTTTTTATTTATTTATTTTTTTTTTTTTTTGAGGAAAAAGACCGTAAGTTGCATTTTATTAAGAAACTGAAAAATCAACTTCTCGCTTTTTGGGCTAAGGTATGTGCTATAGCATTGCCTTGCCTTACAGTGTGAAAGAAAGAGAAACCCCTTGAGGAGCTAGCTAGAAGAATAGTATCCTGAACTAGGTGACCAAAGGATGATAACAACATGTAACCATTGTGAAGGGCCTTGATATCAATCTCTGAATGGCCTTCGAAGTGGGATTGATGCAAACCAATTTCATGGACAAAACTGACAGCATGTCTAGCTGCCATCATTTCCAGAACCTCAACCGAATGTGGTTTCTGTATTTTTTCAGCCATAGCTGCGATAACCTGTCCAAGTGAATCTCCGACCACAATCCCAATCCCTGCATCATCATTTTCATTGAACATAGTGCCATCAAAGTTCGTCTTAAATTCACCTGGTTTAGGAGGCACCCATGTCTGTTTCCTTGCAATTTTTGGTCGCATTGGAGTAACACAACTAGTGGTAAAGTCCAGGAGGAATTTTTTTGTTGCTGCACTGATGTTGCTGCTCGGCAAAGTCTGCTCATTCAGTCTTGTCTTGTTTCTGTGAGTCCAGATGAACCACGCAGTAGTAGCAAAAATTTCAGGATATCGTGTACCAAAATAGGAATCAATAAAAACTTATCAACTTATTTGTAGTGAAAAATATTGTAAAAAAGTGTTTGTGGTATATATGTAACATATGTTACTCTTTGAATCTTCCAAAAACATGGAAAATGGGAATCATGTTATTCATCACGCTCGGAAGTTTTAATTCTAGGCCAGGGATATTAGTCACGAAGGAAATTCAACTATTCAAGCCCTTTGTTTAACTTGTCAGACGTTAATGGAACTATTATCTTGGTTTGATGCTATCTTTTGTTGATAGCATACAAAGATTGTTAGAGCATTTCCATTAAAGCTTTTAAAAATTTTAGCATTTAGCATTTCAAAAAGTCAATTTATCAATTTTAACAATTCATTTTACAATACACGCAACATCAAAGGTTCTATTTTTTTATCATTTCATTTAAAATAATATAAACTACTCATTAAAGTAATAAAAAATAACTACACAAATCACATCGTCCACCACAAGCATTAAAATAATAGCTTTTTATTTTTTTATTTTTATTTTTATTTTTTTAAGATTGGAGCTATAGTGAGCTTTCAAAGATAAAAGCTCATTGTAGTTCAGATTGTATTTTTTTTTTTTTTTTAAGTTTAGCATGTTTGTTGTACCTTACTTTTTGGTACTTTTTACAAACTTGATGTTAAAATTTAGCATTTATAGCATTTATCATTCTTAATGAGAATGCTCTTACCTTGGACTCAGGCCCAGTGTTGATGGGACCTTGGGTCACTAAAAAAGAGGCTAGATTGATGTTGGGTGAACTGGGCTTGGCTCATTGTGGCCTATTGTGCCGTTATACAGACCAATTTGTGCATAAGACAAATGAACTCCACAAAATATATATGTATTGGCTGAGTAAAAAGTACACAACATAAAATTGAGCAATGATGATTATGAATGCTTCAAGAAAGTTATATTTGATTAAGTCAAATGTTATAGTACATTTGGTCCCACCCTACTAGAGTATTCCACAAGGTCCAATAAGCCATAAAAATCACAGACTTGGCTAATCCCCTTTGGGTTCCTAAGACTTATGAACTTTGAGTCCCTTGAATCTGAGTGGCTCATCGAATATTATGCTACAGGACCTTTTACAATGCCTCTTTTTGCTCAATGAACTCAATTTAAAACTTAAAACTCTCTTCTTATATATTTCTTGGTCTTTTCTACGTAAAATGATGTCCCACTTATCTTCCTCGCTTCTCCCTTTTTATACTACTCTTGGAGGGGCTTTCAAGTTATTGTTCTCTTCCTTTGTTTTTCTGGGCACCATAGCCAGTCTCCTTTGTTTGAAAAGTTGGTGGTTGGTCATTTCATTATTTCTTCTTACTTTGCTCTTCTGGGAACTCGTACTTGAAAGTTCATTCACTGACTTTCTACTCATAGAAGCTCCTTCCATAGGACAAATCCAGATTCTCCTCTAAGATCAATGTTCCATGATCTTCTTCCAAGGCTATAAAAGGATATTTTGAAGGTCCTAGGAACTTGTTGCCAACTTCTATTGGTTTGTCATTTTCCCAGAAATGGGATGGATTCTTACTTGCAATGGACGGAATTGGAAAGTCTCTAACCATCCTTCCTCTTACTCCATGTTCTCAACCTTGCCTAAGGTCCCTTAGTTCCTTCACTGGGTCTTGATCTTAAAGCCATCACTTGTCCCTATCATTTCATTCTGCCTCCTAGGAGCTTGACTTTGACAGGATTTCCAACGGCTTCTTCCCTTTTTTCCCTTTTTCAAAATATACATGGCTCGCGTTGGGAAATTTAGACCCCGGTTGATAGAATTAACTGTTAAATTACCAATTGTCCCAAAAGCTTAAGCTGTTAGGAAATGGTGAATTTAATCACTTAACCATAAGTCTAACACTCCCCCTCACTTGTGGGCCTAAACTTTCCCTTTATAAGTGGGGGTCCAACAAGTGGGAATTTAACTTTTTAAATGGGAGGTAGAGTAAAACCAGGGATTGAACTCAGGATCTCCTGCTCTGATACCATGTTAAATTACCAATTGTCCCAAAAGCTTAAGCTGTTAGGAAATGGTGAATTTAATCACTTAACCATAAGTCTAACATTAACAAGTTTTAAATCCAAGTTGTTAATTAGATTTATTATAAACAAACCTTGTTAAAACAAACAAACATCAATATCATATCAAAATCATGCATAGCGGAAAATTAAATGAGACAAGATATGATAACCTAGGAAAATCAATGAAATAAACTAGTTTCACAGTATAAAACCTTAGGGGGGGAAACCTTCCTGAAAAGTAATCCACTATAATAAAAAGAAGTTTCAAATCTAGTACAAAATCTTTGTCCCTAAACTCTACAATCCCCGTAAATGAACTTACAGCAGAATCCTTTTACCGCTTTAGAACCTTTGAACTCTTCAATATATAAACGCCACCCTTTTGCACGGATCCTAGTACGTGACTAACCAAAGATGTACGGCTCCTAGTACGTGACTAGCACACCAACTTGAAGAAGATGTTGGCTGAAAAGTTCTTCATTTCATCAATAATGAAGATCAAGAAGCACTTGGTTACAAAACCCTAAGGCGCAAAGACACAGTAGCTTCTTTAAGAGAGAATAAGACACTCAGACACTTTTTGCATGTATTCTCTTTTTATTCTCATATGTGACAGCCTTTAAAATAAGCCTTACACAGACATACGTCTAGGATTATGAGAAAAAAAACCCTACACATACATGTTAGCATGGGCTGAAAATCAGATCTGAAAATCTGAATTTTGTAATTCTCGATAGATAGTATTTGTTGAGCAGTTGTCGAGCCTCGATAGATAGTATCTATTGAGTAGCTGTTGAGTTTTAATGAATTAGCACTTCTTCACTTGTTTTTGGACAGATTTTCGTGGCTTTAATACTATATTTGAACTTTTGTTCTTTGAACTATTAAACACATCCTAGATTTACCCAAATACAAGTAAAGTGCTTTTTGTCAAAGGATTAGCCAATTCTAAATGACATATGTTCTTAACATGAATCACATATGTCTTAATAGCTCATTCCTAGACCATCCTCTAGACAATCCACATCCTACTTAACATTTTCAGATTTTTTCCAAGGGACCCGTTTCCTAAGGTTGGAGGACCCATCTGTAGCCTAAGCTTGTGTTCTCTTCCATTTCATACTTCTTTGATTTTCTTCACTCGTTAGGCCTATGGGCCTTCATGGCCATTCTTATCTAGTTATCTTTATAAACTAGGCTTTCTCTTGTTAAGGCCCATAACCTCCTTCCTTGTCTTCATGGGCTGGACTTCCTTATCACATTTTGAACCTCAACAAAGGGCATATGAGTAAATTTATACAAGCTCTTTATTTCCTATCCTCCAATTTTTTTCTTAATTAAACAATTTTTTTTTCATCCCTCCATTTTTCGACCCTTCCAGCCAAATACATATGAGGAAAACTAAAATCTCTTCTATCCTCCCACTTTTTCATCCCCTCCCTATTTTCTATCATCCCATTTTCCATCCTCCTAACCAAATGGACCCTAAGTGGAAAAAAAGTAGGCTCCTAGATTATGGAGTAATTCCCTGTTTAGGGATATTTCCATGTTGGTAAGTTTCATTATTTTTGGATGTTATGCAGCTTTTCCATAACTGTTTTTGTTTGCAGATATTTTTGTAGAATCCATGTTTTTGTTGGCTTAATTTGGTGCCAAATTTATTTGTATTTATTCTCTCATTTTAATGTATCATTCTGGGCATTATTGTATTTGGAGTCAAAAGTACTTGAGTCCCTCGGTATTTTGTCAAATCTACATTCAAAGTCATCTCGCGACCTCAGGCAACTTGAATTGCGCAGAAATGACACGTGGTAGAAGATCCAAAGAAATTGCTGATTAGACGAGTCACAACCCTCTTGCGATTGGATAGCCTGCGACAAGGTCAAGAAATATTTGCTAGTAGAATGCTTTGTTCTTATCATTATCTATTTTTCTACCCACATCATATAAGCCAAGACTCACACCCTTTGCATATGTGAACAGAAAATAAGTGAGTTGAGCTTATAAAAACAAGTGAAAGCATTTTCTTCACCCCAACCCTTTTGTGTGAGAGAGAACTACCCACACCTTTAGAGAGAAACTCATGGTCATAGTTGCCTTTTCTTCTTCCCTTTCCAATCTTACATATCATTGAGAGGAGATTTGTACCATCACTTCTTACACCATTTTTGAGCGTTAGAGTTGATTTTTTTGGAAACTATTGGAGTTGATCTTAAATCCAAATCTATTGGTGGCTTTTCGCTGGCAGTTTAACGGTGATGACTCCAATAAGATAGGTGGAGAGAAGACTCAGGGAAGTCGATTGCTAGCTAGAGCTTGGAGGGCTCAATTCCCTAGGGATTTATAGGCTTGGAGGGTTTATAGTCATCCATATACTGCAGCTATTGATGTTAGTATAGTTTTCCAACGGCGGTATCAGCAGAGAGGTTTTTCCACCTAGATGATCAAGTTTTCCTCTTTGAAAACACATCTTGGTGTTTTCAAGTGATTTGATTTATTTTCTACATTTATATATTGGTTTTTACTTGCTTTGGTTCATTCTTGAACATGCTTGCAATATGAAACTTGGCTAAACACGTATATTGGACTAATTTGTAATTTTACTTTAAAAGTGTTGAAATTGTAAAATTCTATTACGGGGTCTAAATACTTGCTAGGGCTATTTTAGCATCTTTCAATTTTAGTGCAATAGAGTAATTGGCTGCTTAGGAATAATGTTTATATACTTATAGTTAAATCCATTTAGTGGTTTTTTATTATTTTTTGGATAAATAAAATTATTTATTTGTCTATTCAATTTTCACAAGTTGGGTTAGATTATGACAATATTTTCAAAATACTTCTACTTTATTGAAAAAAAATTCCTCTATTTTTCCACCTTTACAATTATCATGTATAAAGCTACAACCAACACTCTTGATTGGGATCAACCACCTATTTCTAGTGCATGGCTTTAAAGCCTTATTAAATATTTTGAATTTGATTATAAATTGGATATTTGGCTTGATCACATCATATTTGATATGTTTTACATATTTAGGAAAAGGAGTTTGACTTTGATGTGAGTTTTAATTTCATTCCTTATATATATATATATATATATATATATATTTTTTTTTTTTTTTTTTTGAATTGTATTTTTGTTGAGTTTTGTTAATTTTTGAAATAAATTTTCCAGTGTTTTGGATTGTAGGGTAGAAAAAAAATGATTTTCAGAAAGTTTGTTTAAAACTAAAAGAATAATTTCCAAATTCTACATACTTTTTTTTAATGATAGACAAAATGTTATAAATAAATTTTATTAAAAAATGAATATTTTCGTTAACTTACCTTCTGAATTTCTGAGAAAAATTGTATTGTTTTCATTTTGGTATGTCACAAATTATATATATATTACATTTATATAAGACTTTTTTACATATTGCGTGGGATAGTGTCTAGTCTATATCTATATAAATCTAAAAGTTGAAGCGTAGCATTTGTTGTTGTTACGCTCCAATTGAGCCACATCAGCAGCTACGTCATTATCCTTTTTGTTTCCAATTTTCTCCTATATATTTTTAAAACATTTTCTCATTTAATAAGGTGACTTAAAAATTCCATTATTTAAAAATTAAAATATCTTTTAACCCTTATTTTTGTTATTAATTTCCCAAAACTCTCCCTCCATTTTATCTCTTCATCTCCCCACTACTTTCTACCTTTTTATCATTCTTTCTCTATCATTTTATATTCCTCTATTTTGACTCTTCTTATTCTCAACATATTACTATAAATTTGACATTTTGTTTTCCATTCTATGCATAGTTTTCTCACACAAAAAAGTTATTTCTCTCTCTCTCTCTCTCTCTCTCTCTCTCTCTCTATTGTTTTTCATTTTTTACTTGATTTTATTTTATTTTATTGTATCCATACTTAGGTTGATGATTTTTTGTATCAATTAGAATTCTACTTAGGTTGATGTGTTTTAGTTTTGTGTTTTAAGTTGTTATGTTTTCTATTCTCTTTGATTAATAAATATTATCCTACTACATTATACATATAGTATATAATAATACAATGTAATTATATTGCATAGAATGACTTGGAAAATTTGATGTTTATTGTTATAAATTTTATTTTTACTCTTTTTTTTTTTCTTATCTTATTCTATTTAATATTTAAATTCAGTCACATCCTCCATATTTATGCAGCACAAATCAAGAAAATGGTTAGACGTCCTCCATATATAGCAGTGGCAGCACGGCGTGGGCGCGCGGGCATGCCCCGTGGGTGGGATGCCAAGGCCGTGGCATGCCCCAAGGACCCCTCAAAGGCCACGGCAGCACTTGGGGGGGGGGGGGGGTGCTGCTCCAAAGCCAAGGTAACCTCTTCGGACCCCTCCTACTCTTCCCCCCCTAAAGAGCGCTTAGGGAAAAATCAGCTCTGGCACGAGGAAACCTTGATTTGTTGAGGAGGAATAATGGGTCTTTTTGGGAGCAGTTCTTGGAGTCCTGCCCTGATTTTTTGCACACATGCTAAGAAAAATACAAGCTTCAAACTGTCAAAATTTGGAGTCCAGATTCGACATATTTTATTTTTTATGATTTTCGGAAGCCGAAAAATAGGGAAAATCATAAAAAATCAAGGAACGCTCGGAACGCCGAGCCGCTTGTTGGAAAGCTCCTCTAAAATCATGGAATGAATTTAGGGACAATAAAATTGGAAAAGGCACGGGCCAATTTTGCCGGAGTACGGGTCGATGCGGGGCGATGCGGTGCGGCGTGCATGCGGGCATGCTCTTGGGATGCCCACTGCCTGCCTCCTTGGGGAAAATAACCTCACTTTTCAAAAAACCCTCATCTTTAGGAAATCACCCCAAATATGTGGGCAAGCAGCAGCCAAGGCCAAGGCCAAGGCCAAGGCATGCAGCAGCCAAGGCCAAGGCAGCCCCCCATGGGCATGTAGCATCCAAGGCCTGGGCATGCAGCAGGCAAGGCCAAGGCCAAGGCAGCCCGCAAGGGCAAGCAGCAGCCAAGGCCATGGCATGCTTGCGTGGGCACGCTGGCATGCCCCTGGGGCAGGCAGCAAGGCCCTAAGGCCCCTGCGGGCGCCCTGGCATGCACGCTGCCTGACGGGCTGTGGCAGCACGGCGTGGGCACGCGGGCGAGGCGCGGGCATGGCCCGTGGGTGGGATGCCAAGGCCGTGGCATGCCCTTGGGACCCCTCAAAGGCCATGGCAGCACTTGGGGGGACTGCTGCTGCCAAGCCCAGCTAGCCTCTTTGGAACCCTCCTACTCTCTCCCCCCTAAAGAGCGCTTAGGAAAAAGTCCAGCCTGGCAGGAGGAAACATTGACTTTCTGAGGAGGAATAATGGGTCTTTTTGGGAGCAATTCTTGGAGTCTTGCCCTGGTTTTTTGAACACTGCATAAGAAAAATACAATCTTCAAACTGTCAAAATTTGGAGGCCAGATTCAAGATATTTTATTTTTTATGATTTTTGGAAGCCGAAAAATAGGAAAAATCATAAAAAATCAAGGAACGCTCGGAACGCCGAGCCGCTTGCTGGAAAGCTCCTCTAAAATCATGGAATGAATTTAGGGACAATAAAATGGGAAAAGTCACGGGCCAATTTTGCCGGAGTGCGGGACGATGCAGGGCGATGCGGCGTGGCGTGCACGCGGGCATGCCCCTGGGCACCCTGCCATGCCCAATTCCTGCCTCCTTGGGGCAAATATACACATGCACACACGTACACATCTATAAGGTTAAATGAAATATCAAGAAATGAGTTTATAATCATAATCTTCATACACCATGACTTAAAAAAAATCTAATAAATAGTTCTACCTCTTATTTAATGTCTATGTTATGCAGATCATCAACTAATAAATATATGATAATGGTAAGAAACATTACAAACAAGATTACAAAAAATATGATAAAACTATTTTTTTAAAATTCTTTACAAAGTCTAGGGACTAAAATAGTATTTTTTTTACCTGATGATGCAAGAAATCAGCAGTTGAGCTCCTTGTCAAAGTGGATGGGCGAAGCTGTGATTGGGGTCGTCTCTATTGGAGAAAAACCTGCAAAATGAACTAGGTGGAAGAGCTACACGCCGGTCTCCGATGCTTAAGTCAGTAAAAGGAGAAAGATTTTAGAGAGAATGGGCTGGAGAGTGATTTTCATAGAGTATTTGTCTGTACCTTTAAGTTCTGTTGCTTTCTCTTTTGTAGTTGTGTGCCACATTTATGGGTAATGAATAGTTGTATTTATGCTGAACGGCTAGTGTGTTACAGAATCTTTGTCTCAAATTCATAGCTCATTCTATGACCATTGCTCCATCCGTTAGGTTTTGTCATTACTGAGCATGATAAATGTGTGTTGTCTTCTCTTAGTTAATGACGATCATAGCTTGATGACAATCATAAATTTCTGACTCATCATTACCTATAAAATTATCACATGTAACGTGCGGATTTGTGACTAGTATATTATAAAAGTTAAATCCCACTTATCAACTCTAGGACATTTACTTTGTTTAACTATTGTATCCATTTTATAACTATCAACATGCATGCAGTATTGCTTTATGTTTTCCATGGTAATGCTAATATCCATTACTCTGGAATTAAAAAATTCTCTCAATTGAACCATATACCTTGATGTGATCCCATTCTTAGGAAATCTTACAACCTAATTCAAATCATGCTTGCTCATCTACAGCACCAGCCATTGTTGATGAACAGTTCCAAATTAAAGTAGTAGCACAAGGACAAAAGACAGGAACTATTCATTAATAGTACCAGTCACTATTTATGAACAATAACTGCACCAAGTTCCAGAAGTGCTATTTACTTTCGGTGAAAAAAGTTTTCACCTTCAGTAAAAACATTTTACCTTCCAAAATTTCAGCATTCTTCAGAGGAATTCAAGGCTCTCTCTAGTCTATATAAGGCAGCTTAAGTTCCATTCTGAAGTAAGCAATGTTTTAGCTAAGAAAGGCTCTAGCAAAACACCTTCCCTTCTCATTAAAACCCTTAGTCTTGTAATCAGATGGCAACCCCAGTTTATACTTGTATTACCCCGGTTGGTTTTCACATTTGTAACCAGATGGCCTTAGTTGGCTTTTATCTTTGTACTTATATGGCCCTGGTCGGCCTTTCCTTTATCTTTGTGTGTGTGTGTGTGTGTGTATGCTTCAATTGAGATGATTTTGTAATTCCAAAGTAAGGGATATTAGCATTACCATGGAAAACATAAAGCAATACTGCATGCATGTCACAAAATGGATACAAATAGTGTATGTATATATATTAAGAGATGGGTTCGAGTTACACCTTTTTTACACCGTAGATATGTAGGAAATTCAACGGCTAAAATCCTAATTAACGTAGCTTCTTTTATGTTTCTCTCCCTTATTTATTACAAATTAATTATATCCCTTATTCTCTCTCTTGCTTACCCAATATAAATCAAAATTCTATTCTTTTTTATTCACCTTTACTTCCTTCTGGATTTTAAGTTGTATATTAGATTGCCTCTATCTTTTCTCAAACAAAAAAAATCGCCTCTATCTCTCTTTTATTATTTTAAGTAGTGTATACTTTTGCTAATATTTTATCATCGATTTTTTCCCCGTAGTTTCATTTATAACTTGAAATAATACCAATAGCACGGCCAAATTGGGTATTTACCCCTAATTTGAAAATTATGTAGCAAAATATCTCTGTTTTAAAACTATTTAGCAAAATACCCCTGTTTTTAAAAGTTAATTTTAACAATAGCGAGTTATTGTGGAACTCGACATTAGTAATGTCGAGTTCTATGCATATTTTTCCACTTAATTTTTTTTTGAAAGTTTAAGTGGAACTTGACATTGCTAATGTCGAGTTCTACTTAAAAATATACATAGAACTCGATTTTGAGGATATTAAGTTTTACATAAAACTCGATTTTGTTAAAATTGAGTTCCAAAATAGGGGAATTTTGCTAAATAGTTTCAAAACATGGACATTTTGCTACATAATTTTCAAATTAGGGGTAAATACCCATTTCCCCCCAATAACTTTGTTAAAGAATTTCTTCCTACCCATTTCACTGATATGGTTTTGGGTTTTTGACAAAGGAGATAAAAACAGAGAAATGGTGGAAAGAAAATGGAAGGGGGAGTGATCTTTGTAGAGAAAGAAATGATAAAAACAAAATGATTTTTTTTGGAAGAATTTAAAAAAAAAAAAAAAAAACTTACAGAATTTAGAAATTATAAAGGCTGTTTGTGGTGTGGCAAGGTTGTGCAAACCTTACCAAACTCATTATTATTATTTTAGAATAACTTGAAAAAAGCTTTGCAAGAAAAGAAATCCCATGAGTTTTTTTAAGCTTTAATTTTGGAGATTTTTTTTTCCCATTTAGGAGATTTGGTTAATTGGTTTTGTGAAGAAGAAATTGACAGTAAACACTCTCCTAAGTTGTTCCTAATAAATAAGAGAGAGAAACATAAAAGATACTATATTTATTAGGATAGCTAAGGTGGACAATATGTTTTTTTTTAACCTTTAGATATCATATAGATCTATTGTATAAAAAATGTGTAACATTTGCAAAATTACACTAGGTGTAACTTGAACTCATCTCATATTGTTGGGTTAAGATAGCTTGACCTCAGTTAATTAATTCAATTACCCAAATTGATTAATTAGGTTCAATTGCATGCAAATTGTGGAGGCACCAACAAATCACCAAAAATAATAAATGCAAGGGAAAATAAATCTGACACGGTGATTTGTTGACAAATGGGGAAAACCTCGCAAGGCAAAACCCCACTAGGTGATTTTAAGGTCACCACTCCGAAGAATCCACTAATCAACAATCAAGCGGTTACAAGTATAAGGAATCTTACCAACTACCTTAGCCTATCCCGAAATACCAACTTATAATTGAACCTTCAATCCAATACCCAATTAGACTTGATCTTGTAGTAGTTTTCTTCCCCTGATGCATAAACCTCCAATTTGTGACTAATTCCTTTGCATGGATCCTAGTACATGACTAACTCCAACAACTTAAATAGTTGTTGTTGGCTACAAAGTTCTTTTTTCATCAACAATGAAGATCTTGTAGTAGTTTTCTTCCTTTGATGCATAAACCTCCAATTAGTGATTAACTCCTTTGCATGGATCCCAGTACATGACTAACTTCAGTAACTTAAATAGTTGTTGTTGGCTACAAAGTTCTTTTCTCATCAACAAGGAAGATCAAGAATCACTTGGTTACAAAACCCAACAGCATACCAACGTAGTAGCTTCTTACAGAAAAATTAATCACTTGGTCATTGTATCCGTATGTAATAGCTTTTGAAATAAGCCTTATATATGTTTAGAGTTGTGATAAAAGACACCCTACACATACACATAAGCCTGAGCAGGATTTAAGGTCTAGAAATTCTTAAATCATAATTATCGATAGATCGAGCTGGTGTTGAGCTATCTATTGAGCTTCGAATTAAGTCTCGATAACAGCTATCTGTCGAACTATCTGTCGAGAATTAATGAGCAACTATTCTTCACTTGTTTCTTGGATCAATCTTCATGTCTTTAATACTCGACTTGAACAAAATGTTTCTTGAAGTACTAAACCCATCTAAGATCTACCAAATTACAAGCAAAGTGCATTTCTTCAAAGGATTAGCCAATTACAAAAAATACGACCCTACCACATATATTAAAACATAATAGGATGATTTTGTATAGTCCAACATGATTTAAATCATATTACCATAATTAGCTTAAACATTTCTCATTCTCAAGGATAAAAAAGCTTAATTTATCTCTCTTTCTTAGTTTAATATGTTCTATATATTTATTAAAATAGGGTGGAATGATTTTGTACCCTTCTATATGAACTAAATTATCTTACCTTATTTATTTTAAACATATCTCTTATTTTGAGTTCAATTTTGCTATGATATGTTGTTCTTTAATCCATGATACTCCTTAAATATACAAAGAATATGATAGAAATAACATAAGAAATATAATAGATAAAAAAAAATAGGAAAGCAACTAGCTACTTTTTTCTATTTTATAAAATGATTAGCCTCCTCAGTGTAATGCATATTTATTTTGTACTTTTTCTTATATTCATGTACATAAGCTTTTTACAAATTCTAGAAGTTCTTTGAATCATCAGAATGGAGAGGATTAACATATGAAAACTGAGAAGTATTGTCAAGATAATAGCAACAATATTTTGTGTTAGTAAAGAAATTTCGATAGCATTGCTTAAGGAACCAAAACTATTAAACACGAAATTACTACCATAAAGGTTTTTTCTTAAGGACAATAAGTGATAAATGGCTGTTGGGTTGTCTATTTTTCTTTCCAAGTAGTTGCTTATAGTCATTTTGGGTGATGATGCTGGTACTACTAATCAAATTCTCTTATATTATTTTACTTTTAATTTGATCACTAAAATTCTGTTTACTTTCACATTAGTTAAACTTTTTAGCAAGTGTTCCTATATATATATTATACACTTGGATGCTTTCCTTGGCAATTCTACAATAAAAAAATGCATTACTCTTTCAATATAATTTATAATTTACTGCATTGATTGTTGACATGTAATAATTATAATTTAAGATCATTCTTTCTTCCTTCTTACAAGAACACATTTAACAATTATTATCATATTGTACACCGCAATATGAATTGTATCAACAGTTAAACCATTTTTTTAGGCTTAGTGCAATATAATTAGTTGTTATATACATAGATCCAATATTGTATTTAGGTCATTTTGGATATACACCACTGTCAGTTTCTTTAAGACATTCTCTCAGCTCCCTGTGTGTGTCTATTAAAAATATTTAGTATTCTAAAAAAAAATTATATTTAGGCTTGGTGTTCGCCACAATATGAATTGGATCTAAATATGCATTATCATATAGTAGGTAAAGCATATGATAATAGCTGTTAAAATATGAAATATTAGTAGGTGAAGAATATGATAATTAATAGTTGTTAAATATGCAATATGATAATATCACATTGATTAAGATCTACTACACACTTAGCTTCCTCAGTTTCTCACACTATTTTTTTAAATTGTTTGCAAAGGAAAGAAAAAATAGTATATGTTTTGGGGAGAAATTTTTTTATAATAGTTGATTCCTATATATAAATTTAGAGATTATCTAAATATAAATTATTATAGTGTTGTTTAATAATTCTTACATGAAAAAATGGAAACAAAATTTGTATAAATTTCTTTTTAACTTCTCCAAAAATGCAAAATAATATTCAATTTCATATGAAATAATGAAGATTCATGTTCTTTTCTAATCAAAATTATACATTCTCCAATTTTTTATTGTGTTGCATTTTGATGCATATCTCTATCTTGCCATATATAATTGGAAGGACCCATTTTTGGACCTCCAACTTGTAAACAATTGATGATGGCCTAACAAGCCCAACACAATATATTTGTTAGTGTGGATTTTACAAGAAAGAATGTTTCAACAAATTAGGTATGGGCTTTAATTGAAAGGGGTTAAACTAATTAGGAAACACAATGTGAGAATGACACTCCTCAGTCAAGTCCAAGAATGAATTGTTCTTATATTCAATCAAGTTTTGTTTAAGTACAAGGTGTTCTCTTTTTGTTCTCCTTTTTCTCTAGAGATTACGTACCCCATTTTTCACGAGGGTCATTCCCTTATATTTTCTTGTTCTTTTCAATCCTAATCTTCCACATGATGATCATGTAGGTGATCTCTTGGATGCTTGTCCCATCAAAAACCTCTTGGAAGCTTTGTGAGTAATTTGTGAACTGAGATATCTTTGCTCAAGGGTCATTTCCACCTAAATACGGCCAGTTGGTTAGGTGTAGGAAATTTAATGTGGTGGTAGCAGCCTTCTTCTCAGATATTTCTTAGTTTACTGTTGGCTCATTTCCTTAAAGCTTATCCTTAGAAGTTCGGTTGCCCCTTGCGCGGTGTTCTCTAGGAGTTCGAGTTCCAACCTTTGACAACACTTTCTCGAGGAAGTTTGGCTCCTTTGGAAGCACCATCTATTCATTATTATTTGTCCTTGTCCTCGACCCAATGACCCCCACACTCATTTCACCGTCTAACCATCCTTGTGTTCCTACATGTCCTCGAGCATGGCCCACGGCCCAACACTCCTACTCGGCTCACTTATTCCCATAATAGCCCCTCAAAACTCCACCTTTTTTCCCTAATAAAGAAAGAGGGGTTTTGATTTTGGTTTCTAAATTTCATACACTCAATGAACATTCGCACGTGGTAATGTCTTTTCACTTACTCTGAACACGCTCTTGACGCTTCGGCATCTACGATGCCCCATTAATTGCTTTACACGGCGCTCTATCCCTCATGTTCTAAAGTGCGATAAGAATCCTACGGTAAAGATTTTCTATAGGGTTTCGAGCAGGAACTTTCCCGCTTATCATTTCTTCATATATAAAGCGTGCAAAGAATTTAGATCCTCCATTTTTTTGAATCTTTAATCTTTCAAGAAGCGGTCTGAGGTGCTCCTTTCCTATTTCTCTGTAAGTACACTTTAGCTCGTATATTGACTTTTAGGATCCTTTCTTCCTCGGCCTCTTATTCTCTACCCCACTCTTTAAAATTCCTTTCTTACTTCTTAGATGGGTAGGTTTGCTAGCTTAGTAGATACTCCCGAGGGTATAGAAAATTTTAAAGCTCGATACAATATACTACCTAGGGTCTCTATACGACTTTGCTATCTTGGAGAATGGCATGCCCTAAGATAATAAGGGGATGTGGTGATCTCGATGATCGCCTTTATAGAGGGAGAAGGATTTTTTGATTGCCCATAGACTCTGCCTAACTCAATGCTCCCTAAACCTATTTAGGATATTAGGTAGTGTAGACGCACTTAATGAAAAAATGGAGGTAAACCTTACCCATCATGACATCAACTGGGTGTATAACTGTCAACACCTTAAAAGTACTGGTTACTACCTCAAAACTAGGGTTCCTGAAGTCAGGCTTATTTCGTGTTTTCCCGAATCTAACAAGGGCATGCACCAAGAGTTTTTTATTATCTCGGGTGAGTGGAATGATAGTCTGCACTGTCTGACATGAGAGGGGCAACTAGGTGGCGTCTTTTAGGTTTAAGCTCCCTATTCTTTCCCCTTCCAATAATAAACACATTAATTCTGTAGTCTTTCCTTTTTCTTTTTCTTTTGGGTATTTGTTTCTTGAAAAGCCCATTTTCTAATCAAACTTTTTTTTTCTTCAGATTTTTGCAAACAAGAATTTCACGGCCCCCAACCTCAACTTGGTTAATGAACCAGATCTCACCAGGATATTACAATCCAAGATCTTTCTCCACACGGACTGACAATTGCGCGCCAACCACGTCATCCTCGGGTACAAGCCAATCTCATCCAACTTTCAGTCCCCTATGTTCGTCCTCAAGGCTAAGGATCCTCAGTTGAAACAAATCAACGTCGCAGTACCTGGGTTTCTCGCTAGTCCTCCACCTGAAGGTACCCACCAATTTGAGTTGCCCACCCAACGTGTTATTGAGGAAGAAGTGACCCCCTCACATTCAACTCTAGAGGAGGAAATGGTTAGGGTGATCAAAGTGCTAGACTCTGAAGAAGACTTCGAAGTCTTTGACCAATCACCCACTATAGAGTCCCCACGTGCCACTTTCAAACATCTACTCTCCGCTTCAGTGAGTAGTAGCCAAGATCCATCCAACGTACCAGAAGCTATGGTGCTTCATATAAAAAGAACACCAGTCTCCTCAAGCTGCTAGAATCTCATGGAATAGGGTCTACACTCGAGGTAGCTGTTCAACCTCGGCCCCCCACTCTCCTCCCTACCCATACTTCCTCTTCCAAACAGCCAAAAAAGAAAAGGAAGAGGGAGAAAAAAGGGAAGGAGACGTCCGTGGAGGATGAAATTGCCCCCAAGGACCTCAAGCCCTAGATAGGAGCAAAGGTTGCTAAAGGGGCACAAAGAAAAAATACGCCAGAAGGTTTAGGTGCGGAGATGGTTGCTGACCACCGTCCTATGATTCCAATTTGGAACCCTATGCTTTGGCTGGATGGGGCCCCACTCCCTTTAAACTCCTCCATTAGGGACTTTCAGAAAGGGCAAGTGGGCTACATGGCTGACGATTTGGAACAACCTTTGCTTTTGCCTCAAGACATGACCGACCTGAGGACCTTGAAGAAGCACGAGGTTTTCCTACCCTTGAAAGGGGATCTAGCCTTGGTGCGTAACTCAGTTCATAATCTTGTAAAAGTTATTTACTTATTACCATTATTTTTTACTTGGAAAGTTTAAATTCTTTTTCCTTCTTCACATTGTTATCTTGTTTTTTCGTTTAGGCAATCCAGACAACAAATATCGTCGAGAAATGGGTAGACCAAGCTTTTTCCCAGCTGAAAGATGAGGAGTGTAATACCCTGCATATTTTTTATTATTATTTGAGGTTATTACTTTTTCTTTCAAATATAGTTGATGGGCCATAGGTATTCTTTTTTTAGTAACTACGGCCCACTACCCCTCTAAGTCCACTACGTTAACTACAGGGTAAAGGAAGAGATAAATCAAGGTTTCATCACTAAGGAGGCTAGGAAGTGTGCTTTTCCCTTGGAGTTTAGAACATATACAATTGAAGAGACAAACAATTTGTTCAAGGTATGACTTCTCATAGTTAGAGATAAAAATTAAAAAAAGGTTTGCAAGATTATTTCATATGAACGCCTGATAAGCCTTTAGAAGTTCTATGTCTTACAATTTTAGTAATGTCGCTTGGATAGGGCCAATATATAGATTAAAAAAATTCTTGTTTTATGTATTAAGTGATTTTTTCATGAAATCCCTAAATGCTCATAACAGTGTAATGAATAGAGATTTTTTTATATAGAAATTTATAAAAGGATTTAGTCTTAAAAGTTCCTGGAGTTAATGCAACCTTGGAGTAGTGCTGAATTCTTAACTCTTATTGTAATCTATAATATTGTTTCAAGTTTCAAAAAATTTAGTCAATACATGCTATAGGTTGCTAAGTCCTACAGGTAGAGATTTTCTATGGATACTATAAATATGTATTTGGATCTTATAGAGTGTTTTAGGGCAGCCTAAAATATTAATTGTGGTTATAGAAATTTGTTTGAACTCTTGTAGTACAAATTTTGTTTTGGGGAAATATTGTTGCGGTGGGACCTTGATAAGGAATATTAAATTGCTTAATTCCATGGTATATACAAAGGTAGTTTTCATACCTAATTTTTGTAGGACAGTAGGAAAGAAAAGGTTTGTGAGGATTAGATTCCATGCTTACTGATTAAAGCATTCCTTTGTTTAGAGCTTGCGGAAGATTAAAGTGTTTAGATGTGTTCAGATGTATTAGCAAGAGAGGTAAGTGATTATGCATAATATGCGCAAGTTTTGTTCTTTAGGTTCTTAGAAGTTAAAGAATTTCAAAAGTTATATTTTTAAACTTACATTTTAAAAGTTTATCAGAAAGCATTTTTACACTATTGAAAGAGAAATTTCGACTTTTAAATGATGTTTTAAAGAGAAACTTTGAATTTTAAATAACGTCTTGAACATCCGAATCTCATTTAATAGATGATTTCTAAACTAAACTATTTTCAGAAAAGAATTGAGTTTCAATGTAAGTTTCTAAATAAAAATTCTTGTTCTTTAAATTTGTTAAAACCAAGTGATTTCAAGGTCATATTCCTATTCTCCAAATAGTGTATAAAATGTTTCTTTTTGCAAATTGAATTTTCAAATTTACTCAAGAATTGTAAAATATTTATATAAACTCCTCAATTCCTATTATTTCCCTAAGAGAGTCAAGCATCCTTTGATTTATGTATCAATTTAATATTGAGATATTCGATATGCCTTTATTGTTGGAATAATTATTAATATTAAGAAAATTATTTTATGTTGTATAAATTTTGCTTTTTGTGATATGTGACTCAAAATAAGTGTTTTTAGAATTGATCAAGTATAATTGTAAGCCCACTCACAGGGTTGTATATGAGAATAAGTGTTGATCCCTCACTAGCAGGGGTTAGATGTTGGTATCTACTCATAGGATTGTATGTGAGAATATGTGATATGTGTATATGTGACACTGTGCTTTGATCAATTATCTATATGTGTTTTCAAATGACTTAAAGATTTGATTAGATGTGTATTAAGTGGTTTTTTATATGTTTGGAAAACTATATTTGATATTTTGAGTGAAATTGTGAAATCAAACTCATGCTTTGCTTGACTCTATTTCGTTGTGTATTCTATATAATTACTTACTTGATGTGTGGCTCACCCCATCAATTACTATTTTTAGATTTAAGTGTAGTTGGGAATATAGAACATTTGGATTGCTTTGTAAGATGCAAGGTAGAGCGTGGAAGTTGAAGATGACTTTAGTATTACTTGAAGACATATAGAATTTTAGTTACCTTTATTTTGCAATTCATGTTTTATATAGTGGAGATTATTTCCAATTTGTGGAGTTTAGATTTTTGTAAGAGGCTGTTAAGAGTATTGTTTCTTTGGAGTTTTAATTTATTTTGGATTACTTATGTTTATTGAGTTATATAAGTTCAACAGGTTAGTCATGCATCTAAATTCATGTTCCTTGGATTTGGGTCGTGACACTAAGCCCCCACCAGCAACTAAAGAGGCTTCCAAGGAAAAAGAGATAGCCAAGGATAGAGCACTTGATCCTTCTAAACCTCTACCAGCAGCTAAGGCTGACCCTCCACCACGTACTAGCAACTAGGACATTGTCACTTAACCTTATATTTATTTTCCTCCTCTCTTTTTTTTTTTTTTTTTTTTTTTTTCAATGTAAATGTACTTCCTTTGCTTTATCAGAGCATAACTCAATGAAAAGTTTTAGCTTCTTCCAAGTATATGTAACTTATACATAATTTGTAATTTTTTCAATGTAAATGTACTTCCTTTGCTTTATCAGAGCATAACTCAATGAAAAGTTTTAGCCTCTTCCAAGTATATGTTACTTATACATAATTTGTATTTTTTTTCAATGTAAATGTACTTCCTTTGCTTTATTAGAGCATAACTCAATGAAAAGTTTTAGCTTCTTCCAAGTATATGTTACTTATGCATAATTTTTATTGTCAACTACTTGCTGCTAAATATGGCTAAGTTCTAAAGCATGAAACAAAACTATAAACTCCAAAGATTGAAAACTAGTGAATCACTCCTCCAATGTATTCACATAAACCCAAGCAATTAGCAAGCTAACACTTTAGTAAATTAACAATGTTAATCTACCTAAGGTACATAGTCCGAGGAGCCATGAATAGTCAAAATTCTATTCAATAACTAAACAAAATAAAAAGCACTAATTTACCCAAGATATGTGGTCTAAGGAACCAGGCGTGACTAAGGTTTCGTTTAACACTTAAATAAATAAAGAGCATTAATTTATGCAAGGTATGTTGTCTGAGAAACCAAGCATGTCCAGGTTCTGTTTAACACTTAGACAAATAAGAAGCATCAATTTACCCAAAGTATGTGGTCCGAGGAACTAAACATAACTGAGGTTCTGTTTAACACTTAGACAAATAAGAAGCATTAATTTACCCCAGGTATGTAGATCTGAGGAACCAAGCATGACCAAGGTTCTGTTTAACACTTACAAAAATAAATAACATTAATCTTCTCAAGGTATGTGGTCTGAGGAACCAAGTATAACCGAAGTTTTGTTTAACACTTAGACAAATAAGAAGGAACTCAGGCAATAATAATCCAAACAAAAGATGGCAAGATTGCCTTTCATTAATAATAGTATCTGCGAAGGTTATTTACATTCCTCGGATGTGGTACAACATTTTCATTTAAATCCTCCAAAAAATAAGCTCCTATCTCAGCCACTGAAGTGATGCAGTATGGCCTTTATTAGTTAGGTCCTAGTTTATCCCAGGATGGGTTCTAAGTAACCCCTACCACCTTTCTCAACACCAAATCCCCCGATCATAATGTGCCAACTGGACCATGGCCACTTCTCTCCGTTCATTGATTAAATCCAAACTCTCTCAGAGTAATTAATCATTGTTGTCGGGAACAAATAGGCTTGTCCTTAACATCGAAAACCCTATCTCCAAAAGGATCACGGCCTCGGAACCATATGTAATGGAAAATGGTGTTTCCCCAGTTGAATGGTAAGGAGTTCTTCGATATGTTTAAAGAACATGTGGAAGCTGTTCAACCCATCTACCTTCAGCTTCATCAAACCTCTTCTTGAGCCCACTAACTATAACCTTATTAACTGCTTCAGCTTGCCCATTACCTTGTGGATAGGCTGGGGATGAGTACCTATTCCTGATGTTAAGCTCACCACAATACCTCCTGAAGGCCTTGCTGTCAAACTAGAGCCCATTATTTGAAATAAGAGCATGGGGATCCCAAATCGGGTAACAAAATTCTTCCAAACAAACTTCTTTGCATCAACATCTCTAATATTAGATAACGGCTCAACCTCAACCCATTTTGTGAAGTAATTAGTTCCTACAAGAAGCCACCTTTGGTTTCCCACAGCTCTAGAAAATGGCCCTATAATATCCAAGCCCCATTGTACAAATGGCCATGGATTAAAAAGAGGATTTAGCACGCCCCCAAGATGGTGAATGCTTAGGGAAAATCTTTGGCACTAATCACACTTTCTAATCCTATGCCTCTTTCTACATACTCGGCCACCATTAACCCTAAGTAAAAGTTCTATGCAACAATGATCTACCTCTTGTATTACTTCCACAGATTCCTTCATGCAATTCCTCTAGGAGTTGCTTCATCGCCTTAGGATGAACATAGAGTAAATATGGCCCTAAAAAAGAGTGTTTGTACAATTTTTGTTTTTTGGACAGCCAAAAACGAGGAGCTTTCCTTCATATTTTCTTCACCTCTCCCTTCTCGTGAGGCAAGGTTCCCTCTTTCAAGAATGCAACCACAGGATCAATCCAACTGGGACTCACCCTTATTTGATGCATTCCAACCTTCACCACTTCCAGCTCTACAAGCCTCAATAAATCCTCAATGACAAATGACTTGAGGAAGGCCCTGCTCAGAAGAGGTTGCTAAAGTTACCAAAGAGACTGCATGAGTATTCTTACTCATCGGAACTTGCTATATGGAGAAAGATTCAAAACCAAATTGTAATTGCCAAGCTTTACCAAGATATCCTTGCATCCTATGATCCCTAGCCTCCAACTCACCTTTAACTTGCTCAACAACTAACCTTGAATCTGAAAAGTCCTCAACAATTTTTCCACCTAGCTTCTTCACCATAGCTATACCAGTCAACAAGGCCTTATATTCAACCTCATTATTAGTGGACAAAAAGTCCAACCTCAAGGATTTCTCAATAGTAATCCCCTCTGGGGACACTATCATTATTCCCATTCCAGACCCCCTCTAGTTAGCCGCCTTATCAACGTAAAGCTTCCAAGTTGAATGCCCATGGACAGAAACTGTCAAAACTTGAACTCCCCTTGACTCTTCCTCCTCGGTTCCAACCACTGCTTGATATTTAGTAAATTCTGCCACCAAATTAGCAAAAATTTGTACTTTAACAACAATAAGAGGCATGTACTTGATATCAAGCACCCCCAAAATTTTCCCCCATTTGGTGACCCTTCCGGTATAGTCAGATCTCTGAAGTAATGATTGCAAAGGGAGTTAAGTAAGAACTACAATGGTATGCGCCTGGAAGTAATGAGGGAGCTTCCTTGTAGGCCAAGTAATGAGGAAGTAATGAGGGAGTTCTCTGATGGAAAGTAACGGACTTCTGCCTCCTCCAACAACTTACTCACATAATAAACTGGTTTCTGCACCCCATTCTCCATCCTTAATGATAGGTCAAGAATGTATTGACCTCTTGTGATGAATTAATTGATTAACTAGCTAAGTTTATTAATTAATCATATTAACATGTAATATACGTGGCAGCACAAACAAATCACCAACTAAAATAAAAAGCAGCGGAAAATAAAGTAGATAAGATGATTTTTTTTATGAATGGGGAAAACCACCAAGGCAAAAATCCCACCAGGTGATTATAAAGTCAATACTTTCGAGAATTCACTATTATCACAACAAGCGGTTACAAGTAAAAGAATCTTAGTACCTTATACCAACCTATAGTTGAACCCTTACCCTAATATCCAATTGGAATTGTTATGTAGTAAAAATCTCTCCTTTTAATGCACGGCTCCCAGTATGTGACTAACCAATAGATTCATAAATCCCAGTATGTGACTAACCAATAGATGCATAAATCCCAGTACGTGACTTAATTACCAACTTGAAAAGGATGTTGGCTGCAAAGTTCATCAGTTCATCACACGATGAAGACCATGAAGCACTTTAGTCACAAAACACAACGGTGTACAAAATACAGCAACTTCTTCAAGAGAAAGAAGAATTAGGGCAAATAAGGTTTCTAGTCACAATTTGCATAAATAACACTTTGCTTCACACTTGTGCAACTGTGCTCATTGTGATGACCCTTAAAATAATTATTATATATGTTTAGAGTTGTGAGAAAAGAATGCCTAAACACATACTCATGGATTGGAATGAGATCAAAACTGAAAATCTGATTTTCATAAATCTCGATATATACCCTATCTATCGAGCATCTATCGGGCATCGGGCTTAAACAACTTTTTAAACCTCGATAGATACTAGCTGTCGAGATTTAAAATCCAACACTACATCACTTGATTCTTGGACAGTCTTGCATGGCTTTAACACTTGAACTTGAAACCTTGTTTCTTGAAGTATTAAACACATCTTAGATCTACCCAATTACAAGAAAATGTGTTTTGTCAAAGAATTCACCAATACATGATAACATATGTTCCTAACATGAATCACATATGTCCTAACACTTACCAAAACCAAACTTACTACATGACACGTCACTGCAACGTAGGCAAAAAGAACTTCTTCCTTTTCAGGCCTGGACAGAATAGGTGATTTGGAACAGGTATTCTTTCAATTGCTGGAAAGCAAGGGTGCATTCTTCAGTCCATTCAAACCCCTTCCATTTATGTAGAAGCTGAAAGAATGGTCTATATCTGTCTCCTGACCGAAAGATAAACTTGTTTAGGGCTGTAGTTATCCTAGTCAACTTCTACACCTCTTTGGGATTTCAAGGAGGTCGCAAGTTGCTTATTGCCTCAATCTGATCAAGATTAACTTCAATTCCATGATGTGTGATCATATAGCCCAAAAATTTACTAGAACTAATGCCAAAAGAACACTTTAAAGTATTGAGATGCAACTTATGTTTCCTCAGTATTTCAAATACACTCCTGAGGACATTTAGATGCTTGACTACAACTTTACTCTTCATAACCATATCGTCATTGTAAACTTCAATATTTTTTTGAAATTGAGACTCAAACATTCTGGTCATCATCTTTTGGTAGGTTGACCCAGCATTTTTCAATCCAAAAGGCATCACTCGATAGTGATAATTCACAGTAGGAGACATAAAGGCAGTCTTCTCTTGGTCGGCCAAAGCTAATGGCATTTGATGGTATCCCTAAAAGGCATCCAAAAAGCTCATATGAGGATGACCAACCATAGCATCTACCAATTGGTCTATCCAAGGAATCAGGAAAGAGTCCTTAGGGCAAACTTTATTCAGGTCAATAAAATCTACAAAAACATTCCACTTTCCTAACTTCTTCTTTACCACAACTGTATTGGCCAGCCACTTTGGGTAAAAAAACCTCCTTAATTGCCCTGGCACACTTTAACTGTATTACTTTGTCCTTGACAGCCTTGGCATGTTCCTTAGAAGAGCATCGAGGTGGTTGTTTCCTAGGGATAATTGTTGAATTGACATTTAGATGATGACAAATGAAATTTGGATCCACCTTGGGAGCCTCATAGGCACTCCAAGCAAATACATCAACATTCTTCCTAAGGAAAGCCAACAATTCCTGCTTCTCCTGAGGAGGAAATTGAACTCCAACTTCAAAATACTTTCCTGCGTCAACATCAATAATAACTTTCTCTAATTCTTCACACATCAATCCTCTCTCCACGACGTTCGAGGATTCTACTATCATTATTAATTGCTATAAGGCCCTTTCTTGGATGATTAGGGACCTATCCTTAGACTGGTGTTTGATAGCAGCGACTAGGCATTGCTTGGCCATAGCCTAACTTCCAATCAACAACTTGACTTAGTCCCCAGAGGAATATTTCACCTTCAAATGTAAAGTCGAAGAAATAACTCCCATGGCATGAAGCCACGGTCTTGCAAAAATAGCAATATAAGGTTGTTAAGACATATATGAATGACGTTAGGAACATATGTCATTTAGAATTGCTAATATTTTGACAAAAAGTACTCTACTTGTAATTGGGTAGATTTAGGATGTGTTTAATATTTCAAGAAACAAGAATTTAAGTCCAAGTATTTAAGCCATGCAAATCTGTCTAGAAACAAGTGAAGAAGTGCTGGATTTTAAAGCTTGACAAATAACATCTATCGAGGTTTAAAAGGCTGCTTTAGCTTGGTGCTCGATGTTAGGACATATGTGATTCATGTTAAGAACATATGTCATCATGTATTGGCTAATCCTTTGATAAAACGCACTTTACTTGTAATTGGGTAGATCTAGGATGTGTTTAATGCTTTAAGGAACAAGGTTTCAAGTTCAAGTGTTAAAGCCATGCAAGTCTATCCAAAAATCAAGTAATGAAGTGTAGGTTTTTTAAGTTCGACAGCTAGTATCTATCAAGATTTAAAAAGCTGTTTAAGCCCAAAGCTCAACAGATAGGGTATCTATCGAGAATTATGAAAATCAGATTTTTAGTTATGATTTCATTCCAAACCATGAGTATATGTTTAGAATTTCTTTTCTCACAACTCTAAACATATATAAAGATTATTTTAAGGGCCGTCACAGAGAGCACAAATGCCCAAATGTGAAGCAATGTGCTGTTCATGCAAATCGTGACTGGAAACCTAGTTTGCCCTAGTTCATCTTTCTCTTAATGAAGCTGTTATGTTTGTACACTGTAGGACTTTTTGACCAAGCAACTTCGCGATCTTCATCGTGTGATGAACTGAAAAAATTTGCAACCAACATCCTTCCCAAGTTGGTGATCAAGTCACGTATTGGGATCCACGCATCTATTGGTTAGTCACGTACTAGGAGCTGTGCATTAAAAGGAAAGATTGTCACTACAAAACAAGTCCAATTAGGTATTGGGGTAAGGGTTCAACTATAGGTTTGTATAAGGTACTGGTATTCCTTTACTTGTAATCGCTTGTTATGATAATAGTGAATTCTCGGGAGTGATAACTTTAAAATCACCCGGTGGGGTTTTTGCCTTGGAGGTTTTCCCTATTCGAAAATAAATCACCTTGTTAAACTTATTTTCCGATGCATTTTATTTTAGTTGGTGATTTGTATGTGCTACCACGTACATTGATTGTTAATTTGATTAATTAATAAACTTAGCTAATTAATCAATTAATTCCTCATGAGGGGTTAATACATTTTGGGTCTATCAAGTGGTATTAGAGCGAATACACTCTGATTAGAGTTTAATCTTTGCTGTGTGATCCATTGACCCCTGTTTGTGATGGATAGAGGGCAGTCTCTCATTATTTCTCCGTTATTTGATGGTACTAACTATGTATACTAGAAAGTACGCATGAAAGCTTTCTTGTAGTCTTTAGATGAGAAAGTGTGGCAAGCTATGGAGATAGGCTAGATCAAGCTGAAGGAAGCGCCGACCGATTGGGATGATGCTAAGATCAATGTGGAAAACTTCAATAGTAGGGCATTGAATGTTTTATTCACTGCAGTCACAAATGAAGAGTTCAAAAAGATATCCTCCACTAAAACTACAAATGAAGCATGAACCATACTCTAGACAACCTATGAAGCAACCAAGGCTATCAAGGATTCGAAGCTTCAAAGGCTCCCCACTAGTTTCAAAGAGATTAAGATGGAGGAGGATAAGTTATTTGATGAGTTCTATGCCAAGCTCAAGGACATAGTGAACTCAGTTTTTAATTTTAGGGAAACCATTATCGAACCCAAGATTGTGAGGAAGGTGCTTAGATCTCTACTCGAGAGATTTCATGCCAAGATCACTGTTATTGAGGAGTCAAAGAAAATCGACAAAATTCCTTTGATAGAGCTGGTTGGCAATTTGCAGACCTACGAGTTGGCTTTGACAAAGATTGGAAAATCAAATAAGGGTAAGAGAATGGCATTGAAAGCCAAGAACAGTGACACGGATGAGTCTTCGAACGAAGAAAATTCTAAAATGAAGTCCTACATCACAAGGCAATTAAAGAAGTTCATGAAGAATGCCAATGCGAAGGGCTTCGACAAGGACTGTAGGCAATCTAGTTCTTCTTAGTCTAAGAGTAAAGACAAAGGAAAGAAGGATGCTAGAGATGGCGGTTAGTACACTGTTCCCTCAGAACCTAAGTGTTTCGAGTGTCAAGGCTTTGGTCATATGAAATAAGAGTGCCCTACTTATCTCAAGTCCATCAAGAAGAGAAAGGCACTTACTGCTACCTTGAGTGATACCAAATGAGAGGATGATTCCAAAAATGAGGATGACGAAATCCTAAATGCCTTCACTGCCATTATCAATCCTACTGAAGGGATTGTAGAAGTTGTGGATGAAGAAGAGGACTTGGTAGAATCAAAGTTTGAAAAGATGGATGAACAAAATGCAATCAACACAACCTATGCAAAATTATACAAGGTCTCAAAAAAGCATGAGAGATTGTATAGGTTGGCCACTAAGAAGCCCAGTGATGTGGAGCTCGAACGAGAAGAAATCTCCACATAGTTTGATGAAGTCAATCAGACTATTGGAGCACTGAGGTTTGAGAACAATTTCTTGGTTGAGAAGACCAAGAATCTTGAAGTGGAGCTGTTTCAAGTCAAAACTTAGTTGGAGAGGACTTCAAGTGCAAAGCTTGATGAGATGCTCAATATGTAGAAATCTGCCTTTGATCGAACTGGTTTAGGGTACAATTTCTCTTCTCCTAATATTGCTTCTTCTAGTACTACTGTTTTTGTTTCTCCTGCTAATAATGTTGAATCTGAGAGCAATGATGTTAAAACTGTGATAGCTAGTAAGAACATAGATAAGGATAAATCTATCTTAGGAGCACCCCCTAAGCTTACTAAGAAATAAACTAAAAACCCTAGGGCTAAGAAGAGTAATGCTCAAAAGTTTAAAGAGAAGAAGTAGCATCTCTGTCATTATTGAGGAGTTGTTAGACATACTCTCCCTAATTGCTATAAGTGGCTAGCAACTCAACAGAGCAACAACATGGTCTCATCGAGAAACCTAAGTTAGTTTCCATCCTTTCTTACTCATCTTAGAGATCTCCTCAAAGCCCTCATGTTCCTTTCAAACTTGAATAGTTGCAATTCTTCCCCCTACTGCCGGTTCAAGGATTCACTAAAAGGAAAGGTTCTTCCAAGGTGTGGAAGGAAAAAGGCTCCAAGTGATTTAGTCACTTTTCTCTCTCTCTCTCTCTCTCTCTCTCTCTCTCTAACACACACACACACACACACACAATTTTTGTGTTTGCATTACTTGTGTGTTTTGCTTTATTATTTTTGAGTCAGTATAGTTTTTATGCATTGCTTTGCTTAACATGTTTTTGTTTGTTTGTTTTCATTTTTTTTAATAAAAAAAATTGAAAAATTAGAAGAAAAAAAATGTGTGTTTGTGTACATTGGTACTTGTGTACCTTGAATGGCCAATGAAATAAAATTTTCTAAAACTTTGTATCTTTTGTAGCTTAGATGAGCATCCCTATGCACAACGAAACACGTGAGCTTTGTGGCTCGTGTTTGTGATGAGTAAGATTAAGTAATCTCTTGTACTTAACACTTGTATCACTCTATTTGACGGGAAGGACTAAAAAATCCTAAGAGAGAGGCATAAATAACCACTCACCATTGTTGCATGCCAATCATGAAATGACATTTGTATGCTTCAGCATAGCAAAAGTGCAATGTCAAAAGCTTAACATAAGTGGATATTTCATTTCTTTCTTTTATATGCCCATGCATGATATTCTTAAAAGAAAATATGCAAAGAAAAATTAAAGCAAAAAGAATCAAAATGCTTTAAAATATGATTGTAAGCATGTATTCTAGGAGATGTGGAAGTTATAGGATATACCACGAAAGTGATAGTCTCCATCAAGTAATTATGATCATGTGTGAGTTAAATTGATTTACTCATATCTCAAATCATCATAACATGTAGACACTTATGCAATCTTGCAATGTTTTTCACACACAACACGCAATATTCTTTGCTACTTTTGATACATGTATAGGTACAATGTGATTTGGCCATCACAAGGTATACTTGTGTTAGTGTATGCCCACTAAATTGTCTTGATTTGTTTTTGAAAAATATAATTGGTTAGACGTGTTTTGTGTGTGTGTGTGTGTGTTTTATATCTAAATGCATGAAGTTTTTCTTTATTAAGAGATGTTTTAAGAGCTAAAATTTTTTTTTGGATCTTTGGTTGAGTAGCATGCTTGATTGCATTCATATCTATGTTTTTCTCTTTCTTAAAAAACTGTTTTTAAGAAATCTCGACAGCTTCTCAATACCTCTCAACAGCTAGGCTATCTATTGAGCTCTTTAGCTTCTTTTTATCGCAATCTCGATAGCTCCTCGATAGCTCTTTGATCTATCAAGAAAGTTTCTACCTCCTTGATAGATGCTCGATAGCTTCTTGATCCATCAAGTCTCTTTTCTATGGAAACCTCTGGACAGGTCCTCAATAGCTATTTCCTGCCTTTTAATTCTCAACAGCTTTCAACACCTCTCGATCCATCGAGAATTATGAACTTCTATTTAAAGGGTCAGCGTGATTTCAGTTCATTTCTCCTCAATCTCTCTCGATACTTTCTAAATTCTCACCTTCCCAAACACCTCTCTCTCACTCCAAACTTCTTCCCTACTCATTTTTAGGTCTCAAGAGAGATTTCTTCCTCTAGTATGATCTCATTTCTCTCATCTAATCATGCATTTCATCTCTTTTGACCTAACTTTTTAGGGTTTTTGAAAAATTTTGGGGTTTTTCAAAATTGATAAAGTTTTTGTGAAATATTTGGGATGCGTCTAAATGGTTTTAAATCATCATGCATTGCATCTCATTTGCATTATAACAATGTTTCATGTATTTTAGATGTGTGTTTACCTTGTTGCAAACTTGTGTGCTGGTAGGTTTGGATTGGGCTAAGCCCATGATGCTTTTGAGTTTACATGTCACATGTTCATGCATTTTTCATGCATACATACCTTCATTTCTTTATATCGATATATTGAACTGTTTTGGTGCTCTTTTGTTTGTCTCCCTCTCTCTCTTTCTCTCTGTCTACATCATGGCACCCAAGCATAAATCCACTCTGTTCAGAGCCTTCTTCGTTTCGAGGAATCTTCCTCTAATCCTACCCCTTCTCATCTTCAATTTCGTGATGAGAAAGCCCGTAAGGACTTCTTAGAGAAGTTTTCTCGACAAGACATTCATTCGGAATAGGGGTTGGGAGTCACTGTTGGCATCCCGGTCACTTGTCCTTTTGTGATCATATAGGATTTTTACTCCAATATTCATGGATTCAATTATTTAGTATCTCATATTTCTACTCGCATTCAAGATGTGTGCATTATGGTCACTCTAGATATTGTATTCGAGGTGCTTCATGTTCTGACAGTGTTGCATCCCGACTACCCCAGTTGTGAGCGTCTTAAGACTATGTCTAAAGATGAGCTCATGTCTTTGTTCTATCAGACTCTTCTGATTGGGGTGATAGTTAGAACACTCGTTGCTTGGCCTTTGCTGAGAGTTCAAGATTCCTTAATATGGTGATGACTTTTGTTTTACATCCATTATCTTACTATAACTCTATCATAGAGCCGCGTGCTCTATTTTTGCTTTCCCTCCTAGAGCATCTTACTATAGACTTCTCTTCTCATATCATCCTTTCCCTCATAGATATCTATAAGGATTCGGTGACTTGTGATAAGCTCATCTTTCCCTCAGCTATCACAAGGATTCTACACCATTTTTCTATCTCCTTTCCTATTTCTAATCATTTCTCTGTCATGTGTGCCATTGATGGAGCGACTGTCAAACGGAGTGAGGCCTAGCTTCGATCGAAGTGGCCACAGACTGAGACAACAACACCTCCAGCTTCTTCAGCTCCATCCACATCTACTCCTTCTTCTTCTGCAGGCGGTGTTACTCTTGATGCAATCATGGCGCAGCTTCAACACATGGATGGTCGTCTTGAAACTCTTAGCGAGGAGTTATGTCAGGTGAACACCTGTGTGTCAGTCATATTGCACGACAACAGGCTCGCCTTGGTGGCTTCATTGAGTCCCCTACTCCTTTTCTAGAGACTTTTGAGGATGAGGACGACGATGGTGGCTTTGATGGTGGTGATGATGAGAATGATGGTGCTAGCTCCTCCAATGATGATGAGCTGACTGCTTGAATTACTTGCAATGATGGTGCTAGCTCCTCCAGTAGTCATGTATTTAGGGGGAGAGTTAGTACATAGGTGATTTTTGTTAGGGGGAGTGTCTATACTTTGAGGGATGTAGTGAGGACTTATGTATATTTTCTTTTCTTTATCTTTTAAATACTTAGTTCATCTACCTTTGGTCTTGTGAGCACTTTGTGATAGCAAACCTTGTATTCATTGTTGATATATATATATATGATAAGGTTGTTATTACAGTTCTTTCACCTATCTCTACATGTGTTGTTTCTTTTCTCTCTTTATGCACATGCTTCTTATATATTTGTATGCAATCTTTTATTTTTGTTTCACACTAAGATGCCTTGATGAGTTTTGTTTAAAGTCTTTCAAAAATACAGGTTGTCAAAGTCTTCCTTGCCATGAACTCTCGTCTTACAAAGTTTTTAAGAGTTTGTGTTAGGATAGATTTTTATTGTATTCAACAAGTGAGTATGAGTTGAGTGATTTATGACTTCTCTCATGTGTTCATTTGTTTGTTGTGGTTTTGTCATGGATTGCCAAAAGGGGAAACTGTTAGGACATATGTCATCATGTATTGGCTAATCCTTTGACAAAATGCACTTTACTTATAATTGGATAGATCTAGGATGTGTTTAACGCTTCAAGGAACAAGGTTTCAAGTCCAAGTGTTAAAGCCATGTAAGTCTGTCCAAGAATCAAGTAATGAAATGCTGGTTTTTAAAGTTCGACAGTTAGTATCTATCGAGATTTAAAAAGTTATCTAAGCCCGAAGCTCGACAGCTGCTCAACAAATAGGGTATCTATAGAGAATTATGAAAATTAGATTTTTAGCTCTGATTTCATTCTAATACGTGAGTATATGTTTAGGATTTATTTTCTCACAACCCTAAAAATATATAAGGATTATTTTAAGGGTCGTCACAAAGAGCACAATTGCACAAGTGTGAAGCAAAATGTTGTTCATGCAAATTGTGACTGAAAATCTAGTTTGCCCTAGTTCATCTTTCTCTTGACGAAGCTGCTGTGTTTGTACACCATAGGGTTTTATGACGAAGTAACTTTGTGATCTTCATCGTGTGATGAACTGAAGAACTTTGTAGCCAACATCCTTCTTAACTTGGTAATCAAGTCACATTCTGGGATCCGCCCAGCTATTGGTTAGTTACGTACTGAGAGTCGTGCATTAAAATGAGAGATTGTCACTACAGAACAAGTCCAATTGGATATTGGGGTAAGGTTTCAACTGTAGGTTGGTATAAGGTACTGAGATTCCTTTACTTGTAACCACAAATTGTGATAATAGTGAATTCTTGGGAGTGGTGACCTTAAAATCATCCGGGGGGGTTTTGGCCTTGGAGGTTTTCCCCCATTAAAAAACAAATCACTTTGTCAAACTTATTTTTTGCTGCATTTTATTTTAGTTGGTGATTTGTTTGTGCTCCCACATACATTGCATGTTAATTTGATTAATTAATAAATTTTGCTAATTAATCAATTAATTCATCATAAGGGATCAATACATTTTTAGCCTATCACTTGACAGCTACTCGATAGATAACCTATCTATTAAGAATTAGGAAAATCAGTTTTTAATATCTGATTTCACTCTAATCTATGTGTACATGTTTAGGCTTTTGTTTCTCACAACCCTAAACATATATAAGGATTATTTTAAGGGCCGTCAAAGGTTGCGCAAGTGTATAGAAACGTTTTGTTCATGCAAATTGTGACCCAAGACAGAATTTTCCCTAGTTCATCTTTCTCTTGAAGAAGCTACTGCGTTTGTACGCCATTCGATTTTGTGACCAAGGAGTTTCGTGATCTTCATCGTGTTGATCAGTTGAAGAACTTTGTAGCCAACATTTTTCTCAAGTTGGTAAGTAAGCCACGTATTGGGATCCATGCATCGATTGGTTAGTCACATACTAGAAACCGTGCATTGAAAAAGAGAGATTGTCACTACAGAACAGGTCCAATTGTTTATTGGGATAAGGGTTCAATTGTAGGTTGGTATAAGGTATTGAGATTCCTTTACTTGCAACCACTTATTGTGATAATAGTGGATTCTTGAGAGTGGTGACCTTAAATTCACTCGGTGGGTTTTTTGCCTTGGAGGTTTTCCCCATTCGTAAATAAATTACTGTGTCAACTTTATTTTCCGTTGCATATTATCTTAGTTGGTGATTTGCTTGTGCTACCATGCGTTTTGCATGTTAATTGGATTAAATAATTAACTTGGCTAATTAATCGGTTAATTTATCACAAGGGATCAATCAGGCCCTTTGAGATAATAGTCTTCCCATCAAACCCCACTAGACGAGAATCATAGCTAATTAAATCCTCAGACTTCAGTTTAAGTCCATTGTACAGGTTGGAATACATGATCTCTATACTACAGCCCTGATATACCAAGACCTTCCTTAGATCGTAGCCCCCTATCTGAAGGGTAACCACTAAGGTATCATCATGTGGTTGATAAGTTCCAACTTTGTTCTCGTCGGAAAAACTCAAAGCCGGTCAGACTTGCATTCTCCCTCGTTTAGATTCGAGGACCAAATCCTCTATGTATGACCTTGATATGGACATGACCTCAGATGGATATGCTCCAATCCAACCCAAGGCTGCAAGAATTACATTAATTGTTCCCAGGGATGGTCTCGAGGGGTTCTCCTGCTGATGTGCCAACCTTACCTGACTCCCCTATCCAAAAGGCTGGTGCTGAAATTGTCTCAGCTTCCCAATCTTGACCAATTGCTCCAAATAATCACGTAGAGTTCTACAATCCTCTGTAGTGTTTCCACGGTCTTGATGATACTAGCAATAAAGACCTTGATTACACTTTGTGGGGTCCCTTCCCATTTTATTCAACCACTTGAAATATGGTTCATTCTTTATCTTCTCAAGAGTTTAATGTATTGGCTCCCTGAATACTGTATTAACTGCTTGGGCAGTAGAGTGCCTAGTATGTCTAGCAAAATCCTTCCTGGATCGGTTGTTATTATACCTTTCAGTCCTAAAGTCTCTTCGATCAGGGAGGGTCACCTTCACTTTCCCCTTTTCTTATTATTGATCCTCCTTTACCCGTTTGTACTCTTCAATCTGATCCATTAATTGATGCATGCTTCGCACGGGCTTCACGGTTAAGGACTTTCTCAAATCATGCTCAGTAGGAAGGCCAACCTTAAACATCCTTATAGTTATGTCTTCAAAATCTCCATCTATCTCATTGAACATTTCCTAGTATCTGTCCGAGTAAGTCTTCAGAATCTCACCCTCCCTCATGGCCATTGATAGCAAGGAATCTAGGGGACAAGGAACCCTGTTGCATGTAACAAATCGAGCCCCGAAAGCCCTAGTAAGCTCTTGAAATGAGCTAATTGAGCCTTCATCCAACCCATCAAACCATCTCATCGTAACAAGCCCTAAGCTAAAAGGGAATACTTTGCACATCAAGGCCTCATTCCTCAAATGAACAACCATTCTTTGATTGAAATGACTAACATGCTCCACTGGGTCCGTCCTCCCATTGTAAATAGTAAAAGTGGGTTATGTAAATCGACAAGAAAGTTTAGTCCTTTCAATCCTTCAAGTAAACATTGATTTTGAAATTTGGCACAGAACCCTACTCATTGCATCATTCCCCAAGCTCTTATGGGTTGGACTTCTACTTCTTTGCTTACGATACCGTTCCACCTTTTGGGAAAAGGATTCTAGAAGGGGTTCTTGATCATAACCTATAACTGCCATCTTCCCTTGATTCAGATCCTGAGCTTGAAAGAGATGTCATTCTCTGCTTACAACGTAATTTTCAGCGCAAATGGTCTATCTCCAATTGGAGGTTCCTAGTTTCTTCCCTATGGAACACATGACTTCCAATTCTAGAATGACTCCGACTGGTATGAGTCGTGTGCACACTAACTTCATGATCTCTCCTTCGTTCAAGGTTAAGAAAATGATCTTCTCGCTGGGATCCCACAAATTCTTCTCGATTTGGACCAGAACCTACCATGGTTGATTTAAACTATATGCTCTTTTCCTTGTCCTATAGATGGTGCCAATTGTAAGGACCCGTTTTTGGACCTCTAACTTGTAAACAGTTGATAATGGTTCAACAAGCCCAACACAATATATTTGTTAAAGAGTGGATTTTACAAGAAAGAACGTTTCAGCAAATCAGATATGGGCTTTAATTGAAAAGGGTTAAACCAGTTAGGAAATACAATGTGAGAATGGCACTCCTCGATCAAGTCCGAGGATGAATTGTACTTATATTCAATCAAGTTTTGTTTAAGTACAAGGTGTTCTCTTTTTGTTCTTCTTTTTCTCCAAAGATTACATACCCCATTTTTCACGACGGCCATTCCCTTATGTAGCCTTGTTCTTTTCAATCCCAACCTTCCACTTGTTAATCATGTAGGTGATCTCTTGGATGTTTGTCCCATGGAAGCTTTGTTAGTAGTTGTGAACTGAGATATCTTTGCTCATGGGCCATTTCCACATAAATGCGGCCAGTTGGTTAGGTGCAGGACATTTAATGTGATAGTTCTTAGTTTACTGTTGGCTCATTTCCCTAAAGCTTATCCTTAGAAGTTCAGTTGCCCCTTGCATGGTATGCTCTAGGCATCCGAGTTCCAACCTTCGACAATGCTTTCCTAAGGAAGTTTGGCTCATCAAGAGGCACCATCTATTTGTTATTATTTGTCCTTGTCCTCGACCCATTGACCCCCACACTCATTTCACTATCTGACCATCCTCGGGTTCCTACATGTCCTCGGGCATGGCCCATGGCCCAACACTCCTGCTCGACTCACTTATCCCCACAATAATAATTGAAAGTAAAATGCAACATGTGTCCTTGCCCATACAAAAAATCAAGATATATACTTTTTACTTACAAAAGATATATTATATAGGACAAAGTTTAACTACAAAATTGGTTGCAGCCTTAGGCTACAACTTTACTCGATATTTTTTTATTGGAGATGAATTTGGACAAATCCACCATTGGATTATATCTTATTCTTATATCCTCCATACTTGCAAAATTTCAAGAAAATTAATGATCAATAGCTACGTCATCAATAAATTATTTAAATTGCAAGTTTTTGTAATTTAAAATTATGCATAAATAATAAGTTTATAGATTATATAGTAAATAATATCCGATTAACACAAAATTTGACATGTGTATCAAGAGTGTAAAGAACATGCAATTCAATGGTTAGATTTTTAAAATATGTGATAATATTTATTTTATTGAGTAAGGTTATAGCAAAATAATGTGATTTTATTGTAATATATAATAGGACAAAATTTAGTTACAAAATTAGTTGCAGCTTAAGCTATATATATATAAGTCAAATTTTCCCTACTAGTTTATAATAAAACTAACGCACTATAAAATTGTTCATGCATAAACGTGGCAGAATTGTGAGTTGAACATCTACATCAATACTATCAAGTTCACACCACACAACGCAACGACAATTAGTAATATCATCTCAATTCCTATAAAAAATTATGTGAAGCAATAAGAAAACTTCTACCACCATGCCACAACCTGTGGTAATCCCAATGTTTATACTTTATATATTATATAGCATTTTTGCATATATTATCCTGACTTTCACCGTCTGTCCAATGAAATACTCAAAATATCTACATCACCATCGACGTACCAACAACTTTTGATCGCAAATGTTCAAATATATTAATAGAAAAATTGAAAGTGATGGCTGATGACCAATCAACCTGAAAGACATGCAAGAAATAATTTCTTATTTTGACGTTCTTCAAGAAATTGGGTACAGCTTTTGTTCAGTATCCTGTGACACTGGACTCTCTGCGATCATAACACGTATCTGAAAATAGACACATATCATGATTGTAGTGAGTGTAGTGCACTGGATGCACTGGATAGAAGTCGCGCCCAAGAATCAATTGCCGTGTCTCGAAGATGAGAAATTAAAAAAATTCAATTGCATACCCCAGCCAACAACTGTGACACCGCCACACCTGTAGTCAAGTTAGTGAAGAAAAAGTCCAACTCTTTTGGGAACTGGTGTAAATTGAACAACCCAATTAATATTTAAGGCCCTATTATACAGAAATTAAGCCCAAGCAAGATGCAAATGTTTTCAGCAATTAAAAATTACCAAAGTCACTTTCCCCTTCTTTCTTTTATTTCTCCAAGAAAGTACCCTCAGTCATGCCTAAAGTAACACGGCAAAAGAGTGTAGAAAGTATCTTCGCTGAAACTTCCAAATTCTTATAAATTATGAATACCAACAGGCCACTTTGAAATGCAATCTCTCTCTCTCTCTCTCTCTCTCTCTCCCAATTCAGTTATGTCCAATCCCCATAATTATCTGTCCAATATTGATATGCAGAAGCACCAAGTTGATCCACGTAAGTTTCAAAGAATTTTGATTCAGGATGAGAAAATTCTAGTAACTGAATATTATATAATTGCAATTATTAACATTTTGTAATATTTGGTTGCAGAATTTGTAGCCAACAACTCGAACCCTGATAGTCCTACAATTAGTGAAGAAAGAGGTCAATCACTAGTAGACTACTCATTTTTCCCATCAGACAAGTCGGAGTTTGGTAGTTGCAGTCGGATATGGAATGAAACAAATCCAGACGACTTCTCTGTTTCCATTTCAACACTATTCCCAACCAACAACTCTAACAGTGATGCTAATTCAGATTCAAATGAAACTTCTCCAAGATTCTGTCATTATTCCAATTCCATAGTATCATTCTTCTCACCTGCCAGGTCTCAAACAGACAATAGTTCCGAAAATTGTGAGATAATAATTCCAAATCCTTCCATGACAACACCCTCCTCATTTTCTCACTTCTTTCCACTATCTAATGGATAAACAAGTCTTTCCATTCCGTTAATCTTCCCACCCACCATGACTGAGACTGAAATAGAAGATAATTGTTTAGAATCTAAAAAAGACACAATTCTCTTATTCCGTAGTGTCAATCTTCCCACCAGCTAGGTCACAAACAAACAGTAGTAATTGTGAAAATTATGAAATAATTCCCACTAATCGTTCCATATCAGCAAGCCCTAGACGAACAATCAGAACAACAATCTTCAAACACTTGACTAAGTTTTTTAAGCCAAAGAGCAATAATAGTCTAAAATTCTCTCATCCCAAAAAAAAATTCCATACTCTCAGCGTTTTCCACAGCCATAGACTTTTTCGATATTATTCATAGCAAACAATTTCCTTTGCAAATGCTACTTAAAGCCACTAACAACTTCTCAAAAGATAACAAGATTGAAACACGTAGCTCTGGTTTCGCCTATCGAGCCATTTTAAGTGATGGCCGAGATGTGGCCGTTAAGCGCAAGGACAATGACCTTGCTTTCCAATGTGAATTGAAAACTTTGTCCCACCTCAATCACAGTAATCTTATTTGCTTGTTGGGATATTGTATGGATAGAAACGTATGCTTATTGGTCTACAAGTACATGAAAAATGGGACCCTTTATGATCATCTTCATGAGGTAAAAAGTACTCCTCTAATGTCATGGGCAACTCGGATTAAGGTGGCACTAGAGTCAGCTAGAGGCATTGAATACCTGCACGTGTATGCAGTACCACCAATCATACACCTTAATATCAAGTTGTCTAACATATTACTAGATGACACATGGACTGCCAAGGTGTCTGATTTCAGCCTATCTGAGGAGGCCCCGGAGGATGAAAAGTCACACCATTGGTCTGATGACAATTATCTGGTGGTGGGCACCATTGGTTACATGGACCCCAAGTACTTTGTTCTTCAAAAGTTGACAACCAAAATTGATGTGCACAGCTTTGGAGTAGTATTGCTAGAAATGTTGTCTAGGTACAAGGCAATTCATTACCTTGAAAATGGTGAGCGTCGGACTTCAGTTGATTTTGTAGTGCCATACATTGTCCGGCATGAAATTCATAGGGTTTTGGACCCAAAAGTAGCACCACCTACCCCATTTGAAATGGAGGCACTAGCATATGTTGGGTTCCTAGCATTGGTTTGTGTAAGTCTAAGAGGTCAAGATCGCCCCTCAATGACTGAGATTGTCAATAGCCTAAAAAGTGCTTTGGACATATGTAGATCCGAATGGTGAAGAGTGCTCATTTAATGGTGATACCTTATACAAAGACACGTTCCATCATCAAAAATTTCTTCTACTTAGATTTCAGGCATCTATAGGATGAGTGAAGGAAAGATACTTGCAGATTCCCCACCAATTTAACTTTATTTACTCATTTTAGAAGAAAAATTAAAAATTCCAGAAAACACTTCCTTGTATTCTTTCTTGTAAGATCTGGATAATATTGTGCTGCCCAACTAAAACCCACATATTCTCCTTGTGTGGTAATTAAATTATTGTGAAGATTGTGTACCCCCACAGCCTATGCCACTAGATCAATTGGCATTTACAATATAATGCTTAATTCAGGACAAAATTTGTGCAGTTGTGTAAATATATAATGTTATTGTGCATTATGTTGGTTACAGACTTAAGTTTTTTAAGTTAAGTGGTGTATCTATTCTATATGTTACATTGATTATTGAAGAAATCTCCCCAAGATAATTTTCTAACCAACAAGTGTTATCAGATCCAGTAATTAAAGGGCATGTGCTCATTAGTGAATTCTACCAAGTACAACATGGAAGACTCAAATGCCTCCACCCATGGTTAAGCAAAAGTTCTCTTAGTGGTGAGTCAAGGTGACTGTGTATTGATGACTCTCATAGTTGTTCAAAGAAGACTCCCATTTTCGCCCTAAGCATGGCTAAGTAAAGGGCACACTAAAGGTGTTGCTGATGCATCACACCTGGAATTCTAAGAAAAAAAAGTTTATGTTCAAAGGGGAAACTAACTGAAGTTCCACAAGTGACTTGGTAACTAGAAGACTCACACATGAAGAGCAAGATTTGTTATAATGTTCATGTATGAATGGTGTGGTTGATTAAATAATGAAGTCTCACATCAATCAATCTCTATATTACTAAAAGCTTAAGCGTAGCATTTAATATTACTACGTTCAAGTTGAGCCACGTCAGCAGCCATGTCATTTCCATAATATTTTTTTTTGTATTTTTCCAACAATTTAAAAATAGATTTTATCAATTTAAAAATAATAAAATAAATCTCACCTCTATCTTCACCATAAAGGCCACTTCTTATTAAATTAATTCCCACCTCTATCTCCACCATAATTCCCACCACTATATCTATATATCTATATCTATATCAGTTTCTCTCTTCATCTTTGCCGAAACCTACAATTTCAAACTCTTAATCTAATTCTTACTAGCATTTTCCCTTAAAAACCAACAAACACAACGTTTCAGCTTTAGGAAGGTACAAATCTCACCTCTATCTCCACCATAAAACCCACTTCCTATTAAATTAATTCCCACCACTATCTCCACCGTAAAGCCCATTTGTTAATTCCCACTACTATATCCACCACAATCTCCACCATAATTCCCACAACTATATCTATATATCTATATCTATATCTACATCAGTTTCTCTCTTCATCTTTGCCAAAACCTATAGTTTCAAACTCTTAATCTAATTCTCACTAGCATTTTCCCTTAAAAACCAACAAACACAACATTCTGGCTTTAGGAAGTAACAAATTTGTACCTTTCATATTCCTTCTCTCTCAACTACTTTCTTTATCTTTCTCTACGTTCTTCTCTTTGTCCCTCTCTAAAACGCCAAAGCAAACTTCTCTCATTCTACAATCCTTCCTTCTTCTTACCTCTTGCCTTGCTTTGAATCTAACAACGATGAAGAAGCATGATGGTTGAATCCAAACTGTTTAAATTGGAGCTATTAACAACGGTGTTGTTGAAGACGAGAGTGGCCTTGATGATTGCCTCCTAGGTTGTTTGTTTCTCCAACCCCCAGAAGACTAAATTGTCCTGCACAATGATTTAAAGGCTTCCCAATAGGTTTATAACTCCAAAGATCAAAAAAAAAAATTTCTTTTTTTGTTTGGTGGGTTTCGTTGAAATTTACTATATGAATGAAATGTTTTATTTCTAAACGTGGGATTTGAAGAAGTTTTACTTATTTTGTAGTATTACATAAAGCCCAATTTGTGGAAGCATAGAAAGTAGTTTTTTTTTTTTTGGATCAAGAAGTGGAAGTGTTAATATATATGGAGTGTACATTTTTAGACCCCTTAAAACACCAGTTGTTTAACTTAGTTATTTGGCCAAGTGATTACTTAGATAAATTATTCAAATCTAGGTTAACACAAGTAAATCATATCAAGTAAAAAATGCAGAAAATAAAGAATACAATGCTATGATAACCTAAGAAAACCAAACCAGTAAAAAACTTGAGAATGATTTAACCTAGCTATCCTCAAGATAAAACAAGATCCACTATAAAAGAGTTGAAGTTTTACAATAACGACTTAGATCACTAACATCCTATTACTACCTCAAGTAGGAAACTTACTACTACGACCATGTGACAGTTCCAAGTCCACGGACTACTTCTTTCTCAGATCCACAGCATTCACAAGTACACCCACTTGTGTTTTTCTTTAAGCTCTTGAAATAGTAACCGAAGAGATCACCAAGTACTCTACATCAATCTTGATCTTGATAACCCTAAGTATGTATGAAGGTAAACACCTCTAGATCTCACAAGAGATTCATACATATAGCATATCAACAACCTCAAAAACATGGCTAGGGTTTTTATTTTTATATGAAACATAAAATATAAAATCCTACACGTCAACTAGGTTTGGGCTAAGTTGGAAAATTCTGTAGAAAAACAATTTGCACGAGCTTCGATTGATCGAGCCTTGCAAATTTAGTCCAATAAATCCTGCAATACACTCGATTCCAACTTTACAATAAACACACTTTGAGTAGCATAAAACTAGACTCTAAGTTTTGATCATGGTTTTCCAACATTACACATTGAAGTTCTAATACATTTAGATCCTAAATTCTTAGAACCTAACAAGGAGACTATGGCGATAATTAGTTGGTTGATAAATCTTTAATTTGCAAATAATTTAGAGGCCATGCTTACCAAGTTGTTATATTTAAAGTTGTTTTAATATATGGTTAAATGGTATCCTTTATTTTGAAGCAAACCGGCTGTGTTAGATTGTGATTATTTAGAGTTTTGTTATTACATTTGATTTATGCATCAATTCATAATTTTTGTGCTACTATTTAAACCCCTACATTAAACTTGGATAAATTTCATAGTGTTACATGTGCACAAATAGTTTGATAAAATTCTTAAGTGATGTTTCATTGGCCTTTTTTAAAAATGGCATTTTTCATACAATATAACAAAAGTTGCCAACAAACTTTTTTTTTTATTATTTGGATTATGTTTCTCCAACTTAAAATGAATTACTAGCTTCTATGGATGGCACCTATTCTTTGAACTTGATTTTAGGTTTCTTTTGATTCTATTCTTTTAGAAAACATATACATTCTCCAATTGTAAGTTTTAGTTTGGTTGATAGATCTTGAATTGGCAAGCAAGTAGAAGCTACCTCTAATAGTTTTAAGGTTGGTAATTAATGTCATTCATTAACCTAGCAGATGTTCAGGATTGTGTTTGGTTCTAAAGGGGTGGTTTCTCTCTCTACTATTCAATGATTTTTTTTTAATTTTAATTTTAATTTTAATTTTAATTTATTTATCTTGGGTCTCATACTGTTTTTCTCATTGTTTAATCAAAATGCAGAAATTCAGTTTAATTCAAGGCCATCAAAGCTGTTGGCCAATATCCTGTACTCATGGGCCTATCTGTTGGGAACATAATTGCTTGCTGAGATGAAATGGTAAGTGTTTTTTTCTTGAATCATCTTTTTGGGTTGCTTTGAATTAATCTATTCTATAGGTGTTCTTTTGGTGTTGCATAACATATGCTCGATGAAATCTCTTTTAAATTTGATGTGAAATCTTCCATTCAAAGTTTTTTCCCCTCCTCGTGTTGTGATAAATGTAAGTAGCTATACTATGGTTGTAAAAAATTAATTTTTCTATGCAAATGATTAATTTGGTTATAATAGAAATTTCCCAAATATATTTATTTAAATAAAAAATTAATTTGATTGTAGACAACTTAACTACTTTTATGACTCCATGAATTGACTAATATGTCATTTACTATGATATAGAACAAATTTTGTGCATATTGTTTATAGGCTTACTTTTCTTTCTTTCTTGCTTTGTACTTCCTATGAATGGATTAAAAAAAAAATTACATTGCTTGCTTTGACTAATTTTTCTTATTGTTGATTTCATCAAAGAGCAGTATTACCAACAAAATAATGAAAAAAAAAATTGAAAGGGAGAATTGAGGCTATGGGTCATAATAGGTTGGCTTTTCATTTTTTTACTTTTTAGTTATATTTTTAAATGTACTGCTATGATTTTATGAGATTTTTATGTCCCTTTGTAAATTATTAGTCATTTGCTCTAACCTCTAAATTTGGAATGATGTCCTAGGACTATATAATGGTTGTTGGAGCATCAAAGCCAACTGCAGTGGCTGATGCTGATAGGTTTTCCAGTATGAAAAGACAGAATGTTGGTGAGTTTTATTTAGTTTCAATTTATTTATAATGTATAAATCGTGTTTCACATCTCCGACCTTATGAAGTTTGACGAGTCCAAACAAGTTCCTATAAGTACACTTTGGTGAGATTTTTTATCTTCAAAAAATTGGCATAACAATTGTCATGGAATTTATTGTAGCATAGGAACTATAAAGCAATTTGCTATACATAGCCATGAATTTTGATGGGGTAAAATACTATTTTGGTCCCTAAACTTTGAAAAAAATTTGTTTTTTGTCCCTAAACTTTAAAAAGTTCTTTTTTCATCTCTAAACTTTGTGAAAAGTTTTTTTTTTTTAATGGTTTAGAGATAGAAATAGGGATGAAAAATGAACTGATTTCAATAATTTAGGGATGAAAAGTAAAATTTAAGGACATAAATAAAACATTTTCAATAGTTTAGGGATGAAATACAAACTTTTCAATAGTTTAGGAACGAAAAATGAACTCCTTAAAGTTCAGGGATGAAAAACGAACTTTTCAATAGTTTAGGGACGTAAAATGAACTCCTTAAAGTTCAAGGATGAAAAAAAAAACTTTTGATAAAGTTTAGGGACCAAAATAGTATTTTACCCATTTTGATTCTATATATGTATTATACCAAGCAATGATTGATGCTTTTGAATGCTTCAGATTCTATACACAATTTGTTCAGTTTTCATGGATAATCTATTGTTTCAAGTCTAGGTTATTCATGATACTCAGATTTAGAGTTTGAACTTTTGGATTAAGTTTACTATAAATGATTGCATCATTGTGGTGTCCTTCATTGCTTTGAGAAGTAAATTTTGACTTGAACGAATAAGATGAACTAAAGTATATATGAATGAAATAAGATGCAAGTGGCTATGTTGTCAATTGCCATTACTCGTATTCTTTACCATATATAAACTCTACAATGACATAGCTCTTCATTATAACAAATGGCCTTGGTTGATGAAAGTGAAAAATCACTGTAGACAAAAATCGAAATTGCTATCTTTATTTCAAACTCATATGTGCTCAATCAGGAAGGCTTCAGTTAGTTTGCTAGATAATGTCTTCCAACTCTTTTTCACATTGCTTCACAGAATTAACATCTCATGCTGATGGTGTTTAATGATGTGTAAGGCTATAAGATGTTGAAACATAAGAAACTCTAAGATCTTTTGTTTTTGGTTTGGCATAGTAAGAGCATGCAATAACAAAAGGCAAAACCCACCCACACTCCAAAAGAAGAAAAAAGGGCCCTTAGATTTGGGCAAAAGCGACTTTTATTTACTCGGAATCATTGGCTGAAACTATTTCACTTAAAATTGTTCATACGCAGGTTTAAAGAAAAGAGATGGGACTCTAGAAGGAGGATGTTTGGGTGAAGATTGTTAGGTGAATGATCTTTAAAATCATATAAGTGTAGAATATATTTATGTAATGAGGTTTATTTATATGTAATAATTTATAATAGAAAATAATGTTAATTTATATGTAATATGAAGTCGTATAGATTTGTTGGTGCAAAAATGAATGTAGATTTTGCATAAAATTCTCTCATTGCCTTGATTTTTTTAATAAAAAAAATTACCATCTCTATTTTTATGTTGTATTCTCTTTTTTCTTTTAGTTTATTTTTGTTGGGCTAATTAGGCTCTTATTGATATTTGATTTTCTTTTAGCTCATATTCTCTGTTAATTATACTTTAGAGGTGCATGTTTAAGAAGAATAAAAAGAATAGATGGGATTCTAGAATGATATTTATGTTAAAATTTGGAAATCCTTTAATTTTTATGATGGCATAATTGTGTTTTGAGTCTCACTATAGTAGATGGCATGCTTGATCCTAAGAAGTCACAATTATTATTTTTTAGACCTTAACAGTATCAAATTGGTCTCTTCAATTTTTGGGAAATTATTCTAAAAGCCTTTCTAAGCATTTAGATTCATTTATATTAATTTATCTTTAATGCAGTCACACATTTGTTTTATCTTTGTTATTATAAATATAAGTGATTTTAAATTTAACTATCTCGTGCATCGCACAGGTTAACGACTAGTATATATACAAAAGCAGAGACCTCATGTAGGAGAGCATGAGGTTTTGCCAAGTGGCACAATCATTGATCTTCTCTTACTTAGGCTTCCACCTCATCAAAGTTTTCATTTGTATAAAACTTTTAATTCATTGAATGTTTCAATAAAGTGAATACACATTAATTATCTACAAGTATACACTAATTATATATATATATATATATATATAAAAGAAAGAAAAAACATCACGTAAAAGACCATGCGATTCTGTCATATGGCGCTTTGTAAGAGTAATTTCTCATTTAGCTTTACACCTCAACTTCTTTACATATTTGGATTATAACAAAATTCATTAATAGGATGTCATTATTTTCACTGAGTGTTTAACTTACCACTATCATACTTCAATAACATAAACGTGACATCATAAATTTTAGATGATATTTCCATAAGCCAACTAAACATTTACATTTTTCTCAAAAAAAAAAAAAGAACTAAACATTTATATGAAATTACAAATTTTTTTTTATGCTAACTCCAAGCCAATGTAGAAACAAAAATTATTATTAAAAATTTCAACAAAAAAATAAATGATTAAACAAACAATCAACTTATTACACCACTTTTTTTTTTTTTTTGAGAAGAAATTACACCACATAATAACTAATTTCTAATTTATGTAACATTTTCTCTGTAGTTTAAGCTCTTCAGCCCCTTAATTTCGTATTACATCATTAATTTAACAAAAATCTCTTCATGTTATTGCAACATTACTTCATATTATTATTTTAAAATATTTTGATATTCTATATAAGATTTTCACATGACAGCTTAAAGCATTATCTACGCATCGCGCAGGACCATGGCTAGTTAGATACTAATGAGAAGATTAAATAGTTAATATAATATTATTAGGGCCAAAATCACGAGCTTAACTCTTTTAAGTTAAGTGATGTATCTACAAGAGTCTATATATTAAATAAACTAACTCCAGTACATCTTTAGCAAACAATAACTTTATTTGGTGAGGAAGTTTCAAGTCTTAAAATAATTCCCTTTTTTTTTGGGTCGGTGAGGAAGCTCCAAGTCTTAAAATAAATCCTTTTTTGGGTCCTGGGCTCTTGGCATTTTTAGGTGTTGGATCTTCGGCTGCCTCACAAGCAATCAAGGGAAGCCTTGATTTTTGAGTGGTGGGCCGAACTCCCTAAATGAACACAGGCTTAGCTAAATCCATATATGAAGTTTAGATCATTTTGTGACAAGCCAAACAACTCATTTGTAAACAATAAAAGCTTGAAAACTTAGACAAATTGTTTCATAAATTTTGACCTAAAGTGTTGGTGAGAGGTGTGATTAAAAAACCTAAGAGGATCATCAATTTTTGACAATATCAATTGGAAAGGTGCTAGAAGAGACTAAACAATCTGCTTAAGCAACATGTTTTATAATATGCTTTTTTCTTTTTTTCTTTTATTTTATTTTATGTGAATGTCCTTTTTACTAACCATGGTTAAACTTTTGTAAATAGAATTTTTTTAAAAGTTGGAATATTTTGTTGCTAATATTAACACAAGGGAGGAGTGTTATTTTTTTCAAATCTCAAAAGATGGGAGTTGTGCAAGTCTGTTACCCAATGTGACTGGTTAGCCCTAAGGTCAGGCCCTCAATTTACTTGTATGAAGTAGGTAATGAGATTTCTACAATGGGAAGACATTCTGAGGCCAATTTGGTGGCCCAAATGAAAGGGTTTATGGTCCAGCCCGTATCCTCCTACCCCTTTTTGTGTATACCCTAAGAAGTCCCAAGCTTGATGGTGAGTTACTCCTCTTTTGTTGTTCTTCACAATTTTCTCTCATGTATCTCTCGCCTTGAATTTGTCCCACCTTCCTTCTCACTCCTTCAGCCCCTATTTATAGACTTCCCTTAGGTAGCTGGGGCCCCTTCTAGGATATATTCCTAAGTAGATGGGGTCCACTTCTCAAGACAGATGTGACCGTCTTGAAACTTGCACCCATCACCAATTAGTTTTCGACAGGCGATTTCCCCTAAGGTAGTACCATTGCCGAACAATCATGTCTCTGATAAGTAGCATATTTCTGGATCAGTATGTCTACCTACTATTGGGCTCGGGGTTTTCGGTATATTAAAATTGATGGGTTGGGCCTCTATATCACTCCCATACAATGGACTGGGCCTCTATATCATGCCAGTACAAGATTATTTTTTCTTTTCAAGTTTGGGAGTGAGTGTCATTTCCCTAAATCTCAAGGGAGGAGAGTGTAATTCGCCCTAAAAATAATGGTTATAAAAGCAGCCCCATTGCGTAATGCAAGATGCATTGTAATGTAGTAATAAAACAATAAACATCAGAAACTTCCAACTACAAATCAACAACTTCCCACTACTTTCAAGTTCCTAATTCTACAAAAATACAACTACTTTCTCTTCCACCAATTTAAGATTGAGAAAACTACATTTACCACATTTAATTTTCCTTTGTACAGTCTCGCAGCTATTTTGCTTTTTTGAGAATCTACAAGAAGGAATGTACGTTTTCTTCAATGCTTTCTGTGTTTTTGAATGTACAACTTACAAGATTAGTTGTAAAACCCAATTATCTTCCTATTTACATTCTTTAATACCTTCTTCTGAGAAAACTGCTTCTACCACAATTAAAAACCTATTTATACACCTGAGTTGATTTTCTCAAAAAAGTATGAAATATTTACTGCCAAATACACCCGTTAAAAAATATTAAAAAAATTGGTGAAATAACCCAATTTGATGACCGTAGATGCTCTGTCTATTTTTGTTTATGGGCAGTCTTCTACATTTTTTTGTTAATTTTTTTTTATATAAAAAATTGGACTTGGATTCTAATTAAGAACATAGGCTATAATTGAGAAGTCTAAAATAATGTATTGTTCAAAATACATTTATAATCGATGTTGCTTCATATTAAGCTTTCAAAATAGCTGGACGTTTCAAACGATCTTCATGATGTTAAAAAGTAAAAACAAAGAATTTTGCATAAGTATTGGGTACTTTTTTTTTTTTTTTTGAAGTATTGCATTAGTTTATTGTTTGAACTTTAAATCTGTCCTTTTTCTTTTATTTAATGTATTCCTTTGCCTAGATAAAACAAAAAAAATAAATAAATAAGAGGACAAGGAAATCACTACAAGAAATTTAGATATTTTCAATGGTTGAATCCGTTGAAAAAAGTACTATAAACCATCGAAAATACTATTTTTGAATGTTGAAATGACCATTGAGAACTACCATTAAAAACTATGTTGAGAACATTTTGTACGACCTATGCAACCATCGAAAAAAAAAAATTACACTTCTATCAACAGTTAATAAATGTCGAAGTATTATAAAAAGTCGTTTAAACATATACACATAAAGATGCTTATTACTTTTCTCTACATGTACTCAACCATTGATAAAGGGTATCTAGAGATAAACTTCAACAGTTTGTAAACATTGAAATAAGTATTTTCTTTAAAATAAATAAATAAATTTGAATGTGCTCTTTCACATTGATCAAAATTTAATAACCTAATTCAAAATAAAAATGTAAACACAATTGTGCAATTCCAAATTGAATTAGAACAACCAATCAACTACTCTTTTAACACAATAAGAAAAAAAACTATACAAATCATCATAACTCAATTACTCTGTTTAATTCCCTTTACAATTTTAAATTTGAAATAGGAATCACTACATGCTACCTAAAATCTTTTTTGAATAGTACACTTCAAAAGTATTTATAGTAGTCAATCCTTGTACACTAAAAGGCAATTGGAGAGTTCTTGTTTTAGATCCTCAACAGAAACCATAGTCCCACTAGTAACTGGAGAAGGAAGCTCAAACAAAACCAATCTCAAAGGAAAAAAAAAAGCCTACCTTGAGAACAAAATGACAAGAAATACTAAACACAAAGAAAGAAAACATACCTTCTCAAGGTTTGTTGCATAATTTGCTACATGCCTTCATCAAGATCATCACCAACTTCACACCTTCTCAAGGTTCTACTGGCATTAACAACATTTTCTTTGTCGGATGCTCTAAGACAATATGCCATCCTATAAACATCCCAATCAGATTAGAGCAATTACCTTGAAGGTAATGCATCTGATTAAGTATGATAGGTGTAGCCACTACTCTAGAAAAAGTTAAGAGCAGATGAAGATGTAGGTTGGAACGCATAAGCAGGGTCCTCAGCAACACGCAATGCATGGATTGAAAAACTCTAGAAAGTTACAACAATCAAGATGTTAGTTGTGGAGTTAGTCATGGATAGGGAAATTTGTGCAAAGGAGAAGTCTTCTACAAGGTCAAGTCCTATTGGGGATAAGAGCTAAGCTTGGTATAGCTCAATAGGTTCTAATGTAGGTAGGTACTTTGGGATAGACTTGTATGGTAAGATTCCTTGTGCTTGTAACTGTTTTCTCTTGGTATTGGATTCTTCAGGAGTAGTGATCTGAAATTCACCTGGTGAGATTTTACCTACAAGAGTTTTCCCCATCATGATCAAATTGTCGTATCAAACTTATTTTTCATTTTAGTTAATTTACTTTGGTGATTTGATTGTGCTGTAATCTAATCTATATGTAATTAGACTAATTAATCAACTTGAGTAATATATTAATTAACTAGGGTCAATCTATAACCCAATAAGTTTAGAGCCATGTTTTGAGACTCACAGTTTCAGTTTTTCTTGAGGAGTCTTGTATCTTCAATAATACCTATTAGAAATACTGAATAATTGTATTATATTCTCTTGTAAAAACATATACAAAAGTGCCTTTATATAGGAAGCAAAGTGTGTGTAGTACAAGTATTTGTGATGTACAAGTAAATTAAAGTAGGCCTAAAGCCCACATGCCTATTACACAAAACATTTATATAGCATACATGGTTGTTTTCCTAGTTGACATGTAGTACAATCAAACTTATCCTTGGCCACAAAACCTACTAGGCCTCTAACAGCTAATTGTTGTACACAAGAAGAGGGTGCATGACCAAGACTAGAATGCTAAAGTGCAAGAGAAGGTATGAAAGAAACTGCAACAACAACAACAGACATAAGAGCAATAGGTTAAAGACGAAGGTTGTCCACCGGAAACATACGTCCATCTCTAGGACTGGTCCCAACCTCTTACCCCATCCTTCGATCCTGCACAGTACACCTAAAGTAGTAAAAACTAAGGCAATGCACAAGTTCAACTAATTGGCCCACATAAAACAAGTTATAGGATAGGTTAGGCACTTGGAAAACCCAAGAAACTGAAAGGTTGGAGGTCAAAATAAAACCTATACTATTACCACGTATGGTAGAGAGAAATGGACGAAGAAGTAAGTGACAGGAGACGAAACCAATGTAAAAGACGAAAGGAAACTAAAATACAAAGAACAACAAAACTACAAAACTAATTTATTTCATGAACTTAGGAAGCTACCGGAGGAGAAATGGAAATGATGGAATGTGGATAAGGACGAGACAACTACAAGACGGACATAGGAGGGTGTAAGAAGATCATGAAAGCTTATTAATGGTATATATTGCTAAAATACTATAGAAAATAACCGCAGAATACCAGAGCCATTTCCTTGCCATTTTCCCAGATATTGAGCCCTCACAGGCAGAGACCTCCTTATAGAATTTGACCTCCGGTTTCTATTATGTCCATGATGTCATTGGTTTTCCATGGTTGCTCAATATCTGGGAAAATGGCAAGGAAATGACTTGAACTGGAGCATTTTTGGGAAGGAAGACATATCCATCTCTACAAGAAAATTATGACCAAGGAGGTGAAACTGGAACTTTCAAGCATTACAGATGATTCAGACTTAGAAATCCAAACCATATACACATCTCAGCCTCTTATGGCCCCAGTAATTGGCCCCACACCAATAGCCCAAGTTCACATCCTCCTTGATACCTACTCCAGACCCATCCCAGTGATAGCCTTGTTTGACACAGGAGCAGCAGCAACAATACTTCATCCTAAGATTTTATCAAAAGATTTTTGGATACCCCATCATCAGATGTTCAGAGCAGCCAATGGAGAAATATTCCTGATTACCCAGAAAATTAAACCCATTTACATTAGAATATTCCCAACCCTCACCATTAAACACCAAGTCCTTGGATCCCCCCTCACAGGCAGAGACCTCCTTATAGGATTTGACCTCCTTCACCAGATACCTAGCCTCAGATGGTCCTCAAAAGGCCTCTTGCATAAACAACACCTTCTCACATGGACCCAAGTACCACATTTGTTTTCATTAAACCCCTTTGATTCCTTGAAAGCCCAGATCATCAATGAATGTTGTGCAGCCACCCACTCAGAATTCCTCCACAAAAACCCAAAACCACTATGGAAAACCCAGCCTTTTTCATAACCCTTCCTTTCAAAAAGAATGAAGACGTTAACCCTACAAAAGCCAGTCATAGAGGTATGAACCCAGAACACTTGTCCCTAGCTAAGCAGGAGTTAGCTACCCTTCTCTCAGAAAACCTCATTGAACCCACAACAGAAAATAACTACAGAATATGGGATAGAACACAGAACAAGGTACAACAAACTGATAGATATTATTATATTGAACAATTTTTTTACAGGACTGGAAGACATAGACTGTAAAATATTACACAAGCTAGCTGACTCTCTAATTTTTTCTTACTCTCATTCACTCTCTCTTTTTCCTTCTGCCGAACTAATGATACAAACGGCCTATTTATAGGCAAACATTTTACAAGAAGATGAAATAATTTATAGTAACAAAGTGTGAATTCTGATTTCTTGCTTTACAGGTGTTGGAAGCTGGTGGAGGACGCAGTGCTAGCTGGCTTCTACAAAATTATTCCCTGACAAAAGAAATCATGGAACTGAAGTGAAGGACTAGTGATCATGCATTGAGGCTTGAAAGGAGTGTGACAGCAAGGTGGAAAAGGAAGCCAAGACAAGAGTGGGTCCAAAGTGGGTCCCACAATTTTCGTTTTTTTTTTTTTTTTTTTTACATAATTCTTTTGTACATAGTTTCTTCTAATCATCTCTTCCTTGGAACCATTCTTCATCAATGTCTACATCTAGATCATGATTATGGTAATAGGGATCATCAAAGTCGAAAGGACTGGGCTTTTCCCAATGGTGTTGATAAGGCCATTGCTGTCGGCAAATATCTGGGTCAGCTGGTACAATCTCTGGGAAGATTCCCTAGTTGAGGGATTCTGCCATTGAAAGTGAATAGTGACAGGATATCCATGATACATCCGTGTGTCTGTGAATAGTACCGTCGGCATTTGTTACCCAATGGACATTTGGAGGGTGGACAATTCCTTCTGCTTGAACATTATTTTTGGAATTTAGCTTTGCAACTATACATGTTGAAGTGATTTTTTGACCAAACCTAGGGTGATCTGCTTTGTGAAACTTGGACCATTGACCATCATGAGCATCATTTTTCAAAAGTTCATGCCAGAATTTGTTAAAATATTTATTATCATGAAGAAAAGTGTATGAGTAGAAACGTGGTTCAAAGTGAATGCACAAGTAGTACTCATTGAGTAAGTACCACATATAAAGGTAGTGAACAACATTCCATTGTGTTATCCAAAATGCAAATGGGGTTTTCCATGGTTGCTCAATATCTGGGAAAATGGTTAGGAAATGGCTCTGGTTTTGTGTGAGGTAATTATGGAGGACTTGGATGATTCTTTTGGATCTGGCTTGGAGGGATAGGGTTTTTATTTGGTCTTTTATGTCTGAAGGAAGGGTTTCTATTATATCCATGATGTCATTGAGCTTTGAAGTAGAAGGATCAGAGGATGAAGAAGGGCCTAAGAATGAGGATGGATCTGTTATTGGGTATACACATAAGGGTGGAGGAATTATTGTGGTATGGAGGACTGGAGGTTTTCTAGAAAGGTAGTCAGTGATAAGGTTATTCGTACCTTTGATGTGCTTGACTTGGAAGGACCATTGTGAAAACCAATTTGACCATCTAAGTAACTGGGGATGGGGAAGCATTTTTCTTTTGAACTGGAGCATTTTTGGGAAGGAAGACATATCCATCTCTACAAGAAAATTGTGACCAAGGAGGTGAAACTGGAACTTTTCAATACCATGTTTGACTGCCAGAATTTCTTTGAAAGTCGAATGATAATGGAATTCTGAAGGCTTGAATGCACCGCTTTTGTATCCACAAATGCTTCTTTTTCCATTAATTTCTTCAAAGAGAGCTGCTGCCCAATACTCATCACTTGCATCTGTCTGTAAAATTCTTTTTCCTGTGCCTGGAATCTACAAAGGGGGAAGGTTTTCTACTAATTTTTTCAACTGTTGAACTGCTTCTGTATGAACTGAATTCCATGCTGGAGGAGATTTTTTCAATAACTTAGACAAACAATCTCTGTGTCTGAAAATTTTTGGAATGAAGTCTGACATGTAATTAACAATTCCAAGAAACTGCTGGATCTGTTTGGTGCTGGTGAGTGTATCTGGAAATTCACTAAGAGAGACTACTATGTGAGGTTACAGAGTGTACTTTCCATCTGAAATGTTTACTCCTAGGAAATCAATAGAGGATACTCCTATGACCATTTTCTTTTCTGAAAGCATTATCCCTTGAGCTTTTACTAAATTGTAGAATTCAGTAAGAAATTTTTCATGGGATTCTGCATCTTTTAATAATAAGAGGATATCATCTACATAAATCAGTGCATTTGACAACAGTGGTTTGAAAAGAGTTACCATTGCTTTTTGGAACTGGGATGGAGAATTTTTTAGGCCAAAAGGCATTACCGTCCATTGATAATGGTGGTTTGGAATGCAAAAAGTTGTCTTGTATCTTTCTTCTAGATGGATTCCAAGTTGCCAAAATCCTGCTTTAAGATCAAACTTTGAAAATACTTTAGCATTGGAAAGATGCTGGAAAAGAGCACTTTTGTTTGGCAGTGGAAACTTGTCATCAATAAGGAAATGGTTAAGATCTTGGTAGTTGATTACCAATCTGAGCTTTCCTCGAACTTGTTCTGCATGCTTGTTAACATAGAAGGCTTCACATGCCCATGGAGAAGTTGTGGGTTCAATGAGGTTTTCTGAGAGAAGGGTAGCTAACTCCTGCTTAGCTAAGGACAAGTGTTCTGGGTTCATACCTCTATGACTGGCTTTTGTAGGGTTAACGTCTTCATTCTTTTTGAAAGGAAGGGTTATGAAAAAGGCTAGGTTTTTCCATAGTGGTTTTAGGTTTTTGAGGAGGAATTTTGAGTGGGTGGCTACACAACATTCATTGATGATCTGGGCTTTCAAGGAATCAAAGGGGTTTAATGAAAACAAATGTGGTACCTGGGTCCATGTGAGAAGGTGTTGTTTATGCAAGAGGCCTTTTGAGGACCATCTAAGGCTAGGTATCTGGTAAAGGAGGTCAAATCCTATAAGGAGGTCTCTGCCTGTGAGGGGGGATCCAAGGACTTGGTGTTTAATGGTGAGGGTTAGGAATATTCTAATGTAAATGGGTTTACTTTTCTGGGTAATCAGGAATGTTTCTCCATTGGCTGCTTTGAACATCTGATGATGGGGTATCCAAAAATCTTCTGGTAAAATCTTAGGATGAAGTATTGTTGCTGCTGCTCCTATGTCAAACAAGGCTATCACTAGGATGGGTCTGGAGTAGGTATCAAGGAGGATGTGAACTTGGGCTATTGGTGTGGGGCCAATTACTGGGGCTATAAGAGGCTGAGATGTGTATATGGTTTGGATTTCTAGGTCTGAATCATCTGTAATGCTTGAATCTTATTCTTCTTCTGGGGATGAATAAGCTATGGCTGCCAAGGCTTGGGGAGAATAATCATCATCAAGTGAAAAGAGTGATTCCACATCTGAAAATGGAGTATCATCTGCATGAATCTGGGCTTGCTCCAAAAGCTTTGCTGCTTTTGCTTTCTTTGGACAATTTTTTGCAAAATGACCAGGCTTTCTACATACAAAACAAACTTTTGAAGTTTTTCCTTTGAATTGCTTTCTTTTGAGAAACTTCTATTTCTTTTTTCTGAAAAATTTCTTCTTTGAATGAGAATGCTTCTTCTTGCAAAAATACTTTTTGTAATGATCTCTTCTCTTGGTTGGACAAGAACAAGTCTTATCATAACACTTAATCTGCAAATCTTTTCTTTTGCAATTGTCTTTGAGCTTGCTATGGATCTTGTCAATCTCCGAAAGAAACTTTCTTTGACTGCATAGTTTTTCCAAAGCAATGAGGACATGCTGATAGATTTCTCCAAGAGAGGCTTGCTGCAAGGTGATTTTTTGAAGATTCATCATGCGAATAGTTTCACCACCAAGTGGTTCTGGAAAAGAATTCAAGAAAGTGTACTTGGAATTGACATCATCCATGCCATTAAAGGCATAGTATCTGCTTGACATTTTGTCAAAGTGTTTCTCCAAATCTTTTCTCTCAAAAGAACAACATTTCATCAATAGGAACTCATCTCTGGCTACTTCAGTGTAATGAGCTAATGAACCAAGGAATTCATTATGGAGGATCGTGAAAAAATCCTCGAGTGTGTTACTCTGGTCTGCTTGTCTTTGCCTGTATTCTCCAAGGTTTATCCACCATTGTCTCAGTCTACCTGTGAGTCTTGCTACAAATTTGGCAATTATCTGGGCAACTGTATTGTTTGGGGCTTGGAGTTTAGCTGTACACCATGAGTACATATTGAAGATCTCTTCATGCCATTTTGAAGGAGGACTGTTATCAAGGGTGAACAAGTGTTTTGAATCTGTGGTTGATGAGTAGGTTAATCTTATGTGGTGATTAGGGATGATAAGTGGTGTAGGAAATATTGGTGGTGGTGGTGGAGGTTGTTTAGGGCGAAGGACATCATCTTCTTCTTCCACTTTTGGATCAGTCATGAAAACTTCATCTAAGTCAAGATCAGACAAGTCTAGATCTGCTTCATCAATGACTAGAAGAACAAAGGGTTCTGTCGGTTCTTGAAGAGTTAAAGTTCTGAGAAATGATGATATCGGGTTTGGAGGGTCAGTGTTTATGGCTAACAGGTTCATATCTAGGGGTCTAGAGGAAGCACCAATGGTTGGATCTGGTGGTTGGTATAATGGTTCTTTGTCTTTTTTGATGGGAGAAGGTTCATTTTATGGTTTGGTTGGAGGTTCAAGTCTGGGTTCTGGTTGAGGTAGTGGTGTTGGGTTTGGTATGTTGGGAAAAATTCCACATGGTTTGAAAGGGTTTTGAGCTAGATGTGTCATGTTTAGTGGTTAGAGGTTTTGGTATGGGTAAACTGGGGAGAATGGTAAGGGTACTGGTATGGACATATCTTTATACAATGATTGGCGAGGTTGGTATGGCATGTAAACTTGCATTGGAAGAGTTTTAGTAGCTGCTTTTTGTGAGTTCTCCAAAGACTGGAGTTGCATCAACAACTGCTTTTTTTCTTTTTCTTTTTGCCCAATAAAGGGAAAGGATACAGACAAATCCTTTACTGTAGAAACAATTGTCTCCAATTCTTGTTCAATTGACTTTATCTTCTTCTTCAAATTTTCAATGAGGGAATTTGAGGATGAAAAGGTATTGGTTACCGCTTCAGTCAACTTTTGTTGGTTGTCAAGAATTTTTTAAAGGACTTGATTATGTACTACAGCATTCAGATCAAAGCATTTCAAGAAAATGGAAAACCTGTTTATGAAGGAAAATCACCCACAGGCCATATATGGTGGGATGTTTGTGATTGTGAAGAATGCAGAGAAGAAGAAATATTTGAAGAAGATAAGAAAAGAAGAAAGAAGAAATCTTCCTAGCAGATTCTCAAAGAAAGATATGTAGCAGGAGACCCAGAAGTTGACCTCCTTGGAGAACCTTCAGGAAAGTTTGATTACTATGTCCTTAACCCCAGATCCAGAAAACAAAAAATTCCATCCTTTTCCCCATGCAAAGAAAGTCATGATCAAAACCAACAAAACCAGAAACCACCTTTAATCCCATGAAAAATTACTTACTGAATTCTACAATTTAGTAAAAGCTCAAGGGATAATGCTTTCAGAAAAGAAAATGGTCATAGGAGTATCCTTTATTGATTTCCTAGGAGTAAACATTTTAGATGGAAAGTACACTCTGCAGCCTCACATAGCAGTCTCTCTTAGTGAATTTCCAGATACACCCACCAGCACCAAACAGATCCAGCAGTTTCTTGGAATTGTTAATTACATGTCAGACTTCATTCCAGAAATTTCTAGACACAGAGATTGTTTGTCCAAGTTATTGAAAAAATCTCCTCCAGCATGGAATTCAGTTCATATAGAAACAGTTCAACAGTTGAAAAAATTAGCAAAAAACCTTCCCCCTTTGCAAATTCCAGGCACAAGAAAAAGAATTTTACAGACAGATGCAAGTGATGAGTATTGGGCAGCAGCTCTCTTTGAAGAAATTAATGGAAAAAGAAGCATCTGTGGATACAAAAGCGGTGCATTCCAGCCTTCAGAACTCCATCATCATTCCACTTTCAAAGAAATTCTGGCAGTCAAACATGGTATTGAAAAGTTCCAGTTTCACCTCCTTGGTCACAATTTTCTTATAGAGATGGATATGTCTTCCTTCCCAAAAATGCTCCAGTTCAAAAGAAAAATGCTTCCCCATCCCCAGTTACTTAGATGGTCAAATTGGTTTTCACAATGGTCCTTTCAAGTCAAGCACATCAAAGGTACGGATAACCTTATCACTGACTACCTTTCTAGAAAGCCTCCAGTCCTCCATACCACAATAATTCCTCCACCCTTATGTGTATACCCAATAACAGATCCATCCTCATCCTCAGGCCCTTCTTCATCCTCTGATCCTTCTACTTCATCCTCCAATTACATCATGGACATAATAGAAACCCTTCCCTCAGACATAAAAGACCAAATAAAAACCCTAACCCTCCAAGCCAGATCCAAAAGAATCATCCAAGTCCTCCATAATTACCTCACACAAAACCAGAGCCATTTCCTTGCCATTTTCCTAGATATTGAGCAACCATGGAAAACCCCATTTGCATTTTGGATAACACAATGGAATGTTGTTCACTACCTTTACATGTGGTACTTACTCAATGAGTACTACTTGTGCATTCACTTTGAACCACGTTTTCTACTCATATACTTTTTTTCATGACAATAAATATTTTAACAAATTCTGGCATGAACTTTTGAAAAATGATGCTCATGATGGTCAATGGTCCAAGTATCACAAAGCAGATCACCCCAGGTTTGGTCAAAAAATCACTTCAACATGTATAGTTGCAAAGCTAAATTCCAAAAATAATGTTCAAGCAGAAGGAATTGTCCACCCTTCAAATGTCCATTGGGTAACAAATGTCGACGGTACTATTCACAGACACACGGATGTATCATGGATATCCTGTCACTATTCACTTTCAATGGCAGAATCCCTCAACCAGGGAATCTTCCCAGCGATTGTACCAGCCGACCCAGATATTTGCCGACAGCAATGGCCTTATCAACACCATTGGGAAATGCCTAGTCCTTTCGACTTTGATGATTCCTATTACCATAATCATGATCTAGATGCAGACATTGATGAAGAATGGTTCCAAGAAAGAGATGATTAGAAGAAATTATGTACAAAAGAATTATGTAAAAAAAAAAAAAAAAAAATTGTGGGACCCACTTTGGGCCCACTCTTGTCTTGGCTTCCTTTTCCACCTTGCCGTCACACTCCTTTCAAGCCTCAATGCATGATAACTAGTCCTTCACTTTAGTTCCATGATTTCTTTTGTCAGAGCATAATTTTACAGAAGCCAGCTAGCACTGTGCCCTCTACCAGCTTCCAACACCTGTAAAATAAGAAATCAGAATTCACACTTTGTTACTGTAAATTATTTCGTCTTCTTGTAAAATGTTTGCCTATAAATAGGCCGTTTGTATCATTAGTTCGGCAGAAGGAAAAAGAGAGAGTGAATGAGAGTAAGAAAAAATTAGAGAGTCAGCTAGCTTGTGTAATATTTTACAGTCTATGTCTTCCAGTCCTGTAAAAAACTTGTTCAATATAATAATATCTATCAGTTTGTTGTACCTTGTTCTGTGTTCTATCCCATATTCTGCAGTTATTTTCTATAGTATTTTAGCAATATATACCATTAATAAGCTTCCATGATCTTCTTACACCCTCCTATGTCCGTCTTGTAGTTGTCTCGTCCTTATGCACATTCCATCATTTCCATTTCTCCTCCCGTAGCTTCCTAAGTTCATGAAATAAATTAGTTTTGTAGTTTTGTTGTTCTTTGTATTTTAGTTTCCTTTCGTCTTTTACATTGGTTTCGTCTCCTTTCACTTACTTCTTCGTCCGTTTCTCCCTATATGTGCTATCTTCCAGTCCTGTAAAAAACTTGTTCAATATAATAATATCTATCAGTTTGTTGTACCTTGTTCTGTGTTCTATCCCATATTTTGCAGTTATTTTCTATAGTATTTTAGCAATATATACCATTAATAAGCTTCCATGATCTTTTTACACCCTCCTATGTCCACCATTGTCTCAGTCTACCTGTGAGTCTTGCTACAAATTTGGTCAGCTGTATGAATACTAAGAAGATGTGGCGTATGTTCAATTTTAGAAAATAAGGATTGGGTGAGGTGCCATGTGATTGCAACTATCCCATTCAATCTGGCAAAGGATGAAGTTGGCATCTTCTTCAACTACTCCTCTGACAGAAATAGCAAGTGTACCAGGATAGTAATAGAAAAATTCCTATGGTGTGTGAGTGTGAGTAATAGCTTTGATGAAACCAATTCTTCTTCCAAGATAGGTGACAAGATCGGAGCAATAATATTGGCAGTGGTAGAAGGTAGAGACTTCAGTGTTGTTGACAGCAGCAACGATGACAGAGGCAATGGAAGACACCAAGGAAGACAAATTTACAAAGAGCACACCAAAAGGTCAAAGCAATGACTCTGATACCATATTAGAAATACTAAATAATTGTATTATATTTCTCTAGTAATAACATATACAGGGTGTATTTGATAGCAGCACTGGCGACATCGATGAAAGGTTAGAGTAGTGGCTCTAATACCATGTTAAAAATATTAAATAATTGTATTGCATTTCTCTAGAATTAACATGCACAAGTTGTGTTTGATAATAGCAGTGGCGATAGCTACGAAATGTTAGAGCAGTGGCTTCGATACCATCCATGTTAGAAATGTTGAATAATTGTATTGTATTTCTTCTGTAATAACATATACAATGTGTGGTTGACAGCGGTGGCAGCGACAGTCAGAGTAATGGCTCTAATACCTTGTTAAAAATACTAAATAATTGTATTATATTTCTCTAGTAATAACATATACAGTGTGTGGTCAACAATAATAATGACAATAGCGATGGCAGAGGTGTGTGTACAATATAAAATATAGAGATACATTTTAACCCAAAAAGTTTAAACCTAATGGGTATGTGCTCAATTATGTTATATTAACTACTCATTCTTTTCATTATTATTCAGCATGGGACTTAACTTAATTATGCTATATGTTATATGAATTTTCTCTATGAGATGGCTAAATGGAGCACTTTTAAAACATCTTTGTTGTTAGGCTCTTAGAGCAATTTTATCAGTGAGTGTAAAATACAAAAAATGCAAAAATTTGCAAAAATTTACGCAATATAGCATGAAATTGACACGCATTAGAGCTTGTAAAGGTTTGTAAATATACAAACTTGCACGACATTGACACGGTTACTGTAGCTTTGTATTTTATTTTTTAAATACTTTTTTTCTCTCACTTCTCAAGTCACATTTTCTATCTTCTCCATCAATTCTCTTTCTTCTCTACTTGACTCTCTTCCATCTCTATCTACTCCATAAAAATCATCAAATCCAAAACAAATCATCAAACAAATCCTAGATCTAGATCTTAACTCATCAAACCCATATGGTTTTCTTAAATCTAAATCTCAAACTCATCAAACCCATTTACAAAGCCATATCATCAAACCCATATAAAAATCTATGTGAATCATCAAAGAAGAAGAAGCGGTCAAGACGAAGAAGAAGTAGCGGCTATAGTAGTAGCAAGAAAAAAAAATGATAGCAACGACAGAAGAATAAGCAACAACAACAACAACAACAAAAGAAGCAACAACAACAACAACAACAAAAGAAGCAACAACAACAATAGATGAAGGAAATGGAGATCCAACCATGGAGGTTTGCCTTTGTGGTGGTCATTTGAGCTTCAACCATGACCATGGAGGTTGAGCCATGGAAGTTTTGTGGTGGTCAAAAGAGAAGAGAAGAGAGCTAAGAGATGAGAGAAAACGTGTGAGAAGAAATAAATGTCAAAATAATAATATATGAATAAAAATGATTATTTAAATAAATAAAAAGAGTGTATAATAGTTAGTCTGACGTGTGTGTTTTGTAAAAGTGATTGTGTAAAATTGAAAAAGTAGGTATTTATGTTAAAATAGAAGATAAATTCTACATATACTAATGCTCTAATAACTGCAACATCAATGCATCATCACATTCTAAAAAAGCAATGAAAAATCCCAATCTGTTTTAAGAAGTTGTTAGTAGCAAATTTCTGAACAACAAATTTAGCCCAAAGCCCATCACTTCGGGCCACTAACCGTGAGATAAAACACCAGAAATTGTTATGTCTGGCCTGCCAAATTTACCCCAAGGCCCATTAATTTTGAATTTTGCTAAAATAATCCAATTTTGACCCATTCATATTGTATGACCTAGGCTTATTACACCTACTTGTGAGGAAAATGGTTCAAGAAAGCCAGCCCATGGAAAGCCACTAACATTGTCACATTTTAGTCGAAGGCCACCAGAAAGTGAGAGGTAAAATTAAATCCCACGGACCTAGCTAGCAAAGCCCATGAACTTGGGCAGATTCAGTACATGGGAAAAGCCGAGGATAGGCCCCACAAAAGCTCAGTGCGGAAGTCAATCCAAATGAGCATTCGGACCACAAGACCAATTGTTGAGATAGATTTGCTAAGACCCACAAAGAACTCATAAAACACCAAGCATTACCTGCAGTGCTACAAAGCCCACCTTCAGCTCAAGCAAATTTCAGTGAGGATCTTTCCTCTTATATAAATAATTCTAGGGCATCTAAGTTAGCCCCATTATGGACCTTCATACAAAACAATGTGACAATTACTATTTCTTTCAATCAAATGAGCGGTCCAATTCTCTTACAATAGGGAAACCTGAGTAGCCTCGTTGAGTTATACTTGGGTGGAAATTACTTCAATGGTACAATCCCTTCAACTCTTGGTCTTTTGACTTGTCTCACTCATCTTAATTTACATTCAAATCAAATCAGCGGTACTATCCCTTCTAAATACATAATCTGAAGAATTTAATGAAACTGCATTTGGGTACAAACAATCTTCTTAGTCCAATTTCTTCAAAAATGGGAAAGCTGGAAAATCTAGTTTCTCCAGACCTTTCTAATAACATGCTCACTGGTCCACTTTTTCATACTTTGACAAACCTAAGAAGCCTTGTTCAATTATACCTGGGTGGAAATTTCTTCAATGGTACAATCCCTACTGAAATTTGTAATATAAAAATTTTAATGACTCTGCATTTGGGTGAAAACAATCCTTTTGGTCCACTTCTGTATGAGCTTTCTCGGCTAACTAGAATACAATATCTTAATCTTTCCTCAAACAAACTTTCTGGAAGGATATCAACCAATTTGGAAAATCTCGTCCATCTTTCTGTCTTAGAACTCACTTAACAAGCTGAGTGGACCACTCCTAATTCAACTTAGGAATTTAAATGCTTTGGAGCAATTGCTTTTAAGCCACAACAACTTAAGGTCAGTTTGGATACTGCTTATTGCTAAAAACTGAAAACTTATTGCTAAAAATACTGTAACAAAATAATTTTAAAATGTGTAAATAGTGTTGTGAGACTTAGTTTTAAAGTTATATTTGCTAAATTTCGTATTTGTGGGTCCAGTAAACAGTGCATGAGACTCAACTAAAAAATGCAAACACGCAAAACGCAGATACATGCCGCTATCCAAAGTCACACTAAATTGGAAGCATTCCTCGAGTGGCTTACCCATTTAAGTTAACTACTATTGACCTTAGTCATAATCTGTTAAGTGGAGAAATACCTCCTTTGCTTGGGAACTTGAGCTGTTTACAGTACTTAGATCTCAGCAATAACAATTTCACCAGTAATATTCCTCCCAATCTTATTTTCAGGCATCAAATGAATTTGTGTTTGGGCCGGAAACAATTATTTGCTTGGGAATTCGATTTTGGGCCGGAAACAATTGTGGGCAACACGGATTTATGTTATGAAAAAAATATCTCAAGCTTCCATTATTGCTTTGGATCACCTTACATTAATATTGGCTCCACAAGTACCAAAAACGTTACAAAATGGATAAATATTATTCTTCCCATTGTCATGTCCTTCATCTTCTTACTACTCGGAATTGTGCTCCTTTCTCCCCAGAAGATAATTGAAAACACTCGTTCAAAGTGTAAAGCAAAGAGGAATGGGGATATATTCTCAATATGGAATTATGATGGAAATATTGCATTTGCAGATATCATTACAGCAACAGAAGACTTTGACATCAGATATTGCATCGGAACCGATGGTTATGGTAGAGTTTACAAAGCAATGCTACCAAGTGGAAAAGTGATTGCCCATAAAAAACTTCACCGTTTAGAATCTCAGGAGCCCACTTTTGACAAGAGTTTTAAAAATGAAGCCAAAGTGTTATCTGAAGCTCTTCATTGAAATATTGTGAAGCTTTATGGGTACTGTCTACATAATTGATGCATGTTTCTAGTTTATGAATACATAGGAAAAGGAAGCTTATTTTATGCCATAAGCAATGATGTTGAAGCAACGGAATTGGATTGGAAGAAGCGGGTGAATATCATTAAAGGAATAGCAAATGCTTTATCATACTTGCATCATGATTGCATTCCAACAATTATCCATTGAGACTTGACCACAAGCACAATTCAATTGAATTCAAAATTGGAGGCTTTTGTTGCAAATTTTGGCATTACTAGACCCCTAAATCTTGATTCCTCCAATTTAACCACACTTGCTGGCACCTATGGATACATTGCCCCTAGTGAATATTTAACTTCTACATGCACAAACACTTACTTTGTAAAAAAATTTGATTAATCATGATCATATATATGTACACATATTTATTAGCTAAAGTTGCTACATAATTGTCATAGTATAGTAAGATATTCCTAGCAGGTTTCTTACTCCGAGTAGTTTAGTTGTGCTCACACTTTTTTGTGTTGTGTTTTAGAACTTTCCTACACCATGGTTGTGAACCAAAAATATGATGTTTATAGCTTTGGTGTAGTGGTGCTTGAAACAACAATGGGAAGGCATCAAAGAGAGCTTATTTCCTCATTAGCATCATCGTCTGCTCAACATATCATGCCGAAAGATGTCTTAGACCCACGCCTTTCACCTCATATTAACCAAACAATTGCTCAAAATGTGGTTCTAGTTGTGACACTAGCATTGGCTTGCCTAAGTTCAAATCCTAAATCTCACCCTACAATGAAACACGTGTCACAAGAAATTCTTGTTCGGAAGCCACCACTGCCCAAGCCGTTTTATGAAATTTCAATGTGGGAGTCGATGAATCAAGAAATATATTTGGTCAACAAGAATTAGGAAAATTTTAGATAAGGTAAGTAATCTATTTTCTTCTAGATGCTATCTAAATATATTGTAGCAAAATGGATTATGCCATCAAAATTCAAAACTAATTACATGATTACATTTTTGTAGACATGAAGGAAGCTGTACCGACCATTAGGACTAGTATTTTTTTTTAAAGCTTCAAGACGCAACATAAATGAATAATAAAGCCTATAAAAAGTATAACAATTTAATTCTTAATGACCAAGTACAATGGGTTTTAGGGGCGGAGGCACCTATAACATTGTGGGTGAAAATTATTGAAATCCTTTGCAATGCTATATTGATATGAGGTAAAAAATAAATTGGGCTTCTAAAATTGTAATGATTGGCCCCCGAAAAAATTTAAGTCCAACTCCACGGTTGGTTTTATTTTCTTTCCTTTGAAATCTTGTAATGTACAGTTAGTCAACCCTACATCACACTGTTAATTTCTCTACTCTCTAGGGGAACCCCACCCAAATAAAACATAACCTTTTACCAAAACCTATAATAAATGCCTAGTTGGATTGTGTCATTTCTTTTTATATTCTATAAATATACAAGAGTGCATTGTGTTATTTACGTATTCAATTGTTAAAGTGCAGTGCACATAGTGCACTGTTTAAGCTTATTTTTTATCTTTTTTTCATCATGTCATTTTTTCTCTAGCTGATTATATCTTTACTATTGGATCTAGCTGTGTTAGGACATATGTAATTCAATGTTAGGAACATATGTCATTATTTTATGTAATTGGCTAATCCTTTGACAAAACGCACTTAACTTGTAATTGGGTAGATCTAGGATGTGTTTAATACTTTAAGAAACCTTGTTTCAAGTCCAAGTATTGAAGTCATGCAAGTCTGTCCAAGATTCAAGTGTGAAAAGTGTTGTTCATCAAAGCTCGACAGCTAGTTTAAAAGCTGAGTTTAAAAAAGCTGTTTTAGCCCGAGGCTCAACAGCTTCTTGACAGCTAGAGTATCTGTCGAGGTTTTTGAAACTCAAAATTTCTGGTCTGTTTTTCATCCAATCCGTGATTGTATGTTTGGGCTTTCTTTTCTCATAATTCTAGACATATAAAAGGACTATTTTAAGGGCTGTCAAAAGTAACACAAGTTGTACAAGTGTCAAGCAAAGTTTGTTCATGCAAATTGTGACCGGAGACAGAATTTGCCCTAGTTCAGCTTTCTTGTGAAGAAGTTGTTATGCTTGTATACCGTAGGGGTTTGTGACCAAGGAACTTCTCGATCTTTATCGTGTGATGAACTGAAAAACTTTGCAGCCAACAATCTCCTCTAGTTGGAGATTGAAGTCGTATACTAGGATCCGTGCAATTGGTTAATCACGTACTGGGAGTTGTGCAATACAAGGAGAGATTGTCACTGCAGAACAAGTCTAATTGGATATTGGAGTAAAGGTTCAACTGTAGGTTGGTATAAGGTATTAGGATTCCTTTACTTGCAACTGCTTATTGTGATAATAGTGAATTCTCAAGAGTGGTGACTTTAAAATCACCTAGTGGGGGTTTCTGCCTCGGAAGTTTTCCTCATTCGTAAACAAATCACAGTGTCAATTTATTTTGCATTGCATACGTTAGTTAATTGGTGATTTTTTTATGCTACCACGCGTTTGGATGTTAATTTGATTAATTAATAAACTTGGCTAATTAATTCATTCATTCATCATAAGGGATTAATACATTCTTGGTCTATCAAGTGGTATCAAAATGGGCACACTCTGATTAGGGTTAATCTTTGTGTGTGATCCATTGACCCCTGTTTATCATGGATAGAGGACAATCTTTTATTATACCTCCATTGTTTGATGGTACTAACTATGTATACTGGAAAGTACATACGAAAGCTTTCTTGCAGTCTCTAGATGAAAATGTGTGGCAAGCTGTAGAGATTAGTTGGACCAAGCCAAAGGAAGCGCCGGCCTATTGGGATGATGCTAAGATCAAGGTGACAAACTTGAACAGCAGGGCATTGAATGTTTTATTCAGTGCAGTCACTAATAAGGAGTTCAAGAAGATATCCTCCACTAAAACTGCTAAGGACGCATGTACCATTCTCCAGACAACCTATAAGGGAACCAAGACTGTCAAGGATTTGAAGCTTTAGAGGCTCACTATAAGCTTCGAAGAGATTATGATGGAGGAGGATGAGTCGTTCGATGAGTTCTATGCCAAGCTCAAGGACATAGTGAACTCAGCTTTTAATCTTAGGGAAACCATTTCTGAACCTAAGATTGTGAGAAAGGTGCTTAGATCTCTACCCGAGAGATTCCATGCTAATATCACTGCCATTGAAGAATCAAAGGACATTGACAAAATTCCTTTGACAGAGTTGGTTGGGAATTTACAGACCTATGAGTTAGGTTTGACAAGGATAAAAAATCTAGCAAGAGCAAGAGCATGGCACTGAAGGCCAAGAGCAGTGACACTGATGAGTCTTCCGATGATGAAGATTCTAAAATGAAGTCCTACATTACCCAAAAATTCAAGAAATTCATGAAGAATGCCAATGCAAAGGGCTTCGACAAGGACCGTAGGCAATCCTATCCTTCTCAGTTCAAGAGCTAAGACAAAGGGAAGAATGATGCAAGGAATGACAGTCAGTACACTGTTCCTTCAGGACCTAAGTGCTTTGGGTGTCAAGGCTTCGAACATATGAAACAGGAGTGCCCCACATATCTCAAGACCATTGAGAAGAGTAAAGCGCTTGCTGCTACATTAAGCAACACCAAACTTGAGGATGATTCTAAAAATGAGGATGACGGAATCCTGAATGCCTTCACCTCCACTGTCAATCCTATTGAAGGGATTGTAAAAGATGTGGGAAAAGAAGAAAACTTGGTGGAGTCAAAATTTGAGAAGATGGATGAGCAAGATGACATCCACACTGTCTATGCAAAGTTATGCAAAGTCTCGGAGAAACATAAGAAGTTGTATAGGTTGGCCACCAAGAACCTCAGTGATGTGGAGCTTAAACGTGAAGAACTCTCAACAAAGTTTGATGAAGCCAATCAAATTTTAGGAGCACTGAGGTTTGAGAACAACTACCTAGCTGAGAAGACCAAGAAGCTAGAGGCAGAACTATTCCAAGTCAAAGCTCAGCTGGAAAGGACTTCAAGCACTAAGCTTGATGAGATGCTCAGTCTTTAGATCTGATTCCGATTAAACCAATTTAGGGTATGATTTCTCTTCTTCTAATATTGCTTCTACTAGTAATACTAATTTTGTTCCTCCTAGTAGTAATGTTGAAATTGACAACACTAATGTCAAAACTGATTTAGCTAGTGAGAACATAGACAATGATAAATCTATCTTAGGAGCACCCCCTAAGCAGGATAAGAAAGAAGCTAAAAACCCTAGGGTTAAGAAGGCCAACTATCAAAACCCTAAATAGATGAAGTAGCATCTCTGTCATCACTGTGGAGCAACTGGTCATACACAACCTAATTGCTAAAAGTGGTTAGCCACTCAATAGAGCAACAACATGGTGTCGTTGGGAAGCCAAAGGCAGCTTTCGTCCTCTCTTGCACCTCTTGAAAATCTCCTTAAAGCCCTAATGTTCCTTTCGAACTTGAATTGTTTCAATTCTTCCCCCTCACTACCAGTTCAAGACTTTACTCAAAGGAAAGGTTCTTCCAAGGAGTGGAATAAAAAGGGCTCCAAGTGATTTTGTCACTTCTTCTCTCTTTCTCTCCCTTTCTTTTTTTTACATTACTTGAGTGTTTTGCTTTAGTATTTTGAGTCAGTCTAGTTTTATACTTTGCTTTAATTTGTTTAACATGTTTTTTATTGATCTTGTTTTCAGTTTTGCTTTGTTTTGTTTTTCATATAAAAATAAGAAAAAAAATTGAAAAATCAGAATAATAAAAAAACGGTGTGTGTTTGTGTACATTGGTGCTTGTGCACCTTGGATGGCCATTGAAATAAGGTTTTCTAAACTTTGTATCTCTTGTAGCTTAGATGAGCATCTCTATGTACAACTAAGCAAGTGAGCTTTGTGGCTCATGTTTGTGATGAGTAAGGTTAAGTAATCTCCTGTACTTAACATTTGTATCACTCCTTTTGACGAGAAGGACTTGAAAATCCTAAAAGAAAGGTATAAATAACCATCTCACCACTGTTGCCCGCCAATCATGACATAACATTTGTATGCTTCGGCATAGCAAAAGTAAATGCTAAACATAATTGGGTATTTCTTTTCTATTTCTTTTATACCCATGCATGGTTCGCTAAAAGAAAAAAAAATGCAAATAAACATAAAAGCAAAAATATCAAAATGCTTTATATATGATTGCAAGCGTGTATTCTAAGAGATGTGAGAGTTATAGGATGTAACTCGAAGTTGATAGTCCCCATCAAACAGTTATGATCATGTGTGAGTTAAATTGATTTACTCATATCTCAAATCGTCATAACATAGATACATTTATGCAATCTTGCGATGTTTTTCACCAACAACATGCAATATTCTTTACTACTTTTGATACATGTGTAGGTACAATGTGATTTGGCCATCACAAGGTTTATACGCGTTAATGTGTGCTCACTAAACTGTCTTGACTTGTTTTTGAAATATAAAATTTGTGAGAATTGTTGTGTGTATGTGTGTGTTTTGGGATCTATGTGCTTAACAATATTTGTTGAGAGTTGTTTTTGAGAGATCAAAATATTGTTTGGATTCTCGGTTGAGTTGCATGTTTGATTGCATTCATATCTGTGTTTTTCTCCTTTTTGAAAAATTGTTTTTAAGCAATCTCAACAGCTCCTCGATACCTCTCGACACCTGACTTATCTATCAAGCTCCTCAATTTTTTCTTATCGCAATCTTAATAGCTTCTCAACTACTCCTCGATCCATCGAGAAAGTTTTTGTCTCCTCAATAGCTGCTCGATAGCTCCTTGATCCATCGAGCTTGTTTTGCTGTGGACACCTCTAGACACTTGCTCGATAGCTACATCTGTCAATCCTTTTTAAAGCTCAATACCTCTCGTCACCTTTTGATCTGTTGAGAATTACAAAGCTTCTATATATAGGGTCAACGCGATTCAGGTTTCACTTCTCTCGATCTCTCTTGATTACTTTCATCTCTTCACCTCCCAAAACATCTCTTTCTCAGCCCAAACCTCTTCCTCAAGGATTCTTTGACCTTAATCAAGTTTTCTTCACTTGGTAAGTGTCTAAATCCCTCATATTCATGCATTTCATGATTTTTAACCTAAGTTTTTGGGATTATTGAAAATTTTGGGGTTTTTCAAAATCAAAGAGGTTTTTGCAAAATTCTTGGGATGAGTTTTGAAGATTTGATCTTAAAAACTTCATACATTGCATCTCATGCGCATTATAACTATATTTTCATGCATTTAGATGTGTGTTATATATGTTATTTGATTGAGTGCTGGTAGGATTTAATTGGACTGAGCCCATGATGCTTTCTCAATTGCATGTCACATATTCATGCATTCCCACATGCATACTTTCTTTCTTTTCAATATATTTGGATATAGTTGAACTCCTTGGGACTTTTCTGATTGTCTCTTTCTCCCTCTCTCTTTTCTGTTTGTGTTAGTCTGCTTTTATGGCAACTAAATGTAAATCTGTTCTGTCCTGGAACCTTCTACATTCTGGGGCATCCACTTCTTCTAACCCTACTCCCTCTCACATTTGGTTCTGTGATGATAAAGCCCGCAAGGACTTTTCGGAGAAATTTTGTAGATGAGGCATTCAAATTATTCTATCGGACTTTTCCGACACTAACTTACCCATTGTCATTCACAATAAGGGTTGGGAGTCACTATGTAACGTCCCGATCACATATCAATCTGTGCTGATCCAAGAGTTCTACTCTAACATGCATGGATTCGATTATTCAGTACCTCAGTTTTCCACTTGCGTTCAAGGTATGAGCATTGTGGTCACTGCAGATATTGTATCTGATGTGCTCCATGTCCCTAGGGTAGCGTATCCTAACTACCCTGGTTTTGAGCGTCTTAAGACTGTGTCTAAAGATGAGCTTATATCAGTTTTTTGTGAGTGCCCATCTGACTGGGGTAAGCATTAGTTCACTTACTGTTTAGGCTTTGCTAAAGGCCCTCAATATTTGAACATGGTTATGACTTTTGTTCTTCATCCCCTATCTCACTATAACTCTATCACAGAGCCCCGTGCTCAATTTTCGCTTTCCCTTCTTGAGTATCTTAGTATAGATTTTCATTCTCACTTCATTATTTCTATCATAGATATGTATAGGGATACGACGACTTGTGATAAGCTCATCTTCCCTTCTGCTATCACGAGGATTTTACACCATTTCTCTATTCCCTTTCCCGTGTTCGACCACTTCCATGTTATATGTGCCATAGATGCCACTATTGTTAAACGAAACGAGGCACAACTACATTCGAGGCTGTCTGGATCGATGGTTCCTCCAGCTCCTTCAACTCCATCCACATATGTTTCCTCTTCTTCTATGAGCGGTGTGACTCTCAAGGATATCATAGCATAGCTTCACAGCACATGGATGCTCGCCTCGACACTCTTAGTGATGAGTTGTGTCAGGTGACACCCGTGTTGGTCGTATGCACGTGGTAGGTGGTCATGGGTGGCTTCGTCACATCTCCTCCACCTATTCTAAAGGCTTTTGAGGATGAGGATGATGTTGATGAGCTTCTGCTTCTGATGATGAGATGATGGCGATGCTAGCTCTTCCAGTCTGACGAGAGTTCTACTTGATCTTTTAACCTTTTGTCATTCGTGACAAAAAGGGCAATAGTTTTAAATATGCGATTAGTCATACTCATAGAGGGAGGGTTAGTAGAGGAGATTTTTGTCAGGGGGGTGTGTGATTTTGAGGGATGCAGTGAAGAGTTCATGTTATCTTTTCTTTCTCTATTTTTAGATACATTGTTCATGTACCTTGAATCTTGTGATCATATTGTGATAGCAAACCTTGTACTTGTTGATTGTTGATTTTGAGGGATGTAGTGAGAATTTCATGTATCTTTTTCTCTCTATTTTTAGATACATTGTTCATGTATCTTGGATCTTGTGATCATATTGTGATAGCAAACATTGTGCTTGTTGATATATATATACACACATTATGAGGTTGTTATTACAGTTCTTTCACCTATCTCTCCATCTGTTGCTTTTTTTCTTTTTTTATGCACATGCTTCTTATATATTGTATGCAATCTTTTATTTTTGCTTCACGCAAAGATGCCTTAATGAGTTTTGTTTAAGTGTTTCAGAAATATAGGTTGTCAAAGTCTGCCTTGCCATGAACTCTCTTCTTGCAAAAATTTTCAAGAGTTTATGTTAGGATAGATTTTATTGTACTTAACAAGTGAGTATGAATTGAGTGATTTATGACTTCTCTCATATGTTCGTTTGTTTGTTGTGATTTTGTCACGGATTGCCAAAAGGGGAAGATTGTTAAGACATATGTGATTCAATGTTAGGAACATATGTCACTATTTTATGTAACTGGTTAATCCTTTGATAAAACACACTATATTGTAATTAGGTAGAACTAAGATGTGTTTAATACTTCAAAAAACCTTGTTTCAAGTCCAAGTATTGAAGCCATGCAAGTCTGCCCAAGATTCAAGTGTGAAAAGTGCTATTCATTAAAGCTCGATAGCTAGTATCTATCGAGGTTTAAAATAGCTGTTTTAATACGAGGATCAACAGTTAAGGTATCTGTCGAGGTTTATCAAACTCAGAATTTCTGGTCTGTTTTTCCTCCAATCCATGATTGAATGTTTGGGTTTTCTTTTCTCACAACCCTAGACATATAAAATGATTATTTTAAAGGCCGTCAAATGTAACACAAGTTACACAAGTGTTGAGCAAAATTTGTTCATGCAAATTGTGACCGGAGACAAAATTTACCCTAGTTCATTTATCTTGTAAAGAAGTTGTTGTGTTTGTACACCGTAAGGTTTAGTGACCAAGGAGTTTCTCGATCTTCATCGTGTGATGAACTGAAAAACTTTGCAGCCAACAAACTTCTCTAGTTGGTGATTGAAGTTGCATACTAGGATTCGAGCAATTGGTTAATCACGTACTAGAAGCCGTGCAATACAAGGAGAGATTGTCACTATAGAACAAGTCCAATTAGGTATTAGGGTAAGGGTTCAATCGTAGGTTAGTATAAAGTACTTGGATTCCTTTACTTGTGAATTTTCAGAAGTGATGACCTTAAAATCACCCAATGGTGTTTTTACCCTGGAGGTTTTTCCCATTCGTAAACAATCATCGTGTCAATTTATTTTCCACTGCATACTTTAGTTAATTGGTGATTTGTTTGTACTACTACGTGTTTGCATGCTAATTTGATTAATTAATAAACTTGGCTAACTAATCAATTAATTCATCACAAGGGGTCAATACATTCTTGGCCTATCAAGTTGCTTGATAAGTTTTTTTTTTTTTTTTGGATAGGTAGTTGCCTGATAAGTTGTGCTAACATTAATTTGTTTTTAGAAGAGAATTCAGATTGCCATATAGATATAAGATTTATTCTATTTTTTAAGATTCAAAAAGGAAATGCTAAGAATTTCCATATAGAATTCATAATGGATGAATTTTATTTAATGAAGGATCAACGTTGAGCATAACCTTTTATAGGAGATGCCAAGTTTAGTTTTTTTATTAAAAAAAAATGATACATGTTATAGCAAATTAGGCCAATTTTGTACACAAATTTGAGTTTAGAAATATTGTTATATATTTTAATTTGATATCTTGTATACAACATATTTATGAATTATGAAAAACATACGAATATGTAACTTGGCCCCCACGTAAAAAATCCTGGCTATGCCCTGATGGGTTTGCAGTTTTTCTAAAAATGTTGTTGTTGCTTCATGCATGATTGATGGCTAAGCTGTTGATGATTTATAGCTAATCAGACTCTTAGAGCATTAGCATCAAGCATTCTAAATATATATATATATTCAAACCTCAAAAAAATTCACCTTTTTTTTTTTTTTTTTTTTACATTTCATTCTATAATTTCTTATTGCAGGCTTTGGTGGCCCATCTTCATAGGTGCAGTAGACAAAGCCATCCATAGTACTGGGAAGACAACACTAACCCTGACCTTTTAGCTAAAACGGGTGGACTGTTGAATAATGATTTTGTTGTATATATCTATATTTATACCTCATACCATTGTTTCCCTTACTACACTAGGGTGCTGGAAAAGTTGTATTTTCCCAGAATGCAAATGTGTGACTTTTTTTCTTCCAATAATTCTTTAATAAAACGTCCTCTCCCCCTAATTACATTAATGTCACTGCGAGCTTCTGTACTTCAAACCATGAGAGACGTGAGGTACCGAACAGCTTTCATCTGCTGCAACAACAGTATTCATTTGACTATTCCTCTCAGTGCCTTCAACAAGAAAATTTCCACTATATCAATGTCCCTAATAGTTCCATGTTTCAATTCCGAGCTATCAAATGCAAATTTTAAAGCATTGTCTTTAAGCCTCAAGCACATAGGTAATATATATTCCAGTATTACGCAAATTACATCTCATTACAAATATTTCATAAAAAGAAAAAGCAAATTACAGTATAGAAGTAAAATTCACCCTACAATTTGAAAATTTTGTAGGGGCCTCAAAATTGTGAACGTAGACTCGGAAAAATGTATATTGTGAGCAAGTGAGAGTAGACTGAGGCATCACTAGAATATTTTTGACCCGGTCACAGCAACACGCATAGAAGGAAACAGAGCTTTACTATTTTGCTCCTTCAATCCCAATTCGATAGAATACAGTACCAATTCTTTATGAAATCGTTCAATTTAAGGTTGTCTTCTTTCCGTATTCATTGTCGTTATTCGAGGCCATAATAGAGAGTAGAAAAAAGATAAACAATTTATTAGAGTTTGTGTTTCACTTTAAGGCTTATTCAAAATCAATTTGCTAGCCATTAAACAAAGAGGGTAAAAAGACAAAGCAGATAAAAGAAACTTTGCTTAGAGTGAGAAGCGATTGCTCGAAAAATCAAAATTGAACCAAGTAATTTTAGCTCAATCTCGTAGAGTTTTTTAGGTCATTCGCACTGTCCTATATTGTTCTAGATAACTGTTCACGTTCATAGGGACAAGTGACCAGTGGGTGCTAGAACGTGATCGTTATTATGCAAGGGAACAATTATTGAGATTTTAAGCACTTATTAGCTGTTCTTGAAGAAGTTTCTTATATGTTAGCTAGGATTTTATGTTTCAATTTAAATGACTGCTTAATTTGTGCATGAGGAGTTATCTAAGATTTTCGTTTATGTTTAAATTTTTTAAAGTTTATATCATTTATATGTTTTTAAGATTAGATGAATAACTATGTGCTTTATTTTGAGATTGAATTTACTTTATTTTGAAATTAATAAAAACTTCTTGAGTTGATTAACATTAAAAATTGTGACTTATTAAGTCAACTTGACTCTTTTTTCTTTTCTTTTCTTTTCTTTTCTTATAAAGAGTTTGATCAAGGTAAACTCAACTTGACACGCAGCTCAACTTGTGCGTGTCGGTAAAGTCATGGAAAATGGAAAATCTAGTCTCTGAAGTCTTTTGGTCCTTTTTGTATACAAGACATGCAACTCAAATTTTGCATATATGTCACGTCAAATAGACTTCGAAGAACGCACGCAAAGGACAAATTATAATCATGCGTCCATTATTAAGACAGCCTAATCAATTAAATTTAATGTCTATTCTTAAATTTACGTGTCACTAAATTATAGGAGTAATTGATATTCATCTTTAATTAAAAAATAAAATTAAAGAAATCGGATGCAAATCTTTAAATAAAATTATAATTTATGTTTATCTTTAATTAAATTTAACTAGCTTGTAACCCTATGTACATGTATAGATATACTTGAAATGTATATATTAAGATGCATAAGATAATTCTTACATGTATATTTAAATATTATTTATAGTCATTTTTATATTTTTTTAACTCTTTAAAAAGTCTTGTAAGAATATTATTAGGTAGAACATGTAAATTGTTTTTTTTAATTTTTTTAATTTTCTTATGTTCATTAATTCTAGACTCTTTAGTTTTGTGCGCAATAACTCATTTGGATGGATATTTATGATGTGAATCCACATTTAGGACACATGACTTAAAATTGAATTTCAATAGAATTTTCTTTTAATATATATATATATATATATATATATATATATATGTCTAATTTAATTTATATCACTCCTCTCAATAAGAATGAATTGGATTGAGTGTGGTCATGGAGTAAAGGTTTACTAGTGCGTTTATAACTTACAAATAAAGTATAGTGAGTTATTTTTCTCAATCTTCTTTGTTTGGTTCTAACATGTTAAAATACAAACCCAACAGGAAACTCTCTCTCTCTCTCTCTCAAACCATCCTCTAATTCCAAGAGTGAGACGAAAATAGAATCTGGCTTTACAGAAGGTGAGCCCTAGACTTTGTTCAATGACTAATCACACATGTAATAATATAGGATCAGTCTGGGATCATAGTATCGATCATATAGATTATAGCCAATCCGAAAGACCCTTCTAGTAATTATAAATTTCTAGAATAACATTTCAGAATCCTCCTCTAGAATAATAGAAGAAAGCCCCACTTCTTCATTCTTAAATTAAAGCTCAATTTTCATCATTTTCTCTACTCTCCCCACCCCCCCCCCCCCCCCCCCCCCCCCCCCCCCCCCCCCCCCCCCCCCCCCCCCCATCCCCTTAATTTCTTGTAATTTATCTATGTTCTCATTTTTTTTCTTTTGTATATATTTTTTCAAACTTCCATATTCATGAACAATTTGTTTGGATGTTTGATGCAAAAAATTGCCACGGTTTTCTTAGTATTCTTTGTAATTCAACTTTTTATTTCTTTCTCACCTTTTGATATTCCAATATCTCTGTTTTTTTTTTTTTTTTTTTTTGTGTCATTTCCAAATTTTTATGCTCACACTTCCTTACTTGTTACTTGTTAGATATGAGATTAAAAAAACTCCAAAGGTTGACTTAGTGCTTCCTAAGACCTCATGATATCCATGAGATCCCAGGTTAGAAACCACTTGTGTTTTTATTTAGACCTCTAAACTTAGATTGTTTAACCTAATTAATTAACCAAGCTGTTACTTAGGTTTATTATGAGATCTAGGTTAAACAATAACAATCATATCACATAAAGCAAATAGTAAAGAAAACAAGGGATATGATGACCCAAGAAAACCAATGAAACCGTCCAATTTCAAGTAAAAACCTGGAAGATTTAACCTAAACAATCCACAAGGCAAAAAATTCACTAAATAGATGGAAGTGTTGACAATAAAAGTTTCCCTAAATCTAATGCTACCTCGTATAGCACTTACTCATGTGGCCACACACAACTCCGAATCCATAGACTTTTCTATTTGAATTTGTTGCATACAAACACTTAGTTTGTGACTTTGAGATCACACTCAAAGCTTTAGATTATCAGCAACAATTGATCTTGTATGAAGCAACTTATCTCCATCGGTTCTTGTATTTGAATCTTTTTTCTAGTAGATGCTTGTTGAGTTAGAAAGTTACAAAACCTCACAATCTCATAAGAGTAACTCACAAGACTTCTAAAATGTGAATTAGAGTCTTCCTTTTATACCTAGCATGTTGGATTAAGCCCTAAAAGTTTCGCGGGCTTTCGGCTGATTTAAAATCAGAAATCACAGTTCGATCATCAAACCTTTCTCTTGATTAGTCGAGCCTTGCAATTTCTGAATTCTTCTTCCTGCAGTTTGACTATTCTTGAATCTTGACTTGAATCAACTTTAGAAATGTCTAAATTTGTTCTTAGATATCTTATAGTAGACATGTTTTTGTACTAGTTTGCCAACATACATAAAATTAAAACCTAAACATTTATTCCTAAATATTTAGAACGACCTAACAACTTGCAAGCATTTTGGAACCACTGTGGGATTTCTCCTTGTAATAACTTAGTGTGTGAGATGGGGGACTGCATACACTGGAGGAAATAGTCAGATACTTAAAGAGATCTAAATACACTCTTTTGTCAACAAAAAATATTAATATTACTTATTAAAAGTATTATAGTAATTGATCTAATCATTAGAAGAACAACATCTAAAAAATAAATAACTGACTTAGATTTTACAAAGCAAACACAAAGGTAAAAAGGAATATATCACCTATGATATGTTTTTCCTTGTAATAGTATAGCACCAAGATTTAGACCATTCATACAAGTGAAATACAATATCTTATTATAATAATTGTCAATTGACTGTATAATTTTGATGGTGTGATAAATTTTGTAACCACATGTTATTTAGGATTGGAATTTTTTTTTTCCTTTCTTCTAAAGGTCTTTCGTCAATATAGAGCAAGAATATGTTACACATTTATTTAAAAATTTCTCACACATTACGCAAGTTAACAACTAGTTAATCTAAAATTGCTATTTCAATGCAAATTAATAAAAACAACTTAATGTGCTATGAATATGATCTTGTCATCTTTTAATTGCAAAATATGTCTTAAATTATACATAATAATTTAAATAGGGCAAGACTTAAGTACAGTACATAGGTGTTATTCCTTAGGTTCCCTCTTAAAATTCTGTCATATTGCTTTTTTCTCTTGGATAAAAATGTATTTTTTTAGTTAAGTAGCCAGATGTCAGAATTTTAAAAGGGAATCTAAGAAACAATATTTAAGGTACATACATAAGTTTTGTCCATTTCAATATTCACTTCAAGGCTCAAGCATTGACTTTTTTGATTCGTTTTTTTTTTTAATCCCTTCTAAAAAGCCCTTTTTCTAAACCATATATCAATTATTATTTTTAAGCCCCACAATGTTAAACCACAAATAAACAAAAGCCTTTAATCTAAGCTACAATAAAAACCAAGCATTTGCCCAGAGAGAGGGAGAGAGTGAAGCATCTGTTGACATTTTTTAGAGGAGATGAGATGCGAGCATTTGTTCTTAAAGAGGTGCATCTAGCTCAAAAGCCTAGAGATAATTTTTCCTTGTGTGTTTGGGTATATCGAGCTCAGAAGCCTCCTGCCCAATAACCATCGTAATTTTTGCTACATTGACGTTCTCCATCATTTACTAACTTGCACCAAAAGCTGATATTTGATGAGAGGTGAGACCAGGAGAGTTTTTGTTGCATTTGTCATTAGCGAGTGTTTGAGGGTATTTTAAGGAATGACACCTAAAACATGTTTGCTTTGTGGATATGAGATCTTAAATTCCAAAATATTTGATTTGTGTTGTTGTTTAGGCATTTGGGCTGATTTGTATTTGTTTGGGCAATTTTTTTATTCAACTTTCATAGAATGATATCATAAATTCAAAAATGGCTAATTTGTGTTGTTGTTTGGCTGATTTGTATTTGTTTAGGCAATTTTTTGGTTCAACCTTTAATGGACCAAAATTTTGAAATTATTAAAATTTAATAATGGACTTAAATTTTTATTTATGGTGTATCAAGTTTTCTACCCTCGTTGCTATTCTATTTGCTCTTGTTTTGCGAACGTAGAGCCTTTTGTTTTCCTTGATTATGGTGTAGGAATTAGTAAATTACTACTTGTTGGGCTTTATCTTAGAAATTTTTTAGTTTACATTGTACTTGTAATATAAACCTACAATGTAAACACATAAAAATAGTAAATATTGTATGCATTTGCAAAAAAGTGTAAAATATTTACCACTTTTTACAAATATGTATAAAATTTACTACCTTTTGTATCTACCATGTAAGTTTATAATTTACATTATAAGTACAAATCTATAAAAATGCATTAGCTTATTCCTATGTTCGTTTTCTAGATTAGCTGCTCATGTTTGTAGACAAGTGGGTGCTAGAATGTGATGTAGTTGTTGTTGAAGGTTTCTACAAGGTTTTTAGACCTGGACTGTTTATTGAACCGTAAAAGAGAGGTTCAAGATTTTTGAGGTCAAACTGAGGTCGAACCGAGATCGAACCGTGATGACGTCCTAATTAATTTAATAATTAATTAAAGCCTAAATATAATATTAAATTTATAAAACTAGCAAAATTGACTAATATATCTATACATGTGAGGAAATTTAATGATTTTCAAGTATATTTAATAATTAAATAAGAAAGTTAATAAAATAAAATAATAGTCATGAAAACATTAAAATTTATGATTAATTTTCGAAGTAAAGTTGAATATCTTTGAAGGATTTTAATTATAATTTTGTTTTATTCTTGTAAGAGATGAATAATTTAATTAAGTAGAATAAAATTGTGTTAAGTTGTTTTTATTTATTTTTTTAAAAAAATTGCTAAGGGGTTCAACCCTGGTTTTAGGGGATCAGAATTGCCACTTTCCTATGCTATTGAGATATCAAGCACCTAGTTGTTGTTGAAGGAGTTTCCTATGCCCTTTGCGTCAGGATTTTAAGTTTAAATTTAAAATATTGCTTTTGTGAGGAGATATTTAATATTTTTAAATTTTGTGGAATTTGGATCAGTTGGATATTTTGGAGATTATATTTACTGATTAAATATATACTTTTAGGGATCAATTGTGACTTGTTGTGTGACTTGAGTCATGACCCTTTTTTGATTGTTATTATTATTATTATTTTGTTAAAAAAAAGGGGGTTTCTTCAGGGTAAATTCAAGTCAATTGAATGAATAGCTCTACAACTTGAGTTTACCATGAAGCAACTCAACTTGTGCGTGCCGGAAAAGTCATGTTGTCCTTGTAGAGGGGAGACTTTGAATGGAAAATGGAAAATCTACTCTCGAAAGTCTTTTGGCCCTTGTTGTATGCAAGACTTGCAACTCAAATTCTTCTTGTCACGTGGAATAGACTTAGAAGTTAGAAAACACATACAAAGGTCAAATTACAATGATGCATATGTGTTTTATTTTTCCTTGGGAAGTTGATGCATGTGTTATTAAATATTAAGAGAGCCTAATCAATTAAATTTAATGTCCAACCTTAAATTTATATGTCACTAAATTAAACTTAATTGATATTCATCTTAAGTTATAAAAAAAATTAAGATAATTATCATCCCATGCAAATCTTGTTTGAACTATTTGAACATTTACAACTGAAATAATTAAATAGATGGCTAAATCATATCAAACTCCTTAAACAGCCCTATAAATATAGGTACACCTTTGAACATCAAAGCACTAAACTTTTGAAGAGCTTCGATAATACACAAAAGCCTAATTTTTTTTTTCATGCGTTTGTCTCTAACTTATATCCTTGAAACTTTCAAATCAAAACTAGTTTTGAAGAGAAGAATAAGAGAATCTTCCTTTGCTAAAGGTTTTATATGAAAAGAAAATATGTTCTACTCTTAAGGATTCAATGATAAAGAATTGCCCATACTATTTTGTCAAGGTTTTTTTACTCAAATTTATTTTGTGCGATATTCTTAATGGTTAAAAATTTGAGAGATAGCCACTTCTTCCCCATTCCTATTTTTATACTCACTATGCCAAATTTAATGATTTTTATTTATGTACTTTGATAATTTTAAGGTTTAATTATTAATTTGTTTCTTTAACTATTGTGTCAAGATCACCATCAACTATTAATTATATGAATTAGTCTCCCTAAATTTTGAAGCCAAGTCAATTTTGTCCTTAAATTTCCCCATTTCGTTTAAATTTAACGAAATTAATTATTGTGAAAAATGAGACATGTTATATGGTTATTATGGAAGGTATAAAATTTCAAAATCAAATAAATTTGAATAGTTAATTTTGTTAAAATTTAAACATAAAGGAGGACCAAAAATGAAATTGATGATGAGGTTCTAAATTAACACACTTAATAGTTAATAGTATGGTCACCAAATTGAACTTTACTTAATAATTAGAGGACCCAAAATTACTTTTAATTTTAACAATTTAATGAGAACTTTTTGACAAATTATAATCACCTTAAGACTAGAATAGGAGGACATTCAGCCAAAAAAAAAGAAAAAAAAGAAAGAAAAGACTAGAATAGAACAAAAATAAGCATACAATTCACGCGGCTTTGCTGAGTTTTGAAATATCAATTAGCTTTAGATTTTCCAAGTACTTTTTACCAATCACATGACTATTAGAAACAATCTGTGAAACACACTTGACGTTTAAAGAACCGCCTGTAATGCAAATCCTCTGAGATTCAACTGCTAAAACATCAGAAGTTCCTACCACCTCCTTATGTTGCTCTGTTTCCATTCTATTGTCATGAGTAACAGTTTCACAATCTAGATTTTCTAGAGGGGTTTGTTTTTCAAATTCCTCAACTTTTTCAGGCCAAAAAACCATAAAGATGTTCGTACATAACTTTCTCTCTTTGTGGAAAATACAGAACGTGTGGGACACCCTCGGTGGAAAATTGCATTGAGGAAATTTCGTGGAAGAGGAATCTCTGCTTTTATTGACTATAGTATTGTGGTTATTCAGGTAAGTCACGAGTCAATTGACACTTTATCGACTGCACTGTTTGCTGATAAAAAGATTCCACACGGCAATCGCACTTTTTTCCAAGCTCTCGTGGGTCCCACATGCAGCAGGAGATTCAAGACCGTTCCCTCCATGCGGCAATTGTATAAAGTCTAAATGAACTATTTGCAATCGGAATAATCAATTATTTTGCTTAGTAAAATTGTATTGAACTAAAACGATCACCAATTATTCACTGAAGATGCCATCCTCTGTTTCCATTTCCCTTGTGATATTAGTTTGGATTACTACTATCATAATCATAAACCATGTGGGTAGCGCGAATACTTCTACGGTTGCAAAACCTCAATCACCGCCACTAGCCCAAGAAGCAAAGGCTCTGAACCAGACCCGGTGGTGGTGGAGGAATGAAGAAAACCCAAATCATTGCAAGTGGGACGGCATCGTTTGCAATGATGGTGGAAGCGTGATAGAGATCAACTTAGACTATACCTTTTGGTATGGGAATTTCATCTTCAACTTCTCTTCATTCCCAAATTTGGTCCGATTCAAGCTAGCAGGAATGGGGCTATACGGGAGCATCCCACCAGAGATTGGTAGTGTTTCTAAACTCACTTACCTTAACTTATCTTGGAATAGTCTTTCAGGTGAACTACCCTCTCACTCACAAAACTCACTCAATTAGAGAAGCTTGATATTTCTTTCAATCAAATGAGCGGTCCAATTCCCTTACAATTGGAAACCTGAGTAGCCTTGTTGAATTATACCTGGGTGGAAATACTTCAGTGGTACAATCCCTTCAACTCTTGGTCTTTTGACTTGCCTCACTCATCTTGATTTACATTCAAATCAAATCAACGGTACTATCCCTTCTGAAATTTCTAAACTCACTTAACTTATCTGGGAATAGTCTTTCAGGTGAACTACCTCTCTCACTCACAAAACTCACTCAATTAGAGAAGCTTGATATTTCTTTCAATCAAATGAGCGGTCCAATTCCCTTACAATTTGGAAACCTGAGTAGCCTTGTTGAATTATACCTGGGTGGAAATGACTTCAGTGGTACAATCCCTTCAACTCTTGGTCTTTTGACTTGCCTCACTCATCTTGATTTACATTCAAATCAAATCAACGGTACTATCCCTTCTGAAATTTCTAAACTCACTTACCTTAACTTATCTGGGAATAGTCTTTCAGGTGAACTACCTCTCTCACTCACAAACTCACTCAATTAGAGAAGCTTGATATTTCTTTCAATCAAATGCGCGGTCCAATTCCCTTACAATTGGGAAACCTGAGTAGCCTTGTTGAATTAAACCTGGGTGAAAATTACTTCAGTGGTACAATCCCTTCTACTCTTGGTCTTTTGACTTGCCTCACTCATCTTGATTTACATTCAAATCAAATCAACGGTACTATCCCTTCTGAAATTTATAATCTGAAGAATTTGATGGTTCTGCATTTGGGTACAAACAGTCTTTTTGGTCCAATTTCTTCAAAAATAGGAAAGCTGAAAAATCTAGTTTTCTAGACCTTTCTAATAACATGCTCATTGGTCCACTTCTGTATGAGCTTTCTCGGCTAACCAGATTACAATATCTCTTTCTTTCCTCAAACAAACTTTCTGGAAGGATATCAACCAATTTGGAAAATCTCGTCCATCTTTCTGTCTTAGACCTCTCACTTAACAAGCGTGGACCACTCCCAACTCAACTGATGAATTTACATGCTCTGGAGCAATTGCTTTTAAGCCACAACAACTTAACTGGAAGCATTCCTCGAGTGGCTTACCCATTTAAGTTAACTACTATTGATCTTAGTCATAATCTGTTAAGTGGAGAAATACCTCCTCAGCTTGGGAACTTGGGCCTTTACAGTACTTAATCTCAGCAATAACAATTTCACCGGTAATATTCCTCCCAATCTTGTTTACAGGTATGAAATGGATCTGTCTTACAACTCATTGATTGGTCCACTCCCAGAGGGTTGTGATTTCGCTTTTCGGCCGGAAACAATTATGGGCAACAAGGATTTATGTTGTACAAAATATCCAGGCTCCCTTATTGCCCTGGATCACCCCACGTTACTATTGGCTCCACAACAAAATGGATAAAGATTATTCCTCCCATTGTCATTTCCTTCATCTTCTTATTACTTGGAATTGTGCTCCTTTCTCGCCAGAAGATAATCGAAAACACTCATTCAGAGTGTAAAGCAAAGAGGAATGGGGATATATTCTCAATATGGAATTATGATGGAAATATTGCATTTGAAGACATCATTACAGCAACGGAGGACTTTGACATCAAATATTGTATTGGAACTGGAGGTTATGGGAGCGTTTACAAAGCTAACTTACCTAGTGGAAAGGTTGTTGCCCTTAAAAAACTTCATCGTTTAGAGGCTGATGAGCCATCTTTTGACAAGAGTTTCAGAAATGAAGCCAAAGTCTTGTCTGAAATTCGTCACCGTAACATTGTGAAGCTTTATGGGTTCTGTCTACATAAAAGATGCATGTTTTTGATTTATGAATACATTGAAAGAGGAAGCTTATTTTATGTCCTAAGCAATGACATTGAAGCCAAGGAGTTGAATTGGAAGAAACGTCTAAACATCATTAAAGGCATAGCAAATGCTTTATCTTACTTGCATCATGATTGCATTCCAACAATTGTCCATCGAGACCTAACTACCAACAACATTTTACTAAACTTGGAATTTGAGGCAATTGTTGCAGATTTTGGCATAGCTAGACCCTTAAATCCTAATTCCTCCAATTTAACCACACTTGCTGGCACCTACGGATATATTGCCCCAGGTAAATTTTTTTTTTTTTTTTTTACATACACAAACACACACACTGTCAGAAAAACATGAGATTAATTATTGATCATATGCTCACATATTTACTAGAAAGATCAAATTGCTGATATGTTCCCAAGTTGCTAACTTACTTTCATACAATAGTAGAATATTGCTAACAAGTTACACCTCCCGAGTAGTATTGTTTTGCTCACACTTTATTTTGTTGTGTTTTAGAACTTGCTTACACCATGGTTGTGAATGAAAAATGCGATGTCTATAGCTTCAGTGTAGTGGTGCTAGAAACAATAATGGGAAGGCATCCAGGAGAGCTTATTTCCTCATTAGCATCGTCATCAACTCAACATATCCTGCTGAAAGATGTCTTAGACCCTCGCCTCTCACCTCATATCAACCAAACAATTGCCCAGAGTGTGGTTCTAGTTGTAACGCTAGCATTGGCAGGCCTATGTTCCAATCCCAAATCCCGCCCCACAATGAAACAAGTATCACAGGAGCTTTTTGTTCAAAGGTCACAATTGCCCAAGCCCTTTGCTGAAATTTCAATGCAGCAGTTGATGAATCAAGAAATTTATGTTATAGAGAAATAATTCTAACTTTTTTCCACCAAAAAAAAAAAAAAAAAAAAGGGACGAGTGAGGATAAGTTTACAGATGCAATCCCGACAAGATAAGTAATCTATTTTCCTTCTTTTTTTTTTTGGTGAAGTAATCTATTTTCCTTTGTATTTTGTTGTAGCTATCTTAATATATTATCAAAATGAATCATGTCATCAATAGTAATTACATAATTGCAAAGAGCATTTTTGCGGACATGAATGAATAATATACCACGAATTCCATTATATTTTCAATAAAGTTTTTCTTTGAAAATTCGGATATTTAGGATTTAAAAATCAACTTTCAAGCCTGTTTCCAGTTATCCATTTTAAAAACTATGTTTATTATTATTATTGGTATTATAACAATAATATCCACTCTAGCTCCGATACCAGTGGCTTAATAATAATAACAAGACTGAAAATCTAGATAGTAATTTCTTGATCAAGAGGAGCATTAATAGTTATAATTGGCATAGAGTCAAATAATAACCATATAAATGACTACACAAGTAAGTTTGCAAATATTTCATATGTTAGTTTGATAAATACGCCACTTGTAATTTAGCAAATGTTTCATATGTTAGCCTAACTCATTATCCTTTTTCTTTTTTCTTTTTTCGAGAAGAACCTAACTCATTATCTTGATGAGTGGTAAACGGGTAGGAACAAACTACCTCCCTACTTATATTACATATGTGACAATAAATGTCACTTTTCAATTTCAGGCATCTACAACATGATCGATGAGTGAAGGAAAGATATTTGCGGATTCCCCACCAATTTAACTTTCTTTATAGAAAGAAAAATTGAAAATTCTAAAAAACGCTTCCTTGTATTCTTTCTTGTAATGGATGGACAAATTTGTGCTGCCCAACTAAAACCCACATATTCTCCTTGTGTGGTAATTAAATTATTGTGAAGCTTGTGTACCCCCACGGCCCATGCCACTGGCTCAATTGGCATTTACAACATGATGCTTAATTCAGGACAAAATTTGTGCACTTTTGTGTATGTGTGTGTATGACAATTGTGCATTATGTTGGTTACAGGCTTAAGTTTTTTAGGTTGGGTGGTGCATCTATTCTATGTGTTATATTAATTATTCAAGAAATCTCCCCATGTTTTTCTAACCAACAAGTGTTATTAGATCCAATAATTAAAGGGCAAGTGTTCATTAGTGAGTTCCACCGAGTACAACAAGGAAGACTCACATGCCTGCACCCATGGTTGACAAAAAGTTCTATTAGTGGTGAGTCAATGTGACTATATATCGGCAACTCTCATAGTTGTGCAAAAAAGACTCCCATTTTTGCCCCAAGCATGGTCGAGTAAAGGGCACACTATTGGTGTTGCTAACGCATCACAATTGGATTTCTAAGAAAAAAGTTTATGCTCAAAGGTGAAACTAATTGAAGTCCCACAAGTGACTTGGTAGCTAGAAGGCTCACACAAGAAAAGGAAGATTTGTTATAATGTTTATGTGTGAATGGTGTGGTTGATTAAGTAATAATGAAGTCCCACATTCGATACTAATAAGAAATTTAGTTAGTTAATATAATATTATTAGACCCAAACTCACAAGTTTAACTCTTTTAAGTTAAGTGATGTCTCTATATATATATAACTAACTCCAGTACATCTTTAGCAAACAATAACTTTATTTGGTGTGGAAGTTCCAACTCTTAAAATAATTCCTTCTTTTTGGGTCGGTGAGGAAGTTCCAAGTCTAAAAATAATTCCTTTTGTTGGGTCTTGGGCTCTTGGTATTTTCAAGTGTTGGATCTTCGGCTACCTCACAACCAATCAAGGGGCCTTGATTTTTGAGTAGTGGGACGAACTCCCCAAATGAACCCAGGCTTAGCAAAATCCATCTATTAAGTTTAGATCATTTTGTGACAAGCCAAACAACTCATTTTTAAACAATAAAAACTTGAAAGCATGGCAAATTGTTTTATTGCATATATTTTGACCCAAAGTATTGGTGAGAGGTGTGATTAAAAAATCTTAGAGGATTACCAATTTATGACAATATCAATTGGAAAGGTGCTAGAAGAGACTAAAAACTTTGCTTAAGCAACATGTTTTATATATGCTCTTTTCATTTTTATTTTATTTTATTTTATGTGAATATCTTTTTAGTAACCACAGTTAAACTTTGGTAAAAAGAATCTTTTAAAAAGTTGGAATATTCCATTACTAATATTAATAGAAGAGAGGAGTTTATTTTTTTCAAATTTCAAGGGAGAAGAGTGTTTTCTCCTTTCAAGTTTAAAAGTGAGTGTCATTTTCCTAAATCTCAAGAGAGGGAAATATAATTTGCCCTAAAAATAATGGTTATAAGACCATCCTGATTGGGTAATGCAAGATGCATTGTACTGTAGTAATAAAACACAAAACATCACAAACTTCCAACTACAATCAACAACTTCCCACTACTTTCAGCTTCCTACTTCTACAAAAATACACTACTTTCTCTCTCCACCAATTTAAGATTGAGAAAACTACTTCTACCACATTTAATTTTCCTCTGTACACAGTCTCGCAGCAATTCTTTGAGAATTTACAAGAAGGTATGTTCGTTTTCTTTAATGCGTTCTGTGTTTTTGAATGTACAACTTACAAGATTAGTAGTAAAACCCAATTATCTTCCTATTTACAATCTTTAGTACCTTTTGCTGAGAAAACTGCTTCTACCACAATTAAAAATCTATTTATACACCTGGGTTGATTTTCTCAAAAAAGTATGCAATATTTACTGCCTAATACACCGTTAAAAAATTTTAAAAAAATGGTGAAATAACCCAATTTTATACCGTAGATGCTCTGTCTATTTTTGTTTATGGCCAGTCTTCTACATTTTTTTAGTTAATTTTTTATATATAAAAAAATGGACTTGGATTCTAATTAAGAACATAGGCTATAATTGAGAAATCTAAAATAATATATTGTTCAAAATTCATTTATAATTGATGTTACTTCATATTAAGCTTTCAAAATAACTGGACCTTTCAAACGATATTCATAATGTTAAAAAGTAAAAACAAAGAATTGTGCATAAGTATTAGGTACCTTCTTTTTTTTCTTTTTCTTTTTGAAGTATTGCGTTGGTTTATTATTTGAATTTTAAATCTGTATTTTTTTTCTTTTATTTAATGTATTTCCTTTACCCAAATAAAATTAAAAACAATAAATAAGAGGATAGGGAAATCACTACAAGAAATTTGCCTATTTTCTATGGTTGAAACCATTGATAAAAGTACTAAAAAGGGTCAAAAATACTGTTTTTAAAGGTTGAAGTGACCGTCGAAAACCACAATTAAAAACTATGTCAAGAACATTTTCTACAATCTATGCAACTGTCAAAAAAAATGTTACACTTTTATCAATGGTTAATAAATGTCAAAGTACTATTAAAGCCGTCAAACATATACACATAAAGATTCTTATTACTTTTTTCTACATGCACTCAACCATCGATAAATGGTATCTTGATATAAATTTCAACAGTTTGTAAACATTGAAATAAGTATTTTCCTTAAAATAAATAAATAAATAATAAATTTGAATGTGCTTGTAAACACCACATTTTGTACCATTTATGACTCGAGCCCCTGTTCTCCAATAATGGTAGCACTCTAAAGCTCAAGGTCAGTTTAGGGCCCAATCTCGGAAGAGTGACTTGAGGAAAGTATTTCTGGAAAATATAACTTATTTTGGAAGAACAAAACTATTTTTTGGTAAAAAAAAAAAGAAAGGCCACAGGAAACCCTAATTGTGCGCATGCATACACTGTATGCGTACGCATGCTTACTACCTACGCATGCATGTAAAGGCATGATATGCAGCTAGGGTTCCAGAAACTATGTAAGAAAAGTTTTTTGCACTTAATTCTGGTTTAGAATGAATCTCATATCGTCTGGGAGCCGCCCCAAACTCCTATTTTTTTACTATATAAAGTCATAAAAGGCACTTTTTCAAAGGATGATGAAAATGGTAGTAAAAGACACAAGATTCACTAGAAAATAATAAATCAAAAAAAGAGTTTTTCAAAAAACATTCTTGAGTCAAATTTTGCTTGATTGGGAGCTTTTCTGGTCTTGATTTTCGAGTTCTAAAATTTACTAATCCATTTTTGATTTGGTTGTAAATAGATTGACTGAGAGGAATGGTCAAAATCAAAGCTCTAAAGAGTTTTAGTATCAAGGTAAAGGTTCTATCTTTGGCTCTTCATTTTTCTTTGTTTTTCCTTTTTTTTTTTTTTGTATATTTGTTTAAATGCCTTAATATGTTTGTTTAGTTTAGATTTACATAGCATTTATGTCAGAAGCATGCTAGGTTGTTAGATTTATTGTTTTCTGTGTTTTCTGTTTTGAGTTTTTGAGTTAGGGTTTTGGGTGTGTTTGCATGCAAATGCTTTATGCATGCATATGCATACTCAAAGTGTGCATGCATACAGTTGGGATGCATATGCATACCTTATGTGTGTGCATGCACACTTATGCCTAGAAACCCTAATTTGTTCTTGTTTGATATTTTCTTGTTTTCCTTACATGTTTAGTCTCTCTTTAACCTAGTTTACATATCTTTAAGTCTCTACTTCTCTATTTTGTTTTGTTTGTTTTGATCTCTTTGATACTATTTAGGGTTTATATTGCTTGAATACAATGAACATGCATATACCATGAACATGCATTGATGCATAGGTGCTGTGATGTAGTAGGGTGAGGCAAGTCATGCATTATCACATGAACATGCATTTTATATGGATGACGAATATGATATGGTTGATGAACATGAATATGCTTAATTAAATACCTTAGTTTCGGTGCTTAGATATCTTGACACGCTTGTTTGAATCTGTTTTGTGATGTTTTTGCCTTGGTAATATGTGCTTAATGCCACGACAAAATAATGCTAGGCTTGGGGATGATGATGCCAAGTTGCTTGCTTTTAGATGCATGTTAGAGTGTGTGTGAGTTAGAATATCATGTTAAATTTCTTCAATGAGATTAAGATTTGGAACATAATGAGTGGAAGCCGACCCACAGGTCAAGTGGGGTTAGGTGCCTAACACCTTCCCATCCTTATACCTAAACTTTGGACACATGCTCTGTAAAGATCAATTCTTCCACAAAATGGCACTATATTTAAAGTTCCTAGACCTAAATTAAGTGGCGACTCCATTTACACCCTCTGCCATGGTCCACCCTAGGCTAAGATGTACTCACCTAAAAAATGGTCACGGGCACTTGCGCCGACAATGCTCTTCACATTGATCAAACTTTAATAACCTAATTCAAAATAAATGTAAACAAAATTGTGTAATTCCAAATTGAATTACAACAACCAATCAACTACTCTTTTAACTCTAAAAATAAACAAATCAACATAACTCAACTACTCTGTTTAATGCCCTATACATTTTTTTTTGTTTTGAAATAGGAATCACTACATGCTACACAATAGCCAATACTTGTATACTAAAAGGTATTTGGAGAGTTCTTGTTTTAGATCCTCAACAGTAACCATAGTCCACTAGTAACTGGAGAAGGAAGCTCAAACAACACCAATCTCAAAGGAAAAGAGCCTACATTGAGAACAAAATGACAAAAAATACTAAACACAAAGAAGGAAAACATACCTTCGCAAGGTTTGTTGCATAATTTGCTACTTGCCTTCATCAAGATCATCACCAACTTCACACCTTCTCAAGGTTCTACTGGCATCAAAAACATCATCTTTGTCGGATGCTCTAAGACAATATGCCAACATCCCAATCAGATTCGAGCAAGTCAACCCCATCATTTTCTTTTCCCTTTGGCTCTAATAACAAGCCAACCATAGCAAAATAACTCTTTACATGCACTTTACTACTGCACATAAATTAAATTGCAATGTATTTATTAAATCAATAAAAAATAACACACACCCCTCAATCAAGGCCTATCTTTAAGCCTTAATAAAGGAATTCAAAAAAGTACTTCCACCATCAGTACAATAACATTTTCAAGCATGACTCGTGCGTTGAGAACTAAAAACGGCTGCAAATTAAGTACAAGCTTCGCTTTCAAATCACTGATTCACAAAATGGGGAAACCATCATTCCATCTTTTGACTAATATGTTACTCATCAAAAAAATGATCAATGCACTCTCACTATGGGTAGAAAACAGAGGAGGAGAAACCAACTTTCTACAATATCTATATGCATACCCAAGGTCAATATACTTAGATATTTATAAGAAAGTTGTGAAGTGCCAACATATTGAACCTACTTCTGTTTTTCTTGAAAATAATAACACTAACCACTCAATTTAAAGCACAAAATCAGAAGGTGTGCCAAACCCCAATGCACACTACTTACAACAAGGTTCTGAAATGCATAACAAGTTTTTGTTAGGTCTCACAAACTTAAAGCTACCTCCCAAAATTTGACTTATTACATTTAGCATAATAGACTAGCAAGAGAACCCAGAATCAATCAAGTACAAAGCTTAATCACCAGCCATATTTCAGTAGCACGAAACCTATATAAATTCTCATTGTAGAGATAAAGAGATGTTGAATTAGAAACAAGCAACTCTATAATATTTAATGAGAAGCAATATTCCCAAAGTTAATATAATATTCCCTAAGAGATATTGAATATTGAAAACTATTCCTAGTATAATATGAATTGAAAACTAAAGTAATACATTGAAAACACACAATACACAAAACCAATATTAATCCCAAACTAAAGCTATCAATAATTGACCTTCTTGTTCCTAATAAAAGTTTTAAATTCAATGTATAAAATGTTCCATCTATAAGTCAATAATTAAGATTCAAGAAAAGAAACAATAGAATTTAAGAATTGAAAAACAAAGAAATACAAAGATTGAAAGTTAGATTTTAAGGAGAATGAGGAATTGGATTCACCAATAAACAAATAGAATATACCTAATCAGAGGGTTTGGATAAGGAAAATGTGAATATATAAAAGATCTGGATGTAATAGTACCAGCTTGGTGAATTCGAAGCAAAGCAAAATCAACGAAAGTCAAGCAACTTCTATTTCAACAGTTATGCCCACTGAAAATATGTGCTAATTTCTTGTTTTTAATCCACAGTTGCATACAAATGTAGAAAACTAAAGCTTTTATCAACAATTTTTACTGACAGTTGATAAAAATATGTTGAAAAATGTCAAATTGTTTGTCGTGAATGGTTCCTACTTAAGATTATAATAGGGATTGATATTAATTATATTTTTTTCATGAATATATTAATTATATTTAAACCAAATTGTAATTAATTTGACATAACTACAATACGTTAACAATAATCTAGTATTCTAACATTGCTAAACAAGAACAAAAGCAAAAACAAAATTGTATTCACTTCAAACTCCAAAACAAAAAAACAAAAAACAAAAACAAAACAAAAAAAAACATTTTTAACTCTGTTCTTTATTTTTAAAGTGTAGGGCGAAAACATTGCTAATTGCTGTTGATTAGATGAGTTTGGGCAAGAGAAGTTAGGAGATTCTAGCCTTTTGCCCCTATTGGGCAAAATATTTGGCATTATGCCCCTGTTTCCAAACTATATAGGGGCAAGCCCCTGTTTCGATAAAGTCAAGTTCTATGCAGGTGCCTGCCACAATGGCGATCCAGCATGGCTTTTGGGGAATAAAATATTCCTGCATTACTGTTTATAACTCGGCAATGGGGAAACCGAGTTATGTGCAAAATAAAGAGGTATTTTGAATGTAACGTTTCTAAAACTGTTTGTCTCCCTTCCTCAACAATTCTCTCCCTTCCTCAGTCCGTTCAATAGACCCTTCCCAAGTTCAACGCATCTTCAAGTTCTCTTATCTCTACTGTACCCAAACCAAACCGTTCAGTAGACCCTTTCCAAAGCTCAATCCTAACCCACACCCAAACCCATACCTTTTCACTCTCACCATTGCCGAAGCTCAACCCAATCCATCATCAGAGTTAAAGGATTAGAAACGTATTAAGGTAATTTCTAAATACTGAGTTCAAAATGTTTTTTTTTTCCTCTTTGCATGTAATTTGAGTTAAGTGTTGCTTGTGCATGTACTCCGATTTGAGTGTGGCTTCTTAAGTTTTTCTTTGTTAGATTTTTCTCTATCTCTATTCATTATTATTGTTATTGTTTTAGCTTTGTTGGGTTTCATTTTAAACTGGGTCTTGATGCACCACTAGGGCACAAATTCATGTAAAATAGTTGGCATGACAACGGTGTTCATTGTTAGGGAAAATTGCTTTTTAATTCATATAGCTTGAAAGTGTATCAAATCAAACTCTATAATTTCAACAAATTATGTCATAAGTTATGTCATAAGTTATGTCATGATTTTGAATTAGGGAAAATTGCTTTTTAATTCAATGCTAAATGATCTTGAATTGAGAAGCTATTGGTTTATTTCAATAGAGCCAATTAATACTTTTATATCTTTATGTATTCTTATTTTCATAAATAGAATACATAAAGCCCCACACTTGCATAGTTTGAAATTTCAGCTTTCAGAGGGAGATTAATGCACATCATGCCAACTGACAACTATCACTAAACTAAATTGAACTCATAAATGCCCTACACATCTACAGTTTTGGGTGCCTAAAACCTTTGTTGCCATTTACTCTGCTTAGGGTTCTAACTGTGCCATATTGTTTCTATTCAACATCTTAGTTTTTTTTTTCTTGGTTTCATGTCATTATCCTTGTAATATCATATGGGAACCTATAAACTTACCACATTAGTTGAAAGTCTGTTACATTTTGTGTACAGATGCATAATTGATTGTCATAAGAGACTAGAATTGGTAATTATCTCGAGGAAAGAACTTCTGACAGGTTGTTATTTTAAAGCAGGATTTATGTTAAGTAATAGTTTAGGTGAGGCATAAGGTGAGGCACTGTAAATATTAGTATTGAGCTGTACTTTGGATAATATGATTAATATTCCCCTCAAATATTAATATTGAACTGTAGTTTGCATAATTTTAATATTAATATTGAATTGTACTTTGATTAATGTTGTTCGGCTTCCCACTGATGAGTAGCCTGCTTTATACAACTTAGAATCTCATTTCAACCTTTTGGTACTTGTTTTTGTTCTATTAACTTATGTCATGATTTTTTGCTTTCTAACTATTCAGAAGAATAAGAGAAATAGAACTCATGACTACATTATCCATAATTCTCAAAATTGTTAACTCTTGGACTGGGATGCGAGTAAAAACATATTAAAACAAAAAAAAAAAAACCCCAAAAGACTTATAGGGTCTGTGGGACTTGATGGGACATCATTAGCAGCCGCCCCCTTTAAAGACTTATAAATTGTGACAGAAAGGTGGTTGTAATGTTGAAGCATTAACTTGGGATGTTTTGGATGATGGAGAGCTCTTTGGGGGACCTTGCTTAGTCAGATTAAAGTTGAATTGAGTCTTATGTTTATTGTTGTTTTTGTTAGTTTGCTGCGTGGATCAGTTTGAATTAAGTTTTACTAGAATAATTTGGTAATTTTAAAATTCCTCAAATGGTCTGTCCTTGGTTGTACCAAAGGCCTTGTTGCCTCACACCTTAGGGCCTCGAGCGATATAAGGCTTGGGCACCTTAAGGTTGCCTTTCACCTTTAACTACCTTGACCCTATTTCTAGTTGACTTAGGAAAGCCAACTATTTGATTTACAAAAATGTGCTTGATTCCAGAAAATACTGCATTACTAATAACCTAAGTTTACGACCAAGACTTGACCAATAAAAATTATAATTGGACTTCTAATATTAACAAAATATTTAATTTGTAGTTTCATAAATTTTCATGTACATAATCGACTTTGCAGTTCTTGAATTCTGTCTAGGGTAAAGAAAATTGATTTCTTTTTGTAAGGCTTGTGGCTTTTATTAGAAAAATGCCTAGATAATCTTTTTCTCTTCTTCTTGAAAAAATTTAAGAATTCTTTTTCCAATTTTTGTCTCGTTTATATCCATAATCTCAAAATTGTTAACTCTTGGACTGTGGGGTTCATAAACATACATTAAGAAAAAAAACCCAAAAGAAAATAAGCAAAGTCTCTTGGACTGTTATGGTCACCAATTCAATGTTCATTTGACACATAACTATGCACACAACCAGCATTTGATGGTATAGGTCTGACAATAGTTTAATCCATTTAATTAGCTCAATATTGTATTGATTATTATAGTTGCCTCCAAAGCTGTGCTTGTGAGTGAGATTGTCCATTGCACTAGGGTCTCTAATGGCACCTTTACCTACTTCCATGTTTGTCTCCCCCTTTTTGTTAAAAACACACCTCACTAGCCACTAAGTTACAATGAACCCTTTTCACTTCTTGCTTTATAAAATAAAATTTCTTTTAGAATGTGATGTCAAGTACGGAAAAAACTTAAAGATTAGGGGAACAAGTAAAAGGAACGAACTTTACACTTTGTTTAAAGAAGGGACATTCTACTACTGATGGGTGGCAGGGCTTGTTTAGGGGTAATTGGGTACCTTTTAATTTTAGGGCTATGTTTTAGTGTTTTTACAATGGTGTTTTTTGTGGTGCTTAATTGATTCTTTGGTTTGCATTTTTCTGTGTTCATTTGTTGGTTTACTTTGTTTGATTTAGGACATTGATTCTGACATTGGTTGGTTGGTTTTGGTTGCTTATACATTCTGCAACTATGTGTCTTTTTGTTTATGCCTTGCAGCCATGACCATTAGGATCAAATTAGGAATAGATTGCTCAGGCTAGTTGTTTTATATTTTAGTGTTTTACTTTAAACTCGGACTCTAAATATGATTAATAAATGGATTTTGAAAATCCAGGTTTTTGTTATATAAATGCATGATTGTATAATTCGTTGTTGAGCCAATTTATATGTTTTCAATTTTTGTCAATATCTGTCTCCACTCTATTCTCTTCACTTCTCTTCGCTCTCTCTCTATCTCTCTCTCTCTCTCTCCCTCTCTACTCTATCTCTGCTCGTTTCTATGAGTTTGTTCTAGAACATTCAATTACTTGCTCATGTTACTTGCAAATGCCAAGATTTTCTTCACTATTAAACATAGACCTACATGTCTAACATGATTGCATGCATGTCAAATATGTACCAACTGCGAAATGTGAATCCTGGACCCACGATTGGTACATAGTTGACATAGCAGCTGGGTCATTGATCCACGGCACTGTGGGAGACGCCTACCAGTTAGGTACGTAGTTTTACTGAACTTTGGAAATGTCGAAATCGTTTCTTTTTATTTCTATAGGGTTCTTTGATTATTTGTAAATAGATGTTGGACATGGTAGCATTTCTCTTTTGGTTTAGGCAAAATTTTATTTAATCCAAAGAGAAAACGGTATGAAGCAGAAATAATCGTGAATTTAAAAAAAAACCCTTTTATTAACAACATCAAGAAAATGGTATGGAGCAGAAATATTCAAAGTCAGTAGATCCCATTTAAAAGCTATAGTAATCAATTAAAATAGAATCTACTGCCATTATTTTTCCAAATGTGCACACACAATTAGGCGTGGCTACACATAAGACAACTGACTTTGATTCCTAATTCCCTACTCCATTTGACATGGTGAGGCACTTTGTTCATTCATTTAAAAACATAATGCCCATCACCTTAGTGCTAATTTTAAACAATGTCATTGATCTTGAATTGATCCTATCTGCTATTGAGCTATTGTGAATAACTAGTTAGCCTACTGTTTCTTGCATATTCAATAGTTAGAGTGAATAACTAGTGCAAAATGTTCGTAACTAAGTAGTTAGCCTACTGTTTCTTGCATAATATTATTATGTAGCATTCTTATAGTTATTTTGTGTGCATTATCCTAAGACAATGCTCTTTCATGTGCAGGTAATGCTAGGTGTGCTAAAGTGTAGACACCAATCTTGCAAGTTACCCCGGTATGGGCTAGACCCACAAATTACTTGCTACATAACTGAGGCAGGTTTTGAAGGATTATTCAAGGTTCCAAACTTGGAAGTGGATCACTCGTTGATCACAGCACTAGTCGAGCGTTGGCGTCCGGAGACGCACACATTCCACCTACCGCATAGAGAGATGGGCATCACCTTGCAAGATATTGAGGTGATGCTAGGGGTTCCTGTTGATGGGTTGCCAGTGACTGGGAGTGTTAGGATGGATTGTCCTAGGTTGTGTCATCAGTTACTGGGTCATCGTCCTCTAGACCCAATACCGCATCCCATCAAAACATGTCTATCCTTGCTGGGGCGAGGATAAAAGTCAGGTGGCTGAAGGCACAATTTAGAGGTTCCCTACCTGCGGATGCTACTAACAAGGTAGTGCAGCAACATGCGCGCTATCACATACTCGCGTGGTTGGGGTCCATTCTGTTATGGACAAGTCGGTAGACCAGGTGTCGGTGATGCCTCTAGAGTTCCTGAACCCAATCAGCAATGCAAAGAGGTATAGTTGGGGGTTGGGGTAATTGAACCCTGACCACAAGTACCCATCCATACTTATGTGAAAACACAGAGCATCCCTCCAATTTTTATGCATCAATTTTGGGGTGAGATGTCCACCATTGCTACACTAATGTTCGCAATGTTGCATGTGTTGCTAACAGCTTCGTACTGTTGGACCATGTCCAGTCATATCACCTACACGCATGTCAATACACAGATGTGCATCCTTTTGCAATGCACTGTTTTCAAGGATGCAAAGCATCCCTGAAAAGTTTATAATACATTTAACACAACTCGGCACTGTCTCGTCAAATCATGTCAAATGAAGAACAGGAATGCTGAATAGTCCTCACGTGAATTAATACGCAACCTCCTTTGCAGTACACATCACCAGACAATGGATAGCTCAGCATTGTTGAACCCCGACTACAAGTACCCATCCACACTCATGTGAAAACACAGAGCATCCCTCCAAAGTTTATACATCAATTTTGGGGGTGAGCTGTCCACCATTGCTATATTGATGTTCGCAGTGCTGCGTGTGTTGTTCAACAGCTTCGCACTATTGAACCCTGTCCAGTCATATCACCTACACGCATGTCAGTACACAAATATGCATCCTATTGAAATGCACCGTTTTCAAGGATGCAAAGCATCCCCGAAAAGTTTATGATACATTTAATACATCTCGGCACTGTCTCGTCAAGTCATGTCAAATGAAGCATTGGAATGTTGAATAGTCTTTACGTGAATAAATACACAACCTTCTTTGTAGTACACATCACTAGCCCGCTGCTGTAGCACAAGCTATAGCCATATCAAATAGCTGCCTCAGCGAACCACATGCACCAACAGACACCACTGTACACCCAAGTTATGTTCGCAGTTTTACATGTGCTCCTCAACACCTCACTGAACAATACATTGTTGAGTCATATCATCTTGATTCACGTGAATACTTACCCTTACATATAGTCACATCCACGTGAATACTTGCCCTGGCAAAACTCCTATATAAAGTCCCATTTACATCTATCCTTGCAAAACATCTACACATACTGAAAGTCCCATTTTGCATCTACCCTTGCAAAACATCTACACATATCGATCTAAAATTGTATTTTCCAATGTCAATGCACAATTGGATCTTACATCATTTTCCAGATAACTATAGGAGGGAGAGAGATTTCGATGAGAGGGAATACTATGCCGGACTGCAGCAGGAATGGGACTTTCGCGTGAACGAGTCCAACGTTCTGCATGATGATCTCATGCGACTCGGAGCACCTCTTGTCAATCGTATCTCACTCACACTGCCACGGCGAAACATGCACCAATATGAGCATGCAGTGACTAAAATAGAAAAAGAGAACAATCTTATGATACTCTGTAGGTCCAGGTATCACATGCTACAATTGGCGGAAGAGCTAGCCAACGAACAGGCAACGAACTCCAGCGGAATGTAACAATGTCCTCAACTATGAGGATTACCTGTCTGAGTGAATGCCTATGTGGTGTGTGTGTTTGTGTGTTATGTCTAGGGTTAAGTTAATAATGTTAGTAGCGTTAGTGTTCAATATGCAATGCATGCATATTGGTGGCATTGTGTAAGTTATTTTAAGTTTTCTATGTCATGTTGTAGGTGCTTGTTGAAAAACATCGTGTGTGGGAATATTTAACTTTTATGCGCTATGTGGGAATAATCTAAATTACGAATAATGTGCATTCTTCTCACAATCAATAATAAGGTTTACATAGTACAAATGTAACAACAGTGACACACATACATATCAAAGATAGTTAAGCAAAATAGTTCTCCAACAAAGTCTAATTACACCACGACACGATTACTCTTCATTTGACATCTCCACATTTGACTGATAAATTGGATCAGCAAGAAGTGATTGCATGAATTGTGCGTGCTCGTACTACCCTCCCTTCACCGACTCTCGAATCTCAACTTGGGTCCGATATCGATTAAGATGTATGTTCATTCCATTTTTTTCTTCTCTTATGCGGTTCATGCTTTACGAAGTTCGTCAATCATGTTTCTAGGCATCTGCGATGCGAGTCGTCAAGGCACTGGCAACCTAAAACATGAAATAACCAAGCCCACTCCTGTCTCATGGTATTGTGAACGTAAGCACTATTTCACAAATTCGGATTGATTGGATAGTTGAACTCATCTTCCAATACCCAACAACGACCCATAGTAGTGAACACATCGTGAGGCCTATAGAGTTGTGGGTTACTGAAACAGACATTGATGTTGAATGCAATAACATCTTATGATCAAGTTAACAGTGTGCAGCAACTGTTTGTAAATAATGTAATGCTGCATAAGATGGTACACGACAAAGACATTCATAAATTTGTGTACTATTACATACTAAAAATGAAATACTAACACTCACATTTGACCATAAACATTAGACGTTGTTGTTAATATCTACACGTTGTGCACAACACAAAATGTTGTTATTAATGTCTAACCAACGATGACTATGTACATTCAAATTTTGCAAATCTAAAGATTAAATGTTCATTAGTTTTAGCAAATCTAAAGATTTTCATTTTTTGTCAATGAAATTTACACCAACAATGACCCAATGTACACACATAACACTCATCACCGTTTCTATAGATTATTGTACATTTCTTGTAGCACCAAACAACCAATATAACCCTAATCTACTCACATAATACTCATTCAAGAGAATACCAAAGAACAAGTAATACAACCTATTAAATGAAAATTCTTCTCTAACAAAAACATAAATTATGGTTAATAAACTTTTATAATATCTACAACTATTTTTACCTACACAATAAAATTCCCTATGTATTTCAAAGAAGAAAATGAGTTTCTCACTTAAGGTGATAGAGAGATAACACCAACTCCCGATAGAAAATTCTGGCCTCGATTGAGAAGTTGATCTTAAAATGATGATGAGAATGTAATGTAATATTGCACGAGAAGCTAATCTGTGCAGGGGTGTAGTAAATAGCAAAACTACTCGATTATACCAGAGCCGAGGATATTTAATAACTCGATTTTCCCTCCATCGAGTTGAGCTTCATGTGCGAACAGGTGATTTGAAAATCCCGTCAGTAACTCGGTTTCCCCATTGCCGAGTTATAAACAGTAACGCTGGAATATTTTATTCTCCAAAAGCCACACTGGATCGCCACCGTGGTAGGCACTTACCTAAAACTCGGCTTCGCAATAGTCAAGTTACATAAGTAACTCGATTACTAGGTGGTTGAGTATCGAAACATGGGCACGCCCCTATATAGTTTGGAAACAGGGGCATAATACCAAATATTTTGCCCAATAGGGGCAAAAGGCTAGAATCTCTAGAGAAGTTAAAATCAACATCATATCTTGTGGAGAACAAGGTATTTCATTAAAACAATGTAACTTCTTTCTTTACCATACATTGTATCATACGTGCATTCTATTTTATGTACAATATATGTATTCGACAAATTTTATGACATGGCAATGGACTTATTTTAACATGGCTTCATTTTACTCTTGCAATTAGTTAGTTTCAAATGTTATTGTAAAACAATTGGAAGTCTCAACAAAAGATGCTGACTCATAAAATTCTTCATCATACACTGTCATATATATGGGTGGACTGAACTTTTAGAATACAATTTTTTTTTAATCCAAATATTATACACTTTATGTGTTTGTTATATATGGTAGTCATGTCAATGGACAAAAAAAAAAAAAAAAAAAAAAAAAAAGAATAGAAGGTTAAGCGCACATAGTGTAGAACCTCCCAGTTTGGGAATTGTTCTACAAATTCTAATTCTAATTATACCAAGGTTCAAAAATTAATCAATTAAAAATCACAATAGAAGAAACAAAAAAGAAAAAGAAAAAAGAGGATGATATTTATGGAATGCTAGCCTTATGCGCATGCTCTAAGACTATTTTTTTAAGGTTTAGTGTTATAATTTTCCATTCATCCGAAATTGAGGTTTATGTATATGTTCCATAATATTATGCATATAAGAATTACTAATATAGTCAGGAGTGTCATGAGGCTACAGCTCCAAAAAATGAACATATTCAAATATGGACATATGATTTGAATCCTATTTTGATGTTCTTTTTTTGGAGCTAGCCTCATGACACGCTTAGCTGTATCAGTAGTTCTCAAATGCATAACATTATTGAACATGAGTGTAAAGCACAAATTCGAATGAATATAATACAAAAATCAAGAAGGTTGTTGTGGAGTTAGTTATGAATAGAGAAATTTGTGCAAAGGAGAAGTCTTCTACAAGATCAAGTCCAATTGGGGATAAGAGCTAAGCTTGGTATAGCTTAGTAGGTTCTAATGTAGGTAGGTACTTTGGGATAGGATTTTAGGGTAAGATTCCTTATGCTTATAACTATTTTCTCTTGGTATTAGATTCTGCAAGAATGGTGATTTGAAATTCACCCGGTGGGATTTTGCCTACGAGGGTTTTTCCCATCATGACCAAATTGTTGTGTCAAACTTTTTTCCCATAGTACTTAATTTACTTTGGTGATTTGATTGTGCTTTAATCTAATCTATATGTAATTTGACTAATTAATTAACTTGAGTAATATATTAATTAACTAGGGTTAATCCATAACCTAACAAGTATTAGAGCCATGTTTCAAGGCCTACATTTTCTCCTTTTCTTAGGGAGACTTGTATCTTCAATAATACCTATTAGAAATACTGGATAATTGTATTATATTTCTCTTATAATAACATATACAAGAGTGCCTTTATATAGGAGGTAGAGTGTGCGTAGTGCAAATATGTGTGATGTACAAATAAATTAAAATAGGCTTAAAGCCCACATGCCTATTACACAGAATATTTATATAGCATACTTGGTTGTTTTCCTAATTTATAGGTAGTACAATCAAACTTATCCTTGGCCACAAAACCTGATAGGCCTTTAGAAGCTACTTGTTGTACCTGAGAAGAGGGTGCATGACCAAGACTAGAATACTATAGTGCGAGAGAAGGTATAAAAGAAACTACAGCAACAGCAACAGACACATGAGCAATAGGTTAAAGATGAAGGTTGTCCACCAAAAATATACGTCCATCTCTATGACCAATCTCAACCTCTTGCCCCATCCTTCGATCCTGTACAGTACACCTAGAGTAGTAAAAAATAAGGCAATAACCAAGTTTAGCTAATTGGCCCACATAAAACAAGTTATAGGATAGGTCAGGCACTTGGAAACCCAAGGAACCGAAAGGTTGGAGGTCGAAATAGAACCAATACTATTACCATGTATGGTGGAACCATTAGCTATATGAATACTAAGAAGATGTCGTGTAGGTTCAATTTTAGAAAATAAGGATGGGTGAGGTTTCATGTGATTGTAACTATCCCATTCAGTTTTGCAAAGGACGAAGGTAGTATCTGTTCTTTAGCTACTTCCTTGACAGAAATAGTAAGTGTACTAAGATGGTCACAAAAAATTTCCTGCGGTGTGTAAAGGCGTGTAATAGCTCTGATGACACCGAATCTTCTTCCAAGATAGGTGACAAGATCAGATTAGTAATGATGGCGGTGGTAGAAGGCAAAGATTTCAGTGTGGTTGACAATGGCAGCGATGACAACGACGACAGAGGTAGCAAAAGACACTAAGGAAGACAAGATTGCAAAGAGCACACCAAAAGGTTAAAGCAATGGCTCTGATACCATGTTAGAAATACTGAATAATTGTATTGTATTTCTCTAGTAATAACATATAAAAGGTGTGGTTGATAGCAGCAGTGGCGACAATGACGAAAGGTTAGAGTAGTGTTTCTGATAACATGTTAGAAATACTGAATAATTGTATTGTATTTCTCTAGTAATAACATATAAAAACCACTATGTGTCTCAAATTGAGATGAATAGAAAATTATGATACTAAAAAAAAAAGTCTTTTTGCATGCACAAAGCACATATGATAAGGCTAGTATATTTATAAAAGTCATACAAAATAAAAACTAAGAGCAAAGAAAAAAAAAAAAACCTAATATTAGAATGTGATTTAAAATTTAAAAAATAAAAACACAAAAGGGTAAAATGGGCAATGATTGAAATGAAATCCTAATTGAAATCGAGGAAGGATTTGTTACTTACCATTAGATGATCATGATAGATGGGAAAGGCAGTGGGAGCTTAAATTTTTATTTTTTGTTTATTTTTTTCAGTTTCAGAGTTGGGATTGAAGAAGAGTTTTATTGTATAAGAATGTCTCTGCATGCATTTTGTGTTCCGTATTTTATTTTATATTTTGGTTTTCACTAAATAAAGAAAGAAGATCAAAATATCATTAGATGATAATGATAGATAGGATAGCAAGTGAGAGCTTAATATATATATATATATATATATATATATATATATATATATATATATATTTTAGTTTCATAGTCAAACTAGAATCAGAGTGGGGATTGGAAGAGTTTTAAATATTTCAAAAACAAATTAATTCCACTATAAGAATAGGATTTTTGGGAGTTTCTCTATGCAGTTTGGGCCAAAATGGGCTTTTACCCCTTTCTCACAAACTTTCCAGCAAAATGCCCTATGTCTAAAACTAATTAGGGAAATCCTCCTGTTTTGAAACTTGATTTTTAGAAAATCGAGTTTCAAATATGTAACTCCATTTTTGGAACATCGAGTTATAGCAAACGTGGACTAAGAAATATTTTTTTTTCCTGGAACTCGAGTTCCATGTGAAGTACTTGAGTTCAAGGAACTCGAGTTCCACTTGAATTTTTTCAAGTAACTCAAGTTCCATGAACTCGAGTACTTTACATGGAACTTGAGTTCCTGAACAAATGTTTTTTTTTTTTTTTCAATTTTCAGTTCGCTATAACTCAATTGTCCAAAAATTGAGTTTTAAATTGAAACTCGATTTTCTAAAAATTGACTTTCAAAACAAGGGCATTTCCCTAAATATTTTCAGATATGGGCCATTTTGCTGAAAAGTTTTGGCGAAAGGGGAAAATGCCCATTTTCTCCATGCAGTTTGTGTTCTGTGTCTTTTTTTTGTTCTCTCTGAAAGAAAAGAAAATCAAAATACCATGGTGAAATCTTCTGATTTTTTTTTGAAAAACTTAAGTCAGAGTGAGTCATTTGAAAAATTTAAGTCAGAGCGTGTTGAGGAATCTTTGAAGAAAGGAGAAGATGCAACACAATTACTCACTGAAAAGATTCTAAAGGACTTTATACTATTTAGCAGTACCAAATGTAGGCCTTTGCCGCAAAAAGATTTCAACAATGGTTCTAAATTTGAATGTTTCACAACAGAAAACACTCCAAAGAAGCCTAGGACTCAGCATTCGCCAAAACCTTACATTAATGCCAATGGTGAAACTCTAGTTATTTTATCAAATTCTGAAACTCATGGAGATTTCAAAAATGGTTCTAAGTTTGACTATTTCACAACAGAAAACACTCCTAAGAAGCCTAGGACTCAACGTTTGGCTTTGCCCAAACCCGATACTATTGCCAATGGTGAAACACCAGTTATTTTATCAAAGACTGAAACTTTGATTGAAGGAAAAGTGCCTATAACTAAGCCAGTCAAGAAACTGTGTTTCATCTTTGATGGAAAGGAATTGAAGAGTCCTGCTAAGTGTACACATACTAATGTTAGCAAGAATAATGAAAAACCACAGCCACCAAAGAGGAGGAGGAGGACCAATTTGCATGTACCACCATCACCACCAGACCTACCTAAGGATATCAGAAATCGCATTAGAGAAATGCATGGAACCCAGGAAGTTTTTGTCATTCAAAAATCCCTTTATGAGTCTGATGTGAAATGAGATAAAAATAAGGTATCCATGCCTTTAAGCCAAATCAATCTAGATTTTTTGAGAGAGACAGAGAGAGAAGCTCTTGATCAGCAAAAGCCCATTGGAGTGCAATTCGTGGAGCCATCTAATACGGTCTATACGATGGTTTTAAGGCAATGGGACATGCCTAAGGAATCAGGGAAGAAAAGCTCCTCATATGCTCTGAGAACAAATTGGAACAACGTGGTCACAGCAAATGATTTGAAGATTACTATCGTGGTCCAAATTTGGTCTTTCCGAGTAGCTAACAAAGATCTCTACATGGCTCTTGTTGTGGTTGATAGAGGAGGGAGCAAAAGTAGCGGCAATAGCAATGACAGAGAGGGAGGAAGTAATAGCAGCCGAGGAAGTGGAGTAGATAGTAATGGCAGTAGTAGAGATGCCGAAAGTACTACCAACCAAAGTACAAATATGGAATCAACTCCTTAGTCTCGTCATGGAGATATACAAGGATTGGTCATATTTACCATGTTAGCAATACTAAATAATTGTATTGTATTTTCCTAGTAATAGCATATACAAGGTGTGGTTGACAGCGGCAAAGGTGATAGCCATGTTAGAAATACTTACAATATAATATATAGAGATACACTTTAACCTAAAAGGCTTAAACCTAATAGGTGTTTACTCAATTATGTTATATTAACTACTTATTATTCTCATTATTATTCAATGTAGAAATTTACTCAATTATGCTATATGTTATATGAATTTTCTCTATGAGATGGCCAAATGGAGCACTTTTAAAACATCTTTGTTGTTAGCCTCTAACAGCTGCTGCAACAATGCATCATCACACTCTGAAAAAAGCAATGAAAAATCCCAATCTATTTTAAGAAGTTGTTAGTAGCAAATTTTTGGACATCAAAGTCAGCCCAAAGCCCGTCATTCAGGCCCACTAACCTTGAGTTAAAATACCATAAATTGTTATGTCTGGCCCGCCAAATTTATCCCAATGGCCCATAAATTTTTCTACTTAAAAGAATCTAATTTTGACCATACATATTCGACCCAGGCTTATTACGCCCACTTGTGAGTAAAATGGTTTAAGAAAACCAGCCCATGGAATGCCATTAACATTGTCACGTGTTAGTCAAAGGTCACTAGAAAGTGAGAGGTATGTTAACGTGTAATAGGTTGTGGCTTTAGGCCCACCTTGTTTACTTGTACTACACGGATACTTTTACTACACACTCTACCTCTTATATAAAGGTGTTAGGTTCTAAGACTTTAGAAACTAATGTATTAGTACTTCAATTTGTATATGTTGGCCAACCATGATCAAAACATTTAGTCTAGATTTAGACTTGCTCAAAATTTGGTTTTATGTAAGTTTGGAATCGAGTAATTGCAGGAATTTATTGGTCGAATTCTGCAAGGCTCAATCGATCAAAAATTAGACTCGATTAATTGAATCTCGTAAAACAAAAATTTTCTGCAGTATTTTCAAACTAGCCCTAGCCCAAGCCCATATGACATGTAGGGTTAAGTGTTTTACTCCAAGTATAAAAAGAAAAACCCTAGCTACATTTTAGAAGTCATTGTTGAGTTGTGTGTTGAATCTTTTGTGAGATCTGAGAGGTGTTTACCTTCATACACACACATTGAGCTATCAAGATCAAGATTCACATCAAGAACTTGATGGTTGCTTCAGTTGCTGCATAAAGAACTTTAAAGAAAATCTGGAACCTTTGAGAGGTGTCTCAAAGTCACTAGTAGGAGAACTTGTGGTTGCTGTAGATTAAGGAAAGAAGTAGTCTGTGGACTCAGGAGCTGTCACGTGGTTGTATTAGTAAGTTTTCTACACGATGTAGCAATAGGATGTTAGCGGTCTAAGTTTTATTGTGCAAACTTCAATTCTTTCATAGTGGATCTGTTTTAATCTTGAGGATAGTTAAATTAAATCCTCCCCAGGTTTTTTCCAGTTAGATTTTCCTAAGTCATCAGATCTTTGTATTCTTTACTTTCCGCATTATAACTGTTTTACACATAATTGTTTAACCTAAACTCAATTAACAAACTTGTTAATCAACTTGGCTTAATATTAGGTTAAACATATTGTGTTAAGGGGTCTAAAACTTAATAAGTGGTATCAAAGAGGGTTAGCTCTTGTGTTAGATCTCTTGATCTACGAGTTGATCCTTAACCTTTGCTGTCATGGAACACGGCCACTCTCTTGTGATCCCTCCACACTTTGATGGGAATAATTATGCCTATTGGAAGATTAGGATGAAAGCCTTCTTAAAATCTATAAATAAGAGAGTGTGGAATTCCATTGAATAAGGATGGGAGAAACAGACTACTCCTGTTAGTCAGTAGTCAACATCTCAAGAAGAAGCAACCGCTTACAATAGTAAAGTCATAAATGCTATTTTTTAATGTTGTTTCTATGAAGGAGTTCAGGAGAATCTCAACTGTTGAGGTTGCTCATACTGCTTGGAAAACTCTCCAAACTGTGTATGAAGGCATAAAGGCAATTAAAATAAATAAGTTGAAGTAGTTAACAACTAGGTTTGAAAGCATTAGTATGTCTAAGGATGAAAGTTTTGATAAATTCTATGGTAAATTGGATGATATTGTTAATTATACATTTAAGTTGGGTGAAATTTATGATCAACCTAAGATTGTTAGGAAGATTCTTAGATCCTTAACTGAGGACTTTAGACCCAAAGTAAGTGCCATTACTGAAAGTAAGGATGTGGACTCCATCCCTGTTGATGAACTTGTAGGATCTCTGCAGTCCTATGAGTTAGACCTACCCAAAACCAACAAATCCAAATCAATAGCTCTTAAGTCTGTTGATGATGTTGATGATAATGGATTTGATGATGAACTCTCTTCTATAGAGATTGCATACCTTGCCATGAACTTTCAAAACTTTCTCAGCAATAACAATAGAAGGGTAAGAGGTAAAAACAATGTTGAACCTAAGAACTTCAAGAAAAAAAACCAACTAAAATCAATAATTTTGAAAAATTAAAAGTAAAAGTTGGTCAATCTTCTGGTAATTCTCTTGGTCAACAATGTTTTGGTTGTCAAGGGTATGGTAATGTGAAATCAGAATGTCCAACATTCTTGATATCAAAGGTTAAAGCTATGGCTGCAACCCTTAGTGATAGTGAAGTTTCTGATCACTAGTCTAGAAGTGATGAAGATGGAAACTTCTTCACTTTCACAGCTACTACTGTAGTTAATGAAAGAGATCTGGTTGAAGAGAACCCTTTTGATGGGGAACTCTCCGACAGTGTTGATTTACAAGAAGCTTATAACAACCTGTGCAAGGATGCCACAAAGAATGCAATGAGTGTTGATTTAGGGCTAAAGGAGATAGAAATTCTTGAAAAAGAAAAGAAAACTTTTTGCTAAATTTACTTGATGCTAATGAACTGGTTAATAAGGTGAAGGCTGAAAATTGTATGTTGCTTGATAAGATTAAGAACCTAGAACTAGAATTGTCTGTTGCTAGAGAACAAATAAATAGGTCTACTAGTTCTAACTTGATCACATGTTGAGTATTCAAAGTCTCCCTTAGACAAATCAGGTTTAGGTTTTGTTGATAGCATCTCTGTGTCTAAAACTCATTTCACAAACAATGTTCCTTCTTCTAAACCATCAAAGATAGAAGTTGTCAAACCAAAAGAAGAAGTTCTTGTTCCTAGGAAGATTAGGGTTAATCTTAAAGACTCAAAGCCTAATAATCCTAATTTACCTAAGGGTAAGAAGCATGATAGACCTTTTTGGGTTTGTCATTTTTGTGGAAAAGCCAAGCATACTCGCCCAAACTATTGCAAGCTGTTAAGCAAGCAACTAAGCAAAAAGTACTTGTGCCTTAAGCACAAGATCCTATGGTACTTATTGGTGAATTGGTAAAGGCATTAAACCTTTTTTCCAATGCTGGAGTTGCTCATCATTCTAATTTGAATAATAACTCCAAATCCAAGTTGCATTTAAGAAGTTTTGGATACAAAAGACTCAATCTATTGAGTCTTTCTGACATGGTCCTTATGCTTCTTCTCAAAATCCTTTGTGACCATTTTTTTGTGTGCTTTCTTGTTTTCTTTTGTTTCTAGGATTTGCATTGCATTACATTCATGCATTTCATATTAGGTTGTTTTTGTTTGTTTTTCAAAAATAATAATAATAATAAATAAATAAATAAAATAATTAAAAAAAAAGTAAAAGAGGAAAGTGGAAGGATGTGTTTTGTATTACATATCATGGATATGTATTTGAGGTTGGCCTATTATCTTTGCATAACATGCCTATGTACCTTAGTTAGCTTGGATGAGCTTATTTTTCTGCAATTTGCTAGTATTTGCTATGTAGTGCATGTTGTGTGAGTTTATTAAAGTTTTTGATCATATGGTCTTGATTTTGAAGTCACATGTCTTTGATTGTAAGGACTGAAAAATCCTAAGAGAAAGGCATAAATAACCATCTCACCACTATTTACTAGCCAATAATGAACACCTTAGTGTATCTAAAAAGTTTTTGTACTCAAGAAAGTGTAGCACTTGCACATAAAAATCATAAGGTGTTGCATTTAAAAGAAAAGAAAATTTTGAAAAAGAAAATATGCTTAAAAAAAATAAAACAAAATATGATAAGGCAAAATAAATAAATAAATGCACGGTTGCAAGCTTGTTTTCTAGGAGATGTGGGAGTTTATGATGTAACTCTTTAGGTGATAGTCACTTTCAAATTTATGTGATGAATAATGTAGAAATTGTGATTGATTACTATCTACATATCACCTCACATGTATCTCATGTTGTTACTAGTTACACACACTTCACAAGTTATTCTTTGCTAAACTTCATACATGAAACTGTGTGTGAAGTTGGTTTGGCCATCCAAGATTATATATTCTATGAATTTGATGCAAAATATGTTCAAAGGGTTGAAAATTTGGGGATAAATACTGTGAAACTCTTGTTTTTGAAGTTTTGGATTGAAAACAAATGTTTTTGCAAAACTTTTAAACTCATTATCATGCATTTCATTCATGAAATTATTTGGATTGAGTGTTTTCTGCATAAACTTCTGTTGCTTTTCAAAAAATCCAATTTTCCAAAATTTAAATCAATCGAATGTGTTTTTTGACCGATCGAAAATCCCTTGAGTTTTTAAGCTTGGTCTCTTCCTGGTTTGATTGGTATCCGATCAATCAAAAATGTTTTTTGATTGATCAAATCTATTTTTCAACCAATTGAAATTTTAAGCATTTTTAAAGAAAACCTTCTAACTGGCTCGATTGGTACCCGATCGGTACTCGACCGATCGAGTTTTGAAAGAATAGAAAAAGAAAAGACTTTTTCTCAGCACCTGTTCTTCACTCTTTCAAATAGTCTTCTCTCTTTTTCTTCCTTTTCTTTCTCGACCTATCCAATCCAAGTTTCTTTGTCGTTTTACTCCTTAAATATTCAAGGCTTTTTGTCCTCAAGTGTATGTAAGACCTAAATACTTTTCTTTTTTCAAGTTATTTACATTTTTCATGCATTTTCTACTTGATTTTCGAACAAAAGAAATTTAGGGTTTTTGATTTTTGGGTTGTTTTTGTTCATATTTGATCATTGGGTTTTTGTTCTTAGATAATATATATATATGATTCCCATGCATTAATTTGATTAATTTTGTGATTTGAGAAAATTTTGAAATTCTAGGGCTTGAAATTCTCTAAAATTGGGGATTTTGTTCAATTGAGCTTAAATTGATGAAGTTGACTTGTGAATTTGATGGATTAAGTCATTATATGATGTTGTCTAACTAGTATAATGTTTAATAATCAATTTGATTTGGTTTTGAAAATGAGTTTTTCAAAATTTGGGGTTTTTGGTTAAAACTCTTTTATTCAAGTCAATTGTTGGTAAAATTTGAAAATTTGAATAATTTTTTGTGCATAAGAGCGTGCATCACATGTGCATTCATTACACGCATCATATAGTTTGTTATTTGTTGATATATTTTGTGCTCTAACCCCTTCTAATGCAATTTGCCCTTAGTTTTTGTATTTTTTTGGTTTTGTTTTCCTCATTCATAGAATCATGGTTAGGACAACTAGGGCTAAGAAAACCACTACCTCTTCCTCTTCTGACTTTGAGAATACTAGGTTTCAGACTTAATCTAATCAAGAAGCCTATGAGAAATTGAATATCTTTAGGTCTATTTGGGCTGAAAGGAAAGTTATCCTAGATAAGGTTAATCCTGAGATTCGTAGGAACTTTGAGAGTCGAGGTTGGTTGCCTCTTCTAGATGTTAAGCATCCTTCTCCGACTGCTTTGATTAGAGAGTTTTATTCAAACCTCTCTATTCACACCGATTATTCCAACATTCACTATGTGAAGACTTGGATAAGGGGTGAAGAATTTGTCATTACTCGTGAGGTAGTGGTTTCAACTCTTGGTGTACCTTTGGTACAGCAGCCTGTATATTCTTACACAAGTTTCCTCTCCTTGATGACTTATGTCTCTTCTTACTGGTACTACCATTAGTTGGTTGTACTACTCCTAGGATTACACACATGAGCTTACTGAGCTTAATATTTGTTCTTTAGGATTTCTTGTTATAGCATCTGGCCTATTTCTCACATACATACCATTCCCATTGAGAGATGTAGTTTTTGTACACTCTCATCACTAATGCTCCTACAAGTTTTCCTACTCTTTTCATTCGTTTCTCTTGTTAAGGTTCATAGGAGTAGTGAAAAATCTCATGGTTTATTTTTCCCAAATTTTTTATCCATAGGATTCTTTTGGATTTATGTTTAGAGGGCTACCCCTCTTCTGAGCTTGTTCATATCATCACTCCTATAGGTGCCACCTTTCTTAAGCAAAGGGTTGCTTAATTAAAAGCTAGCTCTAAACGCCCTAGAGTCGAGTCGTCTACAGGTGATGCATCTAGAGACCCCTCCTTATTGATGAGTTGTTGATCCCACTACTGCTGTGGATCCTCTACCGTCTACTTCATCGTCTTCTTCTATGCATACTATGCTAGAGACGTGTCTCACCGTTCAGGCAGGTGCATGGCAACTTTTGTTGGATTTGCTTAAAAAGGTTGCGACCTTACGAGCAAATTTAGCTCATGCTAGAGGTGACATCGGCTCACCCTCGGATTAATCTTGATTTTCCTTTGGCAATATATCACAAAAAAGGGGAGTACATAAATAAGGGGAGATGTGATATTTTTGATGATGAGATTATTTTTGATGTAGGGGCATATGATGTGATTGTTTATGCTCTTAGTATATTTATTTTTATGTTCTTGTTTCACAAACTATGATACATTGGTTAGATCTATATTATGAGGTTATTCATGGTATTTGTCTTCTATTTTATATTTTACAAAAACAAGAAATTTATTTTGATTTACTTGTATTTTCCACACATACGTTTATGGTTTGTTTAGTATTTCAGGAACTTACAGGTTCATTCATTCGAAGCTAATGTCTACTTTGCAACTGATAGATAGAAGTTAGGTTGAATTGTAATTTAAGCAATAAGGTGAAATTGGGCTATTTTACTTGAGCATTTATTTCATGTAATGTGTTTTGTCATAGATTGTCAAAATGGGAGATTGTTAGGTTCTAAGACTTTAGAAATTAATGTATTAGAAACTTCAATTTGTATATTTTGGCAAACCATGATCAAAACATTTAGTGTAGGTTTAGATTTGCTCAAAGTTTGTTTTTATGTAAGTTTGGAATCGAGTAATTGCAGGAATTTATTGGTCAAAATCTGCAAGGCTCGATTGATTGGAAATTAGACTCAATCGATCGAATCTCGCAGTACAAGAATTTTCTGCTGTATTTTCAAAACAGCCCAAGCCATATGACGTGTAGGGTTGAGTGTTTTACTCCAAGTATAAATGGAAAAACCCTAACTACGTTTTCGAAGTCGTTGTTGAGTTGTGTGTTGAATATTTTGTGAGATCTGACAGGTGTTTACCTTTATATACACACATTGAGCTATCAAGATCAAGATTCATATCAAGAACTTGATGTTTGCTTCAGGTGCTGGATAAAGAACTTTAAAGAAGATCTAAAACCTTTGAGAGGTGTCTCAAAGTCATAAGTAGGAGAACTTATGGTTGTAGCAGATCAAGGAAAGAAGTAGTCCGTAGACTCAGAGCTATCACGTGGTCTGTTTGGTAGTAAGTTTTCTACATGAGGCAGCAATAGGATGTTAGTGTTCTAAGTCTTATTGTACAAACTTCAATTCTTTCATAGTGAATCTGTTTTCACCTTGAGGATAGCTAGGTTAAATCCTCCTCAAGTTTTTTGCTGGTTAGGTTTTCTTGGGTCATCAAAATCTTTGTGTTTCGTTACTTTCCGCATTATATCTATTTTACACATTTGTTAACCTAGGACTTAATTAACAAACTTGTTAGTCAACTTGGCTTAATATTAGGTTAAACCTATTGTGTTAAAGGGTCAAAACTTAAACAAAAGGCACTCTTATATATTCTATACTTGTGAAATATAATACTATTCATCAATATTTCTAAATGATATCAGAGCCACTACTCTAATCCTCTAGTGTGCTGCTCTAAATATGTCTGTCTTCTTGGGTGTCATCCACTGCAGTTGTTGTTGTTAGCATCACTGCTACCTCCACCATGACTACACTTACATCAAGATCACTGCCTTGCCACCACCACCGCTTTTGCTTCTCTGATCAAACCACACGTTGCACCATAAAAAATCACTCCCTCCAATTTGTTCACCCATGAAAAATCATCTTCATTGGACCAATCACGCACCCTCATGTGCAACTGCAAGTCTCGGCGGCATCAGCACGTGTTGCCACTCTCCTTCACGTGCCTCCATGAGCCACCACGTGCCAAATCTGCAACTGTTAACGTCATTATTGCCACCTCATCGCCACATCAGCACCTAGTCAGCCACTTATGTCAGCATTAGTCAACTATTTACGTCCTCTTGCTGATGTCATCATAGTAAGTTCGTTGGCTGCGCCGTTGATCATTGACTTTAACTTTGAAAGTTAACCGTCAACTTTTTCCAGAGTTAACTTTTTTGCAATCCAAGTGCTACTTACCTAGTTTTTCGAGTAGATTTCATTTTTGCAGTCCACTTTTGCATATTTTGATTCTAAATGAAGAATAAGGACAAGTCTTCTTTTTATTGCAACAATCATCCCTGACAATCTAACAAACGTTTTTGCAATTTTTGCAAACGTCTTGGCCATAATATTAAGACATGCTATCAATGCAATAAATCAGCTGTTTCCATTTCTACTGCTACTTTTGCTAACACTAAGAGTATCCAACCAATGACTCCCATCTCCACAAAGTCCAAGTCTTCTGGATCCACTTTCACCATTTCCACAGCTGACCTTCAAAACATCATCATTAATACCATTCATATGGTTGGTAATGCATCTATTCCTCTCTCTCAGTTTCATCTGGTATGTCTCCTTCCTCTTAACTTTTGGATTCTACTTGTTGCAACCACATGACACCTCACCCATCCTTATTTTCTCAACTTGAACTTGCACCACACCATCTTAATATTCACACAACTAATGGTTCCACAATGTTTGGTTATAATATAAGTTCTATCTCAACCTCTGCTTGCCTCACTCCCAAGTACAGGAAGATCGTAGTAATATAATTCTCGTGAGTACCGAGGTCAAACCCCAAGGAGCAGGGTAAATTCAAAGACAATATAATTAAACAATAATTTTGGTGAAGAAGGAAAAATACTTTTGCTTGGTGATTGTTACAAGAGTAAAAATAAAAACTAATTTAAATCAATAATGTAAATACTAGGGCATCAGGGTGTTTCCTTATATCGATATGAGATTCTTTGTGATCTAAGAAAATATCTATTTCATAATTGATTGTTCTTATACAATTAAAAACTTATAATTCGGTTGAACTGGGACAATTTAAGAACGCATGATAACCTCAGTTAAAAATGCGGTTAGAAAAGTTTTCATAAAAACCCATTCATTTTAAAACCTAATTTCTATTTGAAACTATTAGAAATTCATCTAAACAATAAGAAAAACATGATTGAACTTATTGAAAGCATGGAAGAACTAATACATCAAAAGAAATCTAATTGAACAATCAAATATGTTGTTGATAAAATCTTAGAAAGAATCACATTGAATATTCATACCGTATAGAAGAAACATAACCCCTAGCCCTAGCAAAGAGTTTAGACTGTCATTAGAGAAAGTAAAATACAAGTTTTTCTCTACCAAAATTCGTTCTACACAACCTCCCTTCAAAACCCTAATGTCTAAGTGTCCAAAGAAAATAAAATTTTTACTATTTTAATTTCCGTCCAAGTTTACAACTGTAACTTATGAGTTAATTTCGGCCTTCAAATATTGAGAATTACAAAAAACTCAAAACTGAAAACTTGTAGATATTTAAGTCATGGTTCCAACCCATCTAGTCTTGTGTCAATGGGATTTTGGAGGAGAGAGATACACCAAAATACTGATTAGTGCTCAAATTAGATTTTTTCTTTTCAGATTCTACTTCTTTGAGTTCTTTCCTTATTTGAAGCTTCCAATCATGGTAGACGATCCAAGCACTCTAGATGCACCTCCTTAGACATTTAAGTATGGTCTTTTAGCTCCGCTTTAATTCTAGTTTGGCCTCCATTCTCTCACAAATTCCTGTAAACTCATCTTTCTCACATGACTTTCGCTAAAAGTAGAATAATTACACACAATGAATGACATATTATTCAAGAAATATGTAAAGATAAATAATAGGGACTAATGAAAATAATTGCTTAATTATACAAATTAAGCATATTAATAAGGAGATAATGCCCACAAAAATATATAACAAGTATACATTTTAAGGCGTTATCGCATTACCTTTGATTATTATGGGTGTATTGTGCAGGATTCAAGGATGGGATAAGAGCTTAGGACCAGTCCTAGAGTTGGGCGTATGTTTCCCGTGGAAAACCTTCATCTTCCACTTGTTGCTCCTTTCTGTTGCTACTGCAGTTGCTACTGCAGTTGCTACAGTTTCTTCTATTCCTTCATTTGCACTTTGGCATGCCTGACTTAGTCATGAATCTTCCTCGCAAGTACAACACTTAGCTTTTAGAGGTTTGTTAGGTTCAGTGTACACAAAACATTTTGATTGTGTTTTCATGTCAGTTAGGAAACAAACCAGCTTTGCCCTTTCAATACTAGTGATCAATGTCCACTGATATCCTTTGACCTATTCATTCTAATGTCTGGAGGCCTTCTTCTGGTCTCTAGTATTAGTGAATCTTCAATATTTTGTTGTCTTTCTTGATGATATTCCCGCTATATCTAGATTTTCATATGAAACATCGTTCTGAATTATTTGCAAGTATATTCTAATTTTGCAAAAATGTTTTTGTAAACGCAATTTTCCAAAGTATCAAAAATTCTTCAATTTGATAATGCTCTGAATACCACTCAATATGCTTTCCAAGCTATTTTTGCATTCCTATAGCACTATTCATCAACTAAATTGTCCAGGTACGTCTTAGCAAAATGGTAGAGCCGAACGAAAACTTTGTCATATTCTTGACCTGTTCATGATTCTCCTTCTCTTTGCCCACGGTTCCTGCTCCCTTTTTAAGGCGAAGCTGCTCTTCATGCTATTAATCACATTCTCAGTTCTATTATCCAAAATCAAACTTTATATAAGCTGCGTTTGTTTTGGCTTCAAACGGTTCTGCGAAATCGTTTTTACATCTTTCCGTGTGTTTGGTTACGCATGAAAAATAGAGTTTTTTGGAAAATCATTTCATTTGACTGTAAAAAGAGGCCTTTGACCCAGAAAATGAATGCAGGTTCTATTTTACATTCAAATCATTTCCGGGCTCACAGACTCGCAAAGAAAGAGAGAGAGAGAGAGAGAGAGAGAGAGAGAGAGAGAGAGAGCTAGATCGCGCCCCAACCCCAAACACGCCTGCGAGATCGCACCCCAACACCGGCGTCGCCTTCACGATCGTGCAATCTCGATCTCGCCTCTCTCTCTTCCTTCTTCTCTCCCGGATTTGATGATTTTTTTTTTTTTGGGTTTTGTTTCTTTTGTGTTTCTCTACTGAGAAATGATGTTATATATTTGTTTGAAAGCTGAGAAAATGTGAGCAACAAGTAGAAAATGTATTTTCTATAGCATTTTCAAGAATACAACCAAACACTAAAAAATATTTTTCAAAGTAGTTTTTAAAATGCCACCAAACACCTAAAAATATTTTCCTTTCCCAAAAATATTTTCACCTGAAATTATTTTATACTCAAAAATATTTTACACCAACCAAACGCAGCCTAAATGCCTTTTTAGGTCACCTCGAAACTATCAACATCTTCGTTCCTTCAATTCTGCCTATTTCGTTCTTCTTCAACCACATAAGCAACAAACTTGAGCCTCATTCTAGATTTTTTGTTTCTTGGCTGGCGAAACTCAAAGGATATCGATGTATAATCCTATCTCTCATTGCTTCGTATCTCCCGCAATTTGTCTTTTTGGGAGCATCCGCTTTTGTCGAGCTCTCTCACTTGTGCCTCCCTATAACCATCCTCTGTCTTAGATCTTTTTCTAGATAAGCCACATATTCCTTCTTTAATTACTCCTGGCCTCCTATAACTTCCCTATCCACCACTAGATATTTTTTATGCCTCTCCTAGATCACCCTCTAATGACCAAGTCAAAGATGAGCCCACCAAACCTTGAGCTTGGGTCCCCTACTCCTGCTTGCATGAAAATCTGCACAAGACATCCACCTCGCCACTCAACTCGGGTAAGATCATTCCTACATATTACTTAACTGTCATTGTTATACTACCCTTGCTACACTGCACGAGCCTACACCTATCGTGAGGCCTCCATTAACCCTTTATGGCAGATTGCAATGAAAGAAGAACTCCAATGCATTATCTAAGAGCCATACTGGGATTGGTGACTCTCCCCCCTGGGAAATCTGTGATGGGTCCATTAAGCGATACAAAACTCGTCTTGTTGCAAAAGGTTTTACACATGAGTATGGGATTAATTATGAAGAGACTTTTGCTTCGGTTGCTTTTATCTCATCTGTTCGTGCCCACTTAGTTGTTCCTGTTGCCAGTAAATGGGGACCTTTTTCCAAATGGATGTCAAAAAATGCCTTCCTTAATGGGGATTTAAGTGAAGAATTTTATATGCAACCTCCTCCTAATCTTGTTAAATCAGGGTTTGTCACATTCGACATCACTTTATGGCCTTAAATAAGCTCCAACAGCTTAGTTGCCAAGTTCAGCTCTAACATCTCTCGCTTGGGTTACATTGCTAGACATTATGATTCTGCCTTCAGTTTGAGATGAAAGATTAGTCATCTCAACTACTTCTTGGGTCTTGAAATCACTCATTTCACAAATGGTATTTATATTACTCAAGCCAAGTATGATTCTGAACTTTTCTCTCTAGCTGGACTCACTAATAGTAAGACTATTAACTCCCCAATTGAACTTAATGCGCATCTAACTCCCTTGGGTGGGAAACTATTGTCTAATCCCTCTCTTTACAGACGATTGGTTGGAAGCCTAGTTTATCACACTATCACTGTCTAGCTCTTAGCTGCGCTTCACCAGGTGAGCTAGTATCTATCTGCTCCACGATCAACTCACTACTTATATTCTGCACATCTTCGATACTTGAAGGGCACTCTCTTCATGGCTTTCTACTCTGCTCAGCTCTTCTTATTTCTCCGTGCATTCTCTAATGCAGAGAGGTAGGAGATCCACTGATCGCAGGCCACCACTGGTTATTGCTTTCTTCATGGTCCTTGATTTCTGACTAAGCAGAAACAAACCCTTGTGGCCCACTCTAGTACTAAAGCAAAATATCGTGCCCTTATTGATACCACATCTAAGCTCCTTTGGCTACGGTGGCTACTTAAGGACTTAAGTGTGTCCACATTTCTCTGCTACTCCTATTTATTGTGACAACTAAAGTGTCATTCATATTACTCACAATGATTCTTTCATGAACAGACTAAACTATCGAGACGATTGTCATTTATCCGTTATCATCTTGTCTATGGTGCTCTCAAGCTGTCATCGGTCTCCTCTAAAGATCAACTTGTAGATATCTTCACCAAGTCACATCCTAAGGGACACTTCCATGCTTTGGTTGACAACCTCAAGTTGGCTTACCCACACCTTGAGTTGAGAGGGACTATTAACATGTAATAGGGTGGGCTTTAGGACACCTTGTTTACTTATACTACACACATACTAGTACTACACACTCTGCCTTTTATATAAAGGCACTCTTGTATATTCTATTACTTGTGAAATATAATACTATTCATTCGGTATTTCTAAAAGGTAAAATTACATCCCATGTACCTAGCTAGTAGAGCCTATGAACTTGGGTTGATTCAATACATGGGAAAAGTCGAGGATAAACCACGAAGAGACAGTGTCGAACTCAATCCAAATGAGCATTAGGACCACAAGACCAATCGTTGAGAATAATTGAGATTGATTGCTAAGACCCACAAAGAAATCAAAAAAAAAAAAAAAAATTACGCCAGTGTAACAAGGGGAAAAGGGTTTTTGCCCTTATTTGCAAAAAACATAATGTCCTGTTTTGAAACACGATTTAAAAAAAAAATCAAATTACAAATGAATGACATTGCTAATGTTGAGTTCTATGCTATTTTGCCACTTAATTTTTAAAAAAGATTAAGAGAAACTTGACTTTGCTAAGTCGAGTTTCAATTAAAAATTTACATATAACTCGATTTTGAGGATATCGAGTTTTATACATAACTCAATTCGGTAAAATGAGTGTCAAAAAACAAGGACACGATTGTATAGTTTCAAAAAAGGACATTGTACTAGATTTTTTTAATAAAAAAAAATGCGGGCAAAAGCCCATTTTTCCTATGTAACAAAGCCCCACCTTTGCACCATTCTTTCTCTCATCAAATCAATAAAAAATTTCAATTAGCAAGGGACTGCTAGGACTTTAGCAAATTCCAATGAGGATCTTCCTCTTATGTAAAAATTTTAGGGTACTTAGTTAGCCTCATTATGACCTTATACAAACAATGTGACAACAACTATTGAGAAAGTGTTCACTTGAGTAATTCTTAGGTACTCTCGAAGCATAAAGAATGGTACTCCCGCCTCTCACATCATGATAGGATCTGCTTATTAAAATTTATAGTGGGGTCAATTATTCAGCCTAATACTCAATGGCCTCAACTGTTCCCCCTATCAATAGGTTTTAACTTACTCTAAACAACCTCAAATTTAGACCCAAAAACTTAGAGCTCACCAACCACTCACCCACTTGAATCCTCTTGATTATCATACACACTAGAACACTTTGTTACATTCAGCAGGTGTGTTTGAGATGCATAGTATGAGTTCTGGAATACACGATAGGGATACCATTTTTCTTTAACGCATCACTCCCTCTTCCTTTATTTTTTGGAGCTAACATCTAACTGTCTCAAGTTGCGGGAGCTATTTTTGCAAGCTTCATGGTGCTTCCCTTTCACAGTCATTGGTGCAAATCGTACGAGTTGGCCTTCTTGCACGTGCCTCACATCTTTTGGAATATGGATTGCTTGCAAACAAGATAATTTTTATTATCATTCTCTCTTTATGTATTGCTGCACATCTAAATGTTGTTTAATATATTATGCATTGGTTTTTTTTTTTTTTAAGAAACAAACTATTAAATGCACATACTTAATTATACTCTTTTATCAAGCTCAAACATTACTTAATTTAAAGTACACTAATTTGGATTGGACATTGACAAAACATATATGTAAGGACACAATTCAAATTCCCAAATTATGACTGGAAGGAATGGGCTTGAAAGGCCTTTTTACAATAAATTTGTAGAGATGGGGTTGTAATCTAGATTTCAAGGATGGTTAGATAAACAAGGAAAAGAACGGGCTTGGGCCCAATGGCACAAAATAAAGAGTTATTTACAAGAGTTAGACTGAAAGTTCCTCCTCGGATACAATCCGAGGATAGTTTATAATAGTATTTCCTAAAGTTGGATACAATTATTGATTATCATATACTATTGGCCCTTTTTCCCACTGAAAAAAGCCTCCTTTCTTCGTAGGTCTTCCCCTTTATTTATACTTCCTCCTCTTCTCTTCGTCATCTTCCACCTCATGGTTGCAATGCTGGCTTAGGATACTTGTCCCGTCAATTTTTCCCTAAAGCCCGCTGGGGTTAAGGACCAAGTTCCAAACCTCATGCTCAGGTCTCATCTTTCCATCTATGCAGTCAGTATATCAATTACAGAGCTTTTAATGTATGGGCGTGGTAGCAGCTTTACCTTAGATATTCCACCACTCTTTCTATTGTCCTCCACGTGTACTGTGTATTCCCATAGTCATAGGATTCTTTATAACATAACCCGGGGACACTAAACCTCTCTTCCTATGTCCTCGGCTTAACAATCCGAGGACAAATCTACCCCTCGGACGTAATTGGTCGTTCGTTATCATATCTTTACTTGGCATTTCTTTATGAGATACATTCAGATACTCCAAGATCATTTGATGTCTTCGGTTTTGGGTTTCTAGCCCAAAAGACTTCATTGGGCCATCTTTGGTAAATTACTGGGCCCAATGCCCCTACAATATATTTATTAAATCTCTCTAATATTTGTTTAGCCTTTCTGAACATATTTAATCACCTCAACTATATGTCTTGTTGCCTAATTTTCCTCCAACTTATTTATGCTTTATGGAATAAATTATTTACACACGAGAAAACTATTGCCTCATTAATTTATTATCTTAATTACTCATTGTGCTATTTTTTGCCTAGGAGAAAACCTAATGAAAGCCACCAACAGACAAATCATTGGCATGACTACCGAACTTGACTACCCCAAAGAACTCGGGTCTAGCTGCAGACTTATAAATCATGACGCATGTCGAGGCCCCAAAAAGATCCCAAACGAAAATTAATCTCCTTGGTCCTAAGAGAAAAGATACCAACCAGCTATGAATTCGTGGAATTCTATATACCTACTTGCAATAATAACACCCTTTGCATTTGGAACCATTAGACCCAAGCCATTACAGTCAATCACTGCGATAGACTAACAACATAATTGATGTAATATGTCCTACTCTATTGCAATTGAGACGTAGCAAGTGGCAGAGCCATAAATTTATCTTTGGAAGGTCAAGTTAAAATGAGCAAATCATTTTTTTTTTTTTTTGGTGTGTATATATTATATCCATATTATTTATACTAATCTAAACTAGTATTATAAGCAAAATTTAATATACAATACAAGCCATGTACTATATAACTCATGGTTTTTAACTTGCTTGTAACCCTAGATTTTAGATCAAATTGTAACCTACTAAGTATAATAATTCTCTAAAATAATAATTAAGATAAAAAAGTTACTAATGGATTAGAGATTACTAAAAATTAGATAAAAAATGCATAAAAAATAAATCAATATAACCAATCCTTTATATATATATATATATATATATTAATCATATAACCACTTAAAGATTACATTATTTAATTTATATGATACTATATATTTTAATCAAATTAATGATAATTTAGCATATTGATATGTTTTATAAATGTTTATCAATAAGGGAAAAGAGAAGTGTACCCATACACGTGTAAATTTTGAAAAATATAATTTTTATCCATACACGTGTTAGACATGGAATTGGAGGAGTGAAAGAATCTTGGACAAAAAGACTTGAGAAATAACTTGATCAGATAAAGACAAAAAATTAAAAAACACAGCGGAAGGAAAGAAAAGAAGAGACAGAGGGAAGCGAAGAAAAGAGTCAAAGACTCGTGTAGACACCAGTAAACATTGTTCCTCGAACTTCTTCTTCTTTCTTTTATTTCTTCTGGAAAGTGGACTTGGCCTCAGTTACGCGTAAACACCACTAGAGTGCGTGAGAAAGTAGAAAGTATCTTTGCTGAAACTTGCAAATGGTTAGAAGTTCTTTGAAGCTTACTTGTATCAATTTAGTGCTTCTGCATATTGATCCAGGACAAAAATTCTGGGAGATTGACATAATTGAATTGGAAGAGAGAGAGAGAGAGAGAGAGAGAGAGTTTGAAAGAATTGTGTCAAAATGGTGTGTTGGTATTCATAAGTTCTCAATTGAAGGTTTTATGGGATCAATTGCAACATGTTCGACCTTTCCCAGTGTGTTCTTGTGGACCTTGCACGTGCAACTTAGGGCAAAAAGTCAGTGATCTTCAACATCAAGATTTTGTGGTACAATTCTTAATGGGTCTTAATGACTCCTATTCTCAAGTTAGGGCACAAATTCTGTTGATGGATCCTCTCCCATCCATCAATGAAGTGTACTCCTTATTGATTCAAGGAGAAAGGGAATGCAGTGTGGAAAAAAATTTAGATCCTCATATGGAATCAACAACCCTAGTTACCAAGGTATCTTCTTCTACAGGAAACAACAATAACAAGAACTCTAAGGGGAAAAACAATTCCACTTGCAATCACTGTGGAATGATGGGTCACACTGTTGAGAAGTGTTACAAGATCTATGGCTACCCTCCTAGCTTCAAGCCAAAGGGAAAGAAGTCCACTGTGGTACACCAAGTCAATCTTCAAGATGAACAAGTTGAAAAGAATTCTACTTCTGCTTCTACCTCATTTTCATTCACTAAAGAGCAATGCCAACAATCCTTGGCTAGTAAAGAACACATGGCCAACAATGTAATTCAGCCAGCCACTCACTCCACTTTTATGGCAGGTAATTTTCCTTTTTGGCAGAACTTTCATAGTCCTAATTTCAGTTGTGAATAGAGGCATTTGATATTTTCTGAAATAGTGGTTAATGGACATGCATATGAAAGAGATACTTGTGTTATGGATGCTAGGTCTACAAATCACAATGTACATTCTATTACTCTACTTATCATAATCACATTTGTAAAGCATTATGTTGAGGAACTTCCAAATGGTGGGTAACTCACATAGAATCTATTAGATATTTTAATGAAATAGAGTTTGGAATAAATAATTTGATATGAGAATTTTTGAAAAGTGGGGAAGTAAAATAAAAAAGTAAGTTCTTGCGCTAAAAATAGACAATATTACTGCATGAGTTGATATGGATGCTCTTAATCTTCTCTTGAGATAATTGATATTAATTTTTTTTCCTTATTAATTTCTTTGCAAGAAGATGATAGTATATATGTTTTTCCAATGATTTATGAATTTCTTAATTCTATGTTTTTTTTTAAGAAATAACTGAAAATGCTGAAATCAGAAATAAATACTATAATCACAATAAATGCAATGCTCGGATCAAATTCGGTGTTTCGCACCACAATGTCTCTCCTTCTCACCAACTTTGTTATTAAGTGACATCTAGCAGCCCTTCATATGGGTTCGATCCAGTTTTTCATGAATAAATAAACAGATAGAAATAGATTGCCATGAGGGACAAGGTACAAGCTGGGACTGTCATATAAAGCTACTTCATGTTGGTATTTTTAAACGCTTTCTCTAAGATGGTTGTGAGCAAATCGATGCTCCCATACTCCATGAGGGTGGGAGTGTCAAGAATTGAAACAAAGCAATAAGCATTCTGCCTGAATTTCTTGTACAGTGCATAAACGGAAAGTAGTTAATTGTTATAGTTTCCTATGCTACAGGTCATATAGTGTACACTTTTTGTTATTTAGTAATTGAGTGTTTGCCACATGCTTATTGGTTACACTGTAACCAGTTTGACCAGTTTGATTACTCTGTTTTTAGATTATAAAAACAAAGTTTAACTTCTTCTGCTAATTAAATGAGAATTAAATATTTTCTAATCATATTTTGATATTTTTGGTTGCAGAATTTGTTGCCAACAACAGCTCAGACCCTGGCAGTTGGATGAGGAATGGAACAACAAACCCAATTCCAAACTTCTCTAAGCAGCTTTCCATTGCATCACTCTTCCCAGCCTACAACTCTGACACTGAAACTGATGCTAGTTCAGAATCCAACGAAATACCTCCAAAATTAGCTCTTTATTCTAATTCCATAATGTCATTCTTCCACCAGCCAGGTCTCAATCAGCAGTAGTAGTTCTGAAAATTATGAATAATTCCCACTGATCCCTTCAATATCCAGCCAGCCCCATACGCCCAAGTCCGAAAAGTTACCTTCAAGACTTGTTTGAGTTTCAGAAGTGGAAGAGCAGTAATAGTTGCTAGAATCTAATGGAACAGCTCCTGAAATTCTCTCATTCCAAAAGACTTGATAGGAATTGGTGGGTAAGAAGAAAGAAATTTACCTTTGCAAAATGCTACTTGGAAGCCACCAACACCTTCTCAGACGATCACAAAGATTGGAAACGGTAGCCTTTGCTCAATCATACCGTGCCACTTTAAATAATGGCCGAGTATTGGGCTATTAAGCCGTGCTGAAAATTTTACCAAATCTAAACTCATATGAATCATATGTGAACGATTGCAAGTACCATGACAACGCGTTCCTAAGTGAATTGGAAGCTTTGTCTGCCTTAGTCACAAGAATCTTGTTTGCTGTATTGGGCATGTTCTTTTGAGGATGATAATGAGCGTATTGGGTCTTGATTACATGAGAAATGGGATAGCCTTCATGAACCATCTTCATAAGCTTCAAAGTACTCCTCTAATGTCATGGGTTGCCCGGATTAGAGTGGCACTAGACGTAGCTAGAGGCATTGAGTACCTGCACGTATATGCAGTTCCACCAATCATACACCGTGATATCAAGTCGTCTAACATATTATTAGATGCCACATGGACTGCCAAGGTGACTGATTTTGGCCTATCTTTGATGGCCCCCATGGATGAGGAGTCACATCTTTCGCTTCTTGCGGCAGGCACTATTGGTTACATGGACCCTGAGTACTATAGGCTTCAACAGTTGACAATGAAAAGTGATGTGTACGGCTTTGGAGTAGTATTGCTAGAAATGTTGACAGGGTACGAAGCAATACATCGCAATGAAAACGGTGTGCCATGGAATATAGTTGATTTTGCAGTGCCATACATTGCCCAAGATGAAATTCAGAAGGTTTTGGACCCAAAAGTACCACCACCTACCCCATTTGAAATAGAGGCAGTGGCATATGTTGGGTACCTAGCAGTAGATTGTGTAAATTCGGAGGGTCGAAATCGCCCCTCAATGACTGAGATTGTAAACAACCTAAAAAGAGCCTTGGAGGCGTGTTTGTGTTCAGTTTCCTGAAGAGCGTTCATCTGATGATTCGGATTAACTTTGGTTAAACCAACAGAACGTTAATGTTCGTTAACCTAGACATTAACGTTAGGAGGCGTAGTCGGCGTATGTGTTGATGGCATTCCTAGCAGTGGAGGTGATGAAGCTACCGGCCAAATATAAATAACTTGATGTTAAATAGTTTTCATCTATTTTTGATAGTTCTAAATCCTAATGCAATCTTGAATGTTAATGAATTTCCATTTGGTAGATTTGATTGATTTGCCTTTCGTTATGAGGTTTGCGGTTCAATGGGTTCTTTATGGATTGATTGGGAGATACCTTATTGGTCGGTTGGATCAATTTGCTCTTTGGAGCTCTATTTTGGGTTGATTCAAGCACATCATTATCCATACTGCTCAATGTTATTAGTTGTGACTTGTGAGGTTCAAATTATTTGAATTGGTCGATTGAGAATCTACCACCCTGGAAAATTGCCATACAAAAGAAAAATTAAAGCCATTATAGTTTGATTTCAGTGCCATCCTTCTCGTACTTATGATTACTTCATTCGATATTATGAGACTTACGATTCAATTAGCGAATTCAGCGCATATAATTTTCTGTTCTATAGACTTTGAATCTCACCTGATTCATTCTGGCTTGAGGCATATATTTAATGTCAGTGTGTATCACAGCACTTTTAAAATGTTGCAATATTTTTCTGTACTTTTTCTTTTTCAGTAATTAAAACATTTTGAACAGCTCAAGGACCAAGTAGAAAATTTTCAAAGTATTAGGATCAAATTGAAAACAACTCCAAAATAGAGGGATAAAAAAGGAGTTTCGCTAAAAATAAATTATTAAATTTTGGAATAATTTTTAATATATTTCTTAAAATTTTAAAATTTTGATATGCTCCCCTTATGTTAGGTGTCATTTTTGAGGGAGGCAAAAAAAAGAAAGAAAAAAAAAAGACCCATTTGTCTATGTTAGTGTTGATATATCCATTAAGTGTCGCCTAAGAGATCTGGAGTTCAATTCCTGTCTACACTAAAAACTGATTTGTATCTTAGTTTGATGATAAAGATCTATCATCAAGAGCGGACACCATAGGTTAAAACTCTCTAAAAAAAAAAATCTATCACATGTGTTAGTTGGCCCAATGATATCAAATACATCTCACAAATCTAATAAACTAAAATAAAATAAAATAATTTTGTTCTTTCTTTTCAAATTTTATTAGAATAGTGATTCTTGGATGAACAAACCGCAATCTTCTAGGCCCAAAATCTTTTCCACTTTAATTTTATTACAAACAAGAAATCAATTTACAAAAATCGTTTAAAAGAATTGACAAGATTTGAGAAAGATAAAGAAATTTAAAAATTAAATCAAGATTACCAAGAAAAAGTTTTAGGAAAAAAAAAAAAAAAGAACCAACAAGCTTTACCAATCAATCGCCTCTCAAATCCTTTTCCAAGTTGATCTCTATACACAACCTTCGCCAATTCCTTTTAACCAAATTAAACCTCAATCCCTAAAATTTCGTTCTTCCTCAACATTCTTAGCATTTAGCAGAACACGACCACCATTTCTCACTAACCAAACAGAAACCAATTGATAATTTTCTTGGAGTTCAAGGCAGAGGCATTGGATCGGCAGATGTGTTGGTGGCATTCCTCGCAGTGGAGTTGATAAAATAATTTAGGAACTTGGGTTTGTTTACATGTTGAGTATGGTGTGAATCACAACTATAGAAGCAATATGGTGTTTGATTGATTCGCATTTTCCTATATTGGGTGGGTTGGCTTTGTATGAATATGGTTTTGTTTCATTCATATCTATTGGGAGTTGAGTCTATATTGTCGGATAGTTAGATGCTATATGTGGCTTTTTTCTCAATTAAATAAAGTTTAGCTACAAATCCACCATTGGATTACATCTTCTTCTTATATCTTCCATGCTTGCAAAATTTCTAGAAAATTAAAGATCAATCACTATTGTGCATACCCAAATCTCCAATATAGGTTGGATCTAGTATTTAGGCTAACATTTACTTGTGTAGTGGGCCTTAAGTATCCTACAATAGGCAGTTCCTGGGCGGGCTCGTTCAAGTGTCTGGTACAAAAGCTAGTTTCTCTCTCTCCCTTTGAAAGCTCTCTTTCGTATGCTCGGCTACTCTCTCAGTCTTAACTCCCAAATGTCTAATCCTCATTTCATCTTCTCTTCTAATATTTATAGCTTGAGGATAATGGACAGAGTCATGATTGCCCTCTAGCACCACTCGTGTGGGTGGGGCATAATTTGATTATTCCTGACAAATAATATGCTTTGTTGGGAATAGGAGCTGGGATGTTAGGACTAATGATGGCCGCCGAAAGCTGCTTGGCAACGGAGTCCCTTAAGGCACTCCTGGCAGGCCGAGGCTTAACTGAGCAACAGAGGTACATTTAAAACTGATTATGAAGACCGTCTAACCATGCATAAAATTCCCATATGATGGGTAATTGTCTTTGGGCCACTTGAGGTCAATCATGAGGAATGGTGAGTCCATGGCCAGGTACTGTTCATAGGCCCAACCGAATTTAGGCCAGGGGAAAAATGGGCCCCTTGCCATATGCCATACAATAGCCCCCCTTGATTCGTTCTTGGCACTCGGGGATGAATCAAGGACTTACGTCACTCTGTGAGCTATTCCTCAGGGATGTGAACCGTCAATCATTAATAGAAGACAAGACAGCAGTTAATTTTTGAAATAAATGTAATGACAAGTAGCATACTGTTTTGGCTAGTTTTGGCATCCCTCCCAATGTAAATGTAGCATACTATTATGAAGAGAACATCGCCCTTGAGCGGCACCCTCAAGTAGTATTTTTTTTTCTTTGATAGCAACTTTAGTGGGGGGAAATAGGTTCCCCATAGATCCCTTAATACTTAGGACACTTAGGTTTTACGAACTGTGCCCTGACTAACTTCCACCAAATTTCTACCAAGTAGTGAGCTGTGTTAGTCAGTTAAACAACTTATACGGGCTGCATTTAGACCACCATGATATAAACTACATGTACAGTTTGTGTGGTAAGGAAAGGTCGGGATATTATCTAAAAGTTAGAGATACTCGGGTGTGGCTAATATCATGCCTCCCTGATTCTAACAAAAACTCTGTTGGAGAGTTTGTATAGGTGAGCTGTAATTGGCATGCCAATGAGCTCACTTACCTAATTTCACCCCAAGATATTGGTCGATACCATTCATATCAGATTTATTTTTATCATACATTACTTTATTATTCATTTGTAATTGCTTCATTATTTTTTTACATAGTTATAATTTTTATTTTCAGTGATGCCGACGGCAAAAAGTTCAAACCGGACGTCAACACAGTACATGTGTGGGACCTAAACTTTTTACTTAAGTCAGAAATCTTTGTGCAATACGATGGCTAATTAAGGGCTTCTCATCTCATCCTCGGGTGCATTCTTGTGTATACAAGTTACCAGGACCCTAGGTAGGCCCTAACTGTTGGTAGTCCCCTACTATCCTACATCGATGTCTAGCACCGAGGGTTCATACCACCAAGTCTGATAGTAGGTGAAGCTTAAGACCTTGGTCCTCGGTTAATCAGAGTAGGCTTCCTAGTACCAATGAGAGATGGATCTGCCGATACGATTTTTCACAGTCGCGTCGAGCATATACTGGTTAAGCAACCCCCTAAACGAGTCAAGGTTGCTGAACAAATAGAAGCGAAATCAATCGACTCTTCAAGGGTTGAGGTCGAAAACCCTCTCGAAGAAATGGTGGTCCGCCTCAACATGAATGCTAACCGGTTCCTGACCGGTGGCCGGCTAACCATACAACAACAAGCTCCTTCCCCTCCTACTCCTTAATGTCGAAAGAGACATCAAAATGATGGTCAACCTTCTGAAAGGCCCGAGGAGGTGCCCCCAAGAGCTCCATCAAGTTTGAAGAGCCTAAAATTCATCATGCCAAGAGGAATACAAGATTCATATAAAAGAGTTTTTATCAAACAAGGAAAAAATTCATCAAGCATAGAAAGGTGCAAGTGCATCAAGGTAAGAAAGAAGTCTAGAGAGTACGTCAAAATGACCGAAAATCATTAAGCTAAGAAAACCAAGGAGGGAAAAAGGTCCCCAAAAGTTCATTCAATCAAGAGATTGAAAAAAAAAAACCCTACTAGGCTGAAAACCTAAAAGGGTAATCGAGGTAAAAGCTAGGGCCAAAAAAGAAAAGAAAACCCGCTAGGCTAAAAACCCAAAAAGGCGGTCTAGGCAAAAGTTAGGGCCAAAGAAAAGAAAAAGAAGAAAAGAAAAAATTAAAAAGTCCTACCAAGTTGGAAATGTTGGGAAAAAAACATGTTTGTATCACATACAAAACATATGCAGCAAAAAATTAACGGATCTACTTCATTTGCAATTGATAACATGTACTATGTAAGTTTCAGAATTTAAGAATAAGAAAGCATACCTTGGAGCGGTGAAATTCAAAACAAAAATTAGAAGTACTTGGGAACACTTTTAATCTTCACTCCAACTCTACTTAATGCCCAAGAAGTGTGATCTCTCAATCAGTTGCCAAGGAGAGTGCCAACACTCACATACAACCATTTTGTTTCTTGTATTTTCTTAATGATAACACTTATGAAAAAAAGACTTATATAATTCTGTATGTTTCTCTGCTTATGTATAACTGATTATCTAATTGGGCTAGCCTTTTGGCCAATCCAATTGGGCTCTAGTATGTGGCTTGGAGTAGGACCAAAAAGGAACAAATAAGACTCTAGCTCCAATGGACCTTGGGCTTTTCTGTCAACTCTTGACAAGTCCAAAGTTACCATTAATTATATTCAATACTACTATATGAATATAATTGCACTCTGTGCCTTATTAATAAATTATATCCTAAGACTTTATTGTACATGCAACCTCTTCTTTAAAATATTCATAGTAATACAAAGTCATGAATATAGACTGCCACTTTGAAGATTATTACATTTTAATCCTTGAGCACCCGGTTTAATTCTTTAAGTTATTCATTATATATTTATGAAATTCAATTATAAAAATATGTACTTTAGTAATTCCTTACTAAAGTGGTTAGGCCCAACCCTCTGAATAACCAAACTCATTAAACTTATCTCAAAGGAATATTTTGTATCTTCGTTAAGAGACTATGAATTCCGTCTTGAGAATATATGTTCCATCAACACTAAATGCGGCTGCTCAATATACTAAGATTTTGACCATGACTAATAGATCTCACTCTTGATATATCAAAGTAACATACATCTCATGATCAAATCCATTATTCTCTCAGGATTTAGAGTTGATGTAAATAGAAGTCGTGAGATTTATTATTCATTTGACAATTGTTAGGAGAATAATAAATCTCATAGTGGTCCAGTTTAGTATGTCTTAACTCTTAAAACATATCAACATACCAACTAGAAGTCTCCACTTTTATGATCAAGACAAATCATCTTAGTTGATATGTTATAGTCTTCGCAGATGAAATGCCCAATTTCATCACCAACTACGAACTAAAATTCAGAGTTTACAAAAAACTTGTGATTTATATCTTTTATGACTTTTCATATAAATCACATACTATGCATCTCATGGATTAAGATAATGTCTCATTAGTTCATTTATAGATAGTCTCATATAATTAAACAATTTAATTATTTATGAAATGCTAATAAATTGGATTTTATGGCATAAACCCTAATAGGAAACTTGAGGATGCAACCTAAAAAGGGAAGAATTTTACAAGATGAAAGTCTAAAGGTATGATTCAAGAGGAATGAGCATAAAAACAAATTTTGATACAAGTGACCAATGAAGACTAGTGAGAAGATGACAAAGAAGAAATGTGAAAACTCCTCCAATACTTGATTTTTGAATAATGCATACTTGGGGGAAACATCATAGGGAATTTTGAGCCTTTTATATCTTTCATTTCATAACCCAAACCCGACCTACATTACAACCCATGAGTAAAGACCTCCTTGAAGTCTTGCTAGTTATAAGCACATCTTAAACTCTAATATTATTTTCTCTTGAATTAAAAAAAAAAAAAATGCTTAAAATTGTCAAAACCCCACTAGATGATATGTCCAAGGAGAAAAATTCTCAAATCCTCAAATGACTCAAAAGAAACTTGGAACACTCTCCTTGTTTGCACCCAACAATGTGTATCATAAATATTATCACATATCATTTCTTGATTGCCTTTGGAGACTTAATCCGATGATGTTCAAAAGGAAGAAACAAATTTGATTACATGAGTTTAATGATCTTGATCCTTCCTAATCAAAGAGATTTGTTTGATTCTTAAATACTTTAATTTGCCAAAATGGTTGTTCAAAGAATCATGCTCTTGTTCATTAAAAAAAAAAAAAAGAAGAAGAAAGAAAAAGAAATCTCATTTTCACAAAAAAAAAAATAATAATAATAAAATCATTCTTCTTCAAAATCCAGTTCTCCTGAACTACGTCTTGAATGATCCTCTATGAGAGAGGTACATAAGCAGCCTTTCAAAGGCTCGATCCCAATCACCCAAACAACTTTAGGGCTTGAACTCAAAACAATGTGACAAAATTGTTTGGGTGCAAGTTAGGGTAAGCCCATTTGTTTTGCATCAAGCATGCTTAAACTTGGGTTGTATGCAAATATGTCCTTGCATGAAACCATGTTTTCATTTGAGGTGGGAAATTTTAGGGACAAAACAATTTGGGCAATTAGGCAGTAGAGGAAGAGATGTATTAAATTCCCAAGTTCAATCAATGATATAATCAGGCTAAAATTGAGGTTATACATATTTATGAAGATACATACACTAATGGAATCTTCAAGTCATGATTTCACTCAAATCTTTAAGACTTTACTTTTATAATTTTATAGTAAAATTAAAATTTTTTTCTAAATCACACCAACGTTTATTGTTCTTAAAAAAAATAAAGACAAAAGTGGACGAAGAAGCAGAAAAATAAAAGAGAGATGATATGTCCACAACTTTTTTACAACATTTTTATAACAAATCATAGGTAGTTAATTATTATTGGTGCTGGTTGCATGTAGGTTGGAATAGAGGAAGGTAGGGGGAAAAAATGAAGGTGGATGAGGAAGTCAACACTCTTAGTGTCATCTTGGCATCATAATTAGGATCGGTGGAGGTTGCTAGGCAGCCCCCCGGGACCAATGAGTCTCCTAAGTTGGAACTGCCGAGGGCTTGGGAATTCTCGGATAGTGAAAGTCTTGGAAAAGGCTATTAAGAAGGAAGATCCCATTATCATCTTCTTGATGGAGACTAAATCAAGTAAGGAATGGATGGACAAGGTCAAAGCAGTGTAATATGAAACAGAGTTGGGTTGTGCAGAGTAATGGAAGGAGCGAGGGTTTAGCTTTATTGTGGAAAGATGAAATTAAAATAGAGCTCTTAACATATTCCTTGAATCATATTGATGTGTTGGTGTCTGGGGGTCCAGTTTTGGGTAGGTGGCATTTGATTGGCTTCTATGGTAATCCTAAAACAGCTAGGCGATCTGAGTCTCGAGCGAAGCTTTAACACTTGAAGGGAGTGGCGGCTCTTCCATGGTTAGCTATTGGGGGTTTTAATGAGCTAACTAGTTCATTAGAAAAGGAAGGAGGTGGTGGGCGACCAAGACAATAGATGGGCAATTTTGTTGAAGCTATTAATTTCTGTGACCTAAGAGATATTGGTTTTGTAGGGCCGAAGTTCACTTGGATTTATCAAAGGGCAGATGGCACACAAATTGAAGAGAGATTGGATTAAGCTTTGGCTACATGAGTGGTTAGATTTATTTCCAGCTGCTAATTGTACCATAAGTCCACCTCGGCTTCTAATCATTCCATGCTACTTCTTCGTATGGTGGCTGGTTCCAAACGGAAGAGGGTGAAGAGAAGTTTTAGGTTTGAATCTATGTGGCTGAGGGACTCAAGCTATGAGGAAGTTGTTCGGTTTGCTTGGGAGGAAGGCTTAGCTACATCTTCGGGTTGGGAGTTGAGTTGTTGTCTAAAGAGTTGCTGTGGCAGATTGGAGGCTTAGAATAAATCTGTCTTCGGCCATGTGGGAAGGACTATATCAAACTTGCCATCAAGACTTAAGTGGCTAGACCTTCAACCTTCAACATTGGAGTTGGTTCAGGCTTTAAAATGCACCAGAGTTGAACCGAATTGTTGGCTGGAAAAGGAAGACATGATATGGAGACAGAGGGCTAGGCTAAATTGGTTTCAAGGAGGTGATAAAAATACAAGTTTTTTTCATGCTAAAACTTCATCTAGGCATAAGAAGAACTTGAATAGAAGGGCTGTTGGACTCTAATGAGTTTGGCGAGAGGAGGATAGTAAGATTGAGGAGGTTGTGGTGGAGTATTACAACAATCTTTTCACATCTAGCAGCCCTACAATTTTTGCAGAGCTTCTCCATGTCATTCAGCTGAAGGTCACTCCTTCAATGAATCAGATGTTGATCAATCCTTTTATGAAAGATGAAGTCTGATTGGCACTTAAGTAAATGTACCCTTTGAAGGCCCCTAGTCCTAATGGGATGCCTCTTCTTTTCTTTTAGCATTTATGGTCTACAAGTAGTGAGGTGGTAACTAAAACGGTACTCAATTTCCTTAAGTCTGGCATTTTTCCTCCCAACTGTAATGATACTAATATTGCACTTATTCCAAAAGTTAAAGAACCAAAGATGGTGACTGATTATAGGCCTATTAGTTTATGTCATGTTGTTTATAAAAGGGCTTCTAAGGCTATTGCTTATAGGCTTAAGAAGATTTTACCCACTATTATTAGTGATACCCAAAGTGCTTTTGTGCATGGACGGTTAATCACTTATAATGTGATAGTTGCTTTTGAGACTCTGAATCATATTAGCCAAAGCAAGGGAAGGAAGATTAGGGAAATGGGGCTCAAACTTGACATGAGCAAGACCTATGATAGGGTGGAGTGGACTTATTTAGACAAAATTATGGAAAATTGGGCTTTGTGGAGTAGTGGAGAAGGTTGATTATGTGGTGTGTTACTATTGTTACTCATGCCATTAATATTAATGGGCGTCCTAGAGGCCATGTTATTCCATCTAGGGGTATCCGGCAAGTTGACCCCCTATCGCCTTACCTTTTTTTTTTTTGTGCAAAAGGTCTTTCGGCTTTAATTAGATCATCAATGGATAGTGACCTTTTGGAGGGTGTTGCTATTTGTCATGGAGGTCCAAAGCTCTGTCACCTTTTTTTGCAGATGACAGCCTAATCTTTTGCAAGGCTACACTAGCTAATTGTGAGTCCTTACAAAGAATTTTAGAAGACTATGAGAAAGTTTCTGGTCAACAATTAAACAGAGCCAAAATGTCATTGTTTTTTAGTAGCAACACATCAAATGAAGTCCAAGAGGAGATAAAGCAAAGGTTTGGTGCCCAAGTTATTAAACAGCATGAGAAGTATCTTCGTTTACCGTCTCTTGTGGGTAGAAATAAAAGGAGTACTTTTAATGCCATTAAGGACAAGGTGGGTAAGAAGTTGGAAGGTTGGAAGGAGAAAATTATGTCTAAGGTCGGTAAGGAGATTATTATAAAAGCAGTGGCTCAAGCTATCCCGACATACACCATGAGTTGTTTCAAAATACCGGATGCCCTTTATGAGGATCTCACGAGTATGATTCGCAATTTCTGGTAGGGACAAAGGAAAGATGAAAAGAAGATAGCATGGTTAGTTGGGAGAAGGTGTGTGAACCAAAGGATAATGGAGGTATGGGTTTTAAGAAGCTACAACAATTTAATTTGGCTCTTCTTGTCAAACAAGGTTCGAGACTTCAAAGTGGTCAAAACTCACTGATGTACAAGGTCTTAAAGGCAAAGTATTTCCCATGGTGTGATTTTGTCGAAGCTAAAATTGGTAGTAATCCTTCTTACACTTGGTGAAGTATCATGGCTGCGCAACATGTGGTGAAGGAGAGTTTACGGTGGAGGGAAGGGAATGGGGAACGAATCTGGTATGGGAGGACAAATGGTTACCATTATCTTCCATGTACAAGGTGGTGTCTCCAAATACTTTTCTGCATGCTGACACTCGTGTAAGTGAGTTGATTGATTCAGAAAACGCAAGTCAGAAGTTTACGGTCATTGATGCTTTGTTCCTGCCTCATGAAGCTGAAACAATTAAGAGCATTCCTCTAAGCTCTTAGCTGCCTGGGGATAGATTGATCTAGGGTGATGTCTTCTAATGTCCAATTCAGTGTGCGTAGCACCTATTCTTTAGCTGTGAATCTTTCCCAAGCTGCCAATAAGGGTAATAGTTCGGACACAAGTCTAGTTAGGAGGTTTTGAAAGCTAGATTGGAGTTTTCCTGTACCACATAAGACACAACATTTTATGTGGAGAGCTTGCCATAAGGCACTTCCTACAAAGGTCAATCTTGCTAGAAGGAAGGTGGTGATGGATAACATCTGTGATGTGTGCGGGTTGAAGGCTGTGTCCACGGGTCATGTGCTATAGGATTGCGTTAAGGCATATGAGGCATAGTCATGCTCAAAACTAGTGGGTTTGTCTAATCAGTCCAAGTGTTTCTTCTTCATGGATTTGTTGTGGAAGATGATAATCATTGATCGAGTTGAAGAGGAGAAGGTTGCTATAATGGTCACCATAGCCTAGGCGTTGTGGTTTAATCGGAATGAAATCAGACTTGGTGGTGTAAGGAAGGCTGGCAAGGATGTGGTGAGGTGGGCGTCACAATACCTGGAGGAGTACTGGTCAACGATTGAGGAGGAGCATTCTACACCGGTGGTAGCTAAGAGGGTTGTGTCTTGGCTACCTCCCCGGGCAAACTAGTTTAAGATTAATGTTGATGGGGCTGTGTTTGCATCTCGGAAGGCAGCATGGGTGTTATAATCAGGGATGATAGAGAAAGAGTGGAAGCAGTGGTGAGTAAGAAGGTTTTGGTTCCATTGGGCGCATTGGAGGCGGAGGCTAAAGCATTTGCAGCTGGCTTGCTCCTTGCAAAGGATATTGGTATCCAAGATGTTATTTTGGAGGGGGACTCATTGGTCATATACAACGCTCTTTGTGAAGCATCCATACTGCCTTTATCAATAGCTTCAATTGTGTTGGGGATGATGGATTTGTGCAAGGGGTTTCGGTGGATTGAATTTTCTCATGGTTAAAGGAAGGGCAATAGACCAGCCCATTTATTAGCTAAATATATTGTAGGCATAGATGATTTTCTTGTCTGGATGGAAGAGAATCCTTACTTTCTTGAGCAAGCTCTTTCACATGATGTACTCACATGTTCTTTTTCTGAATAAAGTTCTAAGTTTCCTATCCAAAAAAAATTTGTCAAGAGATCATCTTCCATCTTGATTTTATAAAGCCAAAACCAATTTTATATCACTAGTATTAGATTTTGAATAATTTGAATCTTTTCTTTTAAAATAGTAAAATATTATAATTGATTTTCCAATTGTATTTATCATATCATTATTGTTGCCAAGTAAAGAAGAACACAAAAATAATATAACTAGTATGTATAATGAACAAGTACAAATGTTAATGTTTTTTTTTTTTTTTTTTGTTATTGTTTGAGCCATTCTTGCAGTTAATTAGGTTATATTAAGAATAGATTAAACTTTTTCTCAAAAAAAAAAAAGGAATGGATTAAACTATTCAATAGAAAATTTTCTTTCCTTAAAACCCTAGGGACTCATTTATAATTTAATAAATACTAAAATAGGAATTTAAAAAAGATTACCGCTAGTTCCAGTCCCTAGCTGAAAGCATAATTAAAAAATAAATAATAAATAAAAAGAGAAAAAGAAAGTAAAAGAAAAAGTCACGTAGAACCACCGTACCACTAAATTGTGTTTATATTCAAAAAATTAAACCAACTTAAGAGCAAATTTATTTAACTTTTTGCAGAATAACTTATTTAAATTTTTGCTAAAACAAGGAAATTTGCTAAAATAGTATATTTTCACTTTAAAAAAAAGGTAAAATTTAAAAAAAATTGTGCATAAAATTCCATAATGAAAAAGTGAACTTATAAATGAGCTTTTTTTTTATTATTATTATTAATACTTGTAAAAAGAGTGAAAAGAAAAAATGCATCCATATATGGTAGTTGCTTGCAGCCTCTAGGGTTAAAAGAAAAACTCTCCAAATAGCATTTGCCAAATCAGCTTTCAAATATAACCAAGGAGCTCACCTAGCAATGGCTCACCAAGACGGTAGTCGGTGAGTCTCCCTGATGACATCATCGAAGAAATCCTTACTTGGCTGCCACCGAAACCCTTAATCCGATTCAGATGCGTTTGCCAATCCAGCAAAGATCCGACCGAGACCGATCTGACTATGTGACCGATTGGTGGCGTGTCTGCAAATTGTTCACCCGACTTGGTCAGGTAGGTCTTGGGTTGGGCACAGACCTGACCTAGACCGACCCATGGTCACCCTTAGTGTTACTTAATAGCCAAAACTAATCAATGATGTGTTTTTGTTAACGAACCAAACTTCAAAGTATAAAATCCAAGTAACTCCAAACTTCAAAGATATACTTTGCAAAATACATTTTTTTTAATATATATATATATATATATATATATATATATATATATATATAAATTAAATTGCATATCCTACTTTGGAGACAGAATTTGACCTTTCAATGGAATCTCATCATCTATACATAAAAGAAGTTAAGCAAATGGCTGACATCCCAATTTAAAATTTTAACTTTTTTTGTCCGTCAATTTGATGCAATTGCATTATTGCACCCTCATGCAATGCAATACTTACCAAATCCTGAAAGAGATATTTATGTCAATGGCCCCAATCAATAGTGCAATCAATAAATGTAAAGATTCCTCTTCTAGAAAGCACGAACACTTTATTTAGTATGTTGTGCCCGTTTGTATCTATGTTAGACAACTGACATGCCTAGTACACATTTACGCACTAGTTCCAACTTTTTTTTTTTAATTATGCAAGACACGGTCAGGACACAAGAACAAAAGAAATTAAATACCCTTTCACAAAACAAAGAAAGCAATCATGCTCTAAATAGTAATAGTGCATTTGAAGATTAGTAAATATCTTTACTTTTTATTTGTATTCTAATTTCCAAACATCCTTCAATAGTCATAAATTTGCTTCTTAATAATATATAAAAATAAAAATATATTTAATAATTATTTAATAAATGTGTCCTGTTGTATCCATGTCTTATTGTTTTCAAAAATTCCCGTGTTATTCATGTACCTATACTAGTACCCGTGTTCAGACTTCTTAGTCCCTCTTCCATGAATTTTTTGCAATACAATATTCCAACGAGAGTGTCCCACACGTTTTGAGAGCAATTGAGCCTTGGCAAGATGCGGACAAGTCATCTGTTGTACTCAAATTTTAAAGACTTGAGATGTAAAACCAAAATTTTAATGAAGAAAAAATGGGATTTCATCTGTTGGATGAAGATAAAATAAAGGTAAACAGATGGGTATGAAAATAATTTAAAATTTCAACTTTTTCTCTCAACCATTTGATACGATAGCGCCCCTATGCAATGCGATTCCTATATTGGGTCCCAATTGGTACCTTAAGAGGCACAATTGTCAATGGCCCCAATCAATGGTGCAGAAATAAAGTGTCACTAGACTATGTACTCAGTGTTGGCAGTAGTCAATAAAAGTATAGATCCCTCGTGCAGTCTTGCATGAAGTTTCCACAATACAACCCTACAATTGGGTGTCATACTTTATCACAATTAAGTCTTTCTAACATGTTTCTAAATTATGAAAAGAAAAAAAAAAAAAAAAAAAAGTCTTTCTGACATAAATTTTCACCAGATATTTCACAATTACATAGTTCACAATCTATAAATGATAGACAATAAAGTGACGGTGTACCAAAATAAGAATAAAATAAAATTAAAAAACTTAACTTTTTTTTGAGAAACCAATAATTACTCTTTGGATATACATCACTGTAAGTTTTTTTAAGATCTTTTCTCCTCTCTCCATGTGTGTTTATGTGTTAAAAACATTTAGTATTCTAAAAAAAAAAAAAAAAATGGGAATCATGTTATTCATCACGCTAGGAAGTTTTAATGCTAGGCCAGGGATATTATTCATGAAGGAAATTCGACTATTCAAGGCCCTAGTTTAACTTGTCAAACGTTAATGGAACTATTACCTTGGTTTGAAGCCATCTTTTGTTGATAGCACACGAAGATTGTTAGTTTGGTCTCAAGCCCAGTGCTGATGGGACCTTAGGTCACTGAAAAAGAGGCTGGATTGATGTTGGGTGAATTGAGCTTGGCTCACCGTTACTTATTTGGACCGTTATACGAACTAATTTGTGCACAAGACAAATGAACTCCACAAAATATATATGTATTGGTTGAGTAAAAGGAAGAAACAACAAGTACACAAGATAAAAATGAGCAATGATGATTATGAATACCTCAATAAAGTTATATTTTACTAAGTCAAGTGTTAGAGTGCATTTGGTCCCACCCTGTGAGCGTATTCCACAAGGTCCAATAAGCCTCAAAGATCATAAACTTGGCTAATCCCCTTTAGGTTCCTAAGACTTGTGAAATTTGAGTTACTTGAATCCGAGTGGCACCTCGAATATTTTGCTACAGGACCTTTTACAATGCCTCTCTTTGCTAAATGAACGCAACCTAAAGCTTAAAACTCTCTTCTTGTATATTTCTTGGTCTCTTCTACGTAAAATGATGTCCCACTTGTCTTTCTTGCTTCTCCCTTTATTTACTACTCTTGGCGGGCTTTCAAATTACTATTCTCCCCCTTTTTTTTTTTGGGTACTAGAGCCAGGCTCCTTTGTCTGAAATGTTGATTACTGGTCCTTTTCTTATATCTTCTTACTTTACCCTTTTGGGAACTCGTACTTGAAAGTTCATTCACTAACTTTCTACTCATAGAAGCTCCTTTCATAAGACAAATTCATATTCTCCTCTAAGGTTAATGTTCCATGATCTTCTTCTAAGGCTTTAGAAGGACATTTCGAAGGTCTTGGGACCTTAATGCTAACTTCTCTTGGTTTGGCTTTTTCCCAGACATGGGATGGATTCCTCCTTGCAATGGACGGACTTGGAAAGCCTCTGACCATCCTTCCTCTTACTTCATGTCCTCTGCCTTGCCCGAGGTCCCTCGATTCCTTCAACTTGTCTTGATTCTAAAGCCATCATTTGTCCCTATCATTTCTTTATGCCTCCCAGGAGCTTGACTTTGACAAGACTTCCAACAGCTTCTTCCCCTTTTTCCCTTTTTCAAAATAGGATGGCTTGTTCCTAGACCATCCTCTGGACTATCCACGTCCTACATAGCATCTTAGATTTTTTCCAAGGGACCCAGCTTCCTAAGGCTTTCTCTTCTTTCCATTCTTCTTGATTTCTTCACCTCGTTAGGCCTCTGGCCTTCATGACCATTTTTTATCTTTACAAACTAGGTTTCTCTTGTTAAGGCCCATGGCCTTCTTCCTTGTCTCCATAGGGTGGACTTACTTGTCACATTTTGGACCTCAACAAAGGGCATATTAGTAAATTTAGACAAGCTCTCTATTTTCTATTTCCCCATTTTTTTTCCTTAATCAAACAAAATTGTTTTTCATCCCTCCACTTTTCCACCCTCCCAGCTAAACACAAATGAGGAAAACTAAAATCTTTCTATCCTTTCACTTTTCCATCCCCTCCCTATTTTCTAACCTTCCATTTTCCATCCTCCTAACAAAATGGACCCTAAGTAGAAAAAAGTAGGCTCCTAGATCATGGAGTAATTCCCTATTAGGGATATTTCCCATATTGGTAAGTTTCATTATTAGTGGATGTTATGCAGGTTTTCCTTAACCATTTTTGCTTGCAAATATTTCTGTAAAATCCATGTGTTTGTTTGGCTTATTTCGTGCAAGATTTATTTGTATTTACTCTCTCATTTTAATGTATCTTTTTGGGATTTATTGTATTAGGTGTCAAAAGTACTTGAGTCCCTCTGTATTGCCAAATCTGCATTCAAGTTATCTTGTGACCTCAGGCGACTTGAATTACCCACAATGACATGTGATAGAAGATCCAAGAAACTGCTGATTAGACAAGTCACAACCTTCTCGCGACTAGAACAGCCTGCGACAAGGTCACGAAATATTTGCTGCCAAAATGCTCTACTCTTATCCTATCTATTTTTCTGCCCACATACATATAAGTCAAGGCTCACACCCCTTTGCATGGGTGAACAGGAATAAGTAAGCTGAGCTTATAAAACAAGTGAGAGCATTTATTCTCATCAAACCAATTAGGATTGTGTGAGAATGTATTTGATTCCTCCTATATCATTCACTCTTCGTATAATGATGTACTTATGCTCTCTTGCAAAAGTTTCACACACAATACGCATACTCTTTGCTACTCTTGATTCTATTATGCAGGTACAATGTTGATTTGGCCATCATAATGAATACATGTGGTAGTATATGCTCTCTAAACTGTCTAAACTTGTTTTGAAATAATATTGCTTAGACTTGTTTAGTGTGTTTTGATCTAGGAATGCTTTGCTCTAGAGTTGAGGTTGTGTTTTTATATTTGACGTGCTCGTTGAACGCTTGCTTTAATGGTTATCTTGGTTGCATTCATCTTGTGTTGTTTTTCCTCCTTGAACTCCTTTTTCAAGACTCTCGACAAAGAGCTCGATACCTCCTCGATACAAGCCTCATCTATCAAGATTTCCTGGGTTTCTCTCGATACCTATCGATAGGTAGCCCGATCCATCAAGCCAATTTCTTCGAGGGCCTCTGTTTGCTCGATAGCTTCTCGATACCTTCCTCAATCTATTGCGATTTTTAGCCATCGACACCACCTCGATACCTCTCGATCTATCGAGCTTTTGTTCTTGATTAAAACTCGATACCTTCTCGACCTATCGAGTTGCATTTTCTATAAATACTTTTGAGGTCCGACCCAGTTTTGAACCTTTTCAAATATCTCAATCTCTCTCTTTTCTCTCTCGACCCAAAACCCTTTTTCTCACTAAAATTCCTTTTTCCCTTTTCATTTTCGGCCTAATCCAAGCCTTCTTCACTGGTAAGTGTTCTGATTTCTTCTTTTTCCTTTTCCTTCATGCATTTCATGCATTTGTGTGACCTAGGTTTTAGGTTTGGGAAAATTTTGGGGTTTTTGTGATTTTGTCAAAAATTTTGGGTTGGGTTTTGTTGACATGAACTCACATGATCATGCATTGCATTCTATGTTCATTATAACAATGTTTCATGTATTCTAAGAATGTGTGATGTTTATACATTGTGAGTGCTGTTAGGTTGGATTGAGTTTTTGCCCATGATGCAATTTCTTTAGCACATAACATGTTCATGCATTACACGTTGTCTTTTTCTTCTTTCCTGTGCCTTGTGTTTCTATTGTGACTCTGTTTCTCTATTCTTTCTCTTGCTCTATCTCCCATTTAGTCTCCTTATCATGGCACCTAAAAAGTCTATTTCGTCTAAAAACCCAATTTGTCGTGGTTCTTCTTCTTCTTCTTTTCCTCTGGACTATGTTCGGTTCCTTGAAGAGAAGGCATGAGTTGACTTCTCCGAGAACTTCTCTGACCGGGAAATTCATTCAGAATGCCAGGTCATTCTATCTGACTTCTTAGACACTCCTCTACGTGGTGCGTTTAGCTCTCAGGGATGAGCTTTTCTCTATGAGAAACCCTCAAGGTGTCCCAATGTGTTCATACAGGAGTTTTACTTCGACATGCATGCCATCAATACCTCTGTACCTCGGTTTACTACTATATTTCATGGTACACGTATTGTAGTCACCTTGGAGTTCATTTTCGAGGTACTATGTGTCCCTAGGGTGGACCATCTAGATTACCCTAGTCATCCTTGTCTCTCTTCCATCTCTAGAGATGAGTTGGCCTCACTCTTCTGTGAGAAGGCCATGTTATGGGGAGGTACTCTAAATTTCTCCACAACTGAGTTTGTTAAAGGTCCACAGATCCTTAATATAATGATGACCTTTGTACTCACTCCATGATCTCACTATAACACTATCACTGAGCCTCGTGTTTGTTTCCTTCTTTCCCTTACGGAATGTCTTTCTATAGACTTTCCATCACACATGATAGAATCTATAATAGATTATCATGATACGGCTACACGTGATAAGCTCATCTTTCCTTCGACTATCATGTGCATCTTCACACACTTGCACATCACTATTCCTCACTCTCTTCACTTCTATGTCATGGGTGCCATAAGTAAGGAGTCTATTCGGAGGAGTGCAGCACAGCTTGTTGCAAAGCGGCCACGTGTGGAGCCTATGGATGCAACCCCTACTAACCCTATAGCCCCTTTCTCTCAACCCTCTTCCTCCTCTGCCCTTTCTTCCTCATCTAGGGTAGTTGTTTCCCTTGCTAACATCATAAAGCAGCTTCAGCACATATGTGTTGATTTTGGTAGCCGTCTTGACCATCTATTGGATGAGATGTGTCAAACAAACACCAGAATCGGTTGCATTGCTTATTGCCAATCTCGCCTCGGTGGTTTTGCAACCTCACCTTCACTTGAGCAAGTTGAGGAGTCTTCTTCTTCAAATGGTAGAGATGATGATGATGATGATGATGATGCTTCTAGCTTTGAGTATGATGATGAGATGACGACCTCTCAGTAATACACCATTTGTCACTCATGACAAAAAGGGGAAGTAGTTTTATAGATAAGAGTAGTTTAGTTGTTAGGGGGATGCTAGCATAGGATAAACTAGATAGTGGGAGAGTGTTTTGAGGAATTTAGTGAGGTTTTGATGTATTCTTTTTTCATTACATGTACCATGGTCTTGTGACCACTTTCATTACATACATTGTATTCTTTGATATATATATATATATATATGGGATGATGTATGTTTTCTTCACCTTTATCTTACATATGTTGTTTATTTTCTATCTTTATACTCGTGTTTCTTCTTGTATACAACTTGTCTATGTTTCACATTTGATACCTTAATGAATCTTGTTTAAGTGTTTTATATTAGACAGGTTGCAAGTCTACCATGTCATGATCTTTCTTTTTGCAAAGTTTTCAAGAGTTCATAATAGGGATAGACTTATATACTCTTGTAGTGATGGGATAGTTATGTTAGACTTCTTTCATAATTGTTTTTTGCGGTTTTGTCACAGATTGCCAAAGGGGGAGATTGTTAAGGTCATAATCTATTGTAATTGGTTAATCCTTTGACAAAATACACTTTACTTGTAATTGGGTAGATTGAAGATAGGTTTATTACTTCAAGAATATGTTATTCAAGTCAAGTATTAAAAACATGAAGATTGGTCCAAGAAACAAATAAAGAAAAGTTGTTCATTAAGTCTCGACAGATAGCTCGACAAATTACTGCTATCGAAACTTAATGTGAAGCTCGATAGATAGTTCGACAACAGCTCGATCTATTAAGATTTATGATTTTCAGTTTTCCAGATCTGAAATTTAGCCCAGACTTAAGTATTTGTTTAAGATTTCTTTTCTCATAACTCTAAACATATATAAGGCTTATTTTAAGAGCCGTTAAACACTGATACAAAGGCCAAGAGACTTATTTTCTCTGTGTGAAACTACTACGTTTGTACGTCATAGGGTTTTATAACTAAGTGCTTCCAGATCTTCATTATTGATGAAGTGAAGAATTTTGCAGCCAACAACATTTGTTCAAATTACTGAAGTTAGTCACGTTTTAGGATCCATGCAAAGGGTAGTCACAAATTGGAGGTTTGTGCATCAAATGGAGAGAAGACTACTACAAGATCAAATCTAATTGGGTATTGGAGCAAAGATTCAACTATAAGTCGGTATTTCGGGATAGGCCAGGATAGTTGGTGAGATTCCTTATACTTGTAACCGTTTGATTGTTGATTAGTGAATTTTTGGAAGTGGTGACCTTAAAATCACCCGGTGGGGTTCTTACCTTGCGAGGTTTTCCCCATTTTGTCAACAAATCACTATATCCAATTTATTTTCCGCTGCACTTAGGGTCCGTTTGGATAGAACTTATTGTTGAAAACTGAAAATACTGTAGCAAAATAATTTTTAAATGTGTGAATAGTGCTGCAGAACCCATTTTTAATGAAAAAGTATGTGAACAGTGTGTGAATAGTGCTGTCAGTGAGTGAACAGTATTTTTGTCCCTTAAAAGCTAAAAAGCTGTCGCAGGAAAAAAAAAAAAAAAAAAAGAGCTGAAATGTGAACGTGGGAAACATAAACACAATAATTTGTATCCAAACGGATACTTAGTATTTTTGGAGACTTGTTGGTGCCTTCATGTTTTGCATGCAATTGAACTTAACCAATCAATTTGGGTAATTGAATTAATTTACCAAGGTCAAACTATCTTAACCCAACACACTTGTTAAATTCTACTCTTTGTAGAAACAACACTCATTGGACTACTATACTCTTCCTAATACCACTCGCTTCTTGGATTGCTATCATTCTTTCTTATTGGATGTCTTTGGTACAATCCGCAGCTAGCCTTGTATAGATATTACAAAGGAGACATGAAAACAAAACATTAAATGCTACCGCCTAATTAAAAGCAAATAAAAAAAGAAAACTACACTAGAATGAAAAGCTAGAAACAATGGCGAAAGAAAAGTCAAGAAAGGAATCTCTCTTCACCTATTGTCACACTCGCAAAACATTTGAAAAAATTTTCAGTCGGCCTAAATGGTCTAGAGTTGGTGATGACTCTACAATTAGCTTATGGAGATTTTTGTGATGTTATGTTTACATTATTTCTTATTTCGAGGTTCTTCACGAATCAATTACCCAAGCCAGTACAGTCGATGAATCTTGTGTATAAATAGAACAACTCAATTGATGTAAGGCCCTATTGTACAGTAATTGGGCTGTAGCTAGATGCGAAAGCTCTAGGAAATTACGGTTGCATTTGGGATAGTTTATATTGGGCAGTTTTTTTTTTTTTTTTTTACTATTTAACTTATTTTTACTACTGTTTATAGATCTTAGTGTACTCTTTGTTACTATTTCAGCTAACTTTTAACTTTATTTACAGTATTTTTAACAAAAAAAATTTAGTTTCAGCTGAATAAGCTGTTCTCAAACGAATCCTAAATGATCCGAAATCATTTTTTTGACTCACAAATAAAGCTACCGAAAGCACTTTTGTCGCCAGTTAAAAACTTTCCTCTCTTTCTTTGATTTCTTCCGGAAAGTGGACTTGGCCCTCAGTCACGCAGTAACTAACGCAGCGAGTGTGCATGAAAAAGTTACTTCACTGAAACTTCCAAATTCTTATAAATTATTAATACTAACACACCATTTTCATATGCAATTCCTTCTCTCTCTCTCCCTCCCGATTCAGTTATGTCAATTTCCCAGAATATTTTGTCCAATATTGATAACAGGAAGCACCATGTTGATCCAAGTAAGTTTCAAAGAATTTAAAGTCAGATGAGTAGACTTTAGTTACGGAATACTATATAATTGCAATTTATAACGTTTTGGTATTTCTTAATTTTTGGTTGCAGAATTTGTTGCCAACAACTTGGACCCTGTTAGTGACGAAAGAAGTCAATCAATAGTGGAGTTCTCATATTTCCCATCAGCCAAGTCAGAGTCCAGCAGTTGCAGTTGGATATGGAATGAGACAAATCCAGACTCCCCTCTTTCCATTGCATCACTCTTTCCGGCCAACAACTCTGATATTGAAACTAATGGTATTTCAGTATCCAACGAAACACCTCCAAGATTCTCTCATTATTCCGATTCCATAGTGTCATTCTTCCCACCTGCCAGGTATCAAACAGACAGTCCAGAAAATTATGAGACAATAATTCCAAATCCTTCCATTACCATACCCTCCTCATCTTCGCACTTCTTTCCTCTACCTAATGCACCAACAAGTTTTTTCATTCCATTTATCTTCCCACCCACCATGTCTGAGACTGAGACAGATGATAGTTGTTCAGAATCTATCAAAACACTACCTGCAGCAGCACAATTCTCTTATTCCATAGTGTCATCCTTCCCACCAGCCAGGTCTCCAACAGACGGTAGTAGTTCCGAAAATTATGAAATCATTCTGATTGATCCTTCCATATCAGCGAGGCCTAGGCACACAATCCGAATAGCAACCTTGAAAGACTTGATTGAGCATAATAAGCCAAAGAGCAGTAATGGTTCAAAAGCTAAACGAACACCTCCAAAATTCTATCATCCCAAAAAATATTCCATATTGTCATTCTTTTCCGTAGCCAAGTCACAAACAGGCAGGTCCAAAAGACCTAGACGCACAATCCTAACAACAAGATTCAAAGACTTCATGGAAATTAAGAATTGGAAAGAATTTCCTTTGCAAATGCTACGTAAAGCCACTAACAACTTCTCTGAAGATCACAAGATTGAAACAAGTAGGTTTGGCTCACTCTACCGTGCCACTTTAGATGATGGCCGAGAAGTGGCTATAAAGTGCGAGGACAATCCCCAAGCTTTCCTTAGTGAATTGGAAGTTTTGTCCCGCCTCCATCACAAGAATCTTGTTTGCTTAATGGGATTTTGTGAGGATAGTAATGAGCACATATTGGTCTACGAGCACATGAAAAATGGTAGCCTGCATAAGCATCTTCATGAGCTTCAAAGTGCTCCTCTAATGTCATCGTGGGCTGCGAGGATTCAAGTGGTATTAGATGCAGCTAGAGGCATTGAGTATCTACACGTGTATGCAGTACCACCAATCATACACCACGATATCAAGTCATCTAACATATTACTAGATAACACGTGGTCTGCCAAGGTGTTTGCTTTCAGCCTAGCTGTGAAGGCCCCTGCGGACGACGAGTCACACCTTTTCGTTCCTAAGGGCAACCTTGGTTACCTGGACCCTGAGTACGCATGGGATTTGCAGCTGACAACCGAAAGTGATGTGTACAGCTTTGGAGTAGTATTGCTAGAAATATTGTCCGGGTACAAGGCACTTCATAGAAATGAAAATGGTGAGCTAAGGCTTATAGTTGATTTTTTAGTGCCATACATTGTCCAAGGTGAAATTCACAAGGTTTTGGACTCAAAAGTACCACCACCAACACCATTTGAACGAAAGGCAGTGGCACATGTTGGGTCCCTAGCAGTGGCTTGTGTAAGTCTAAAACGTCAAGATCGCCCCTCAATGACTGAGATTGTAAAAAAGTCTACAAAGAGCCTTACATGCGTGTGTGGACCCTAAGACTTAATTGAATTGGGTTTATAGATAGGAAAGAAGCAGAGGTCAAAGAGATTCTTAGTCAGAAGAGCAGTGAAAGTAAATGACAAGCTAACCATAGCTTAGATGGGCAGTCCGATTCATTCTCTTAAGGAAAGTTATGCACTTTGGCTGGTGGGTTTTCTACTGCTACTCTTTGGAAACAGCACAATCAATACATTTTTATCTATACTAATATAGATTTGTTTCGTCCTCTGATACTCTAAATGATATTGTTTAAATAGTCTAAAGAACACACTAAGAGAAAAAAAGTAAGCTCCTACACGGGAGTGATTCCCTACTTATTGGGGATATTGGAAAGTTCTAATGTTTTTGGATGTTATGCAGTATTTTCTTCGCTGTATTTGTTTGCAAATATTTCAGAGCGAGAGAGTGATGGCAGCTTAGGAATCATAATTATACCCCATAGAGTGTAATTCTTTTTTGGCAAATAAATCTATTTATTGTTACTATTCATTTTTTACGCATATCAAAAAAATAAAAAATAATTTTGCCACGTTTAGTAAAAAAGCGATAAATTATACTGTTTCACAACTTTAAAACACTGTAATAAAAAAATAAAATAAAATAAACTCTTGAAATTTAGAGGTAGAGAGGGAGAGAGACAGAGTTCGTAAGAGGGAGAACCATTTTGGTACAACCCAAAAAAAAAAGGCTGGTATAGAAAGGGAATTCACTAGGCCGTA
>JAGHPS010000496.1:0-193434 GCA_020976635.1 Castanea crenata
TTTTTTTTTTTTTAAAGAAACAAACACATGTATAGGAGAGAGGGAAATGTATGTGTATCTTGTAGTTCACTACATAAGAGCTTTATATGAGTGCTTATGTTGATGACTTACTATAAATATATTAAAGTTATTCAATAAATTTGGTTTAAACTAAATTTTATTATTAAATCTTCAAGACGTTTAAATACTACTTCAAAATTCAAACTATATTATTAACAGTTAAAAGATTTTCAAGTTACTTTATTCATCTATCATAGTTTTTATATAGTAAACTTAGTCTTGAATAATAAAAATTTTCACAATGTAACTTAGCTTATTATTTTATTTTTATTACCTATTTTATTATTCAATTTAATGATAAAAGTGAGATATTTATGTTTTGATAGTTCAAAAGTTACAATGGTGGAGGGGAGATTTGAATCTTAAACATCTTTATTAGAAATATCAAAAGATTTTAATTGGAATACAAAGCTCTTTAACATATAAGTGAGAATTTTTCCTTAATAACATGTATAACTTTAATGAACTTCTGTTTGTGTGCACCAGTAGTATATATAAAATAGAAAATATTTTATGCATCAATAGTTTGAGATGCGCTTGGACTTTGTTGTTTCCTGAAAAGATTAACCAGGAAAAGACGAACAAAAATACTTGCTTCATGTACAATTTTTTATTGCATGATTAATTTGAAATGTACAGTAGCTCAAGCAAATTATAAATTCTTGTGTCAACTCTACTTAATATCATATCCTCTTTTTCTTCCGAAGAAAGGAATTTTATTAGATGTTGACTAACTGATTTGCTTATGAAAAAAGAAGAGAGAGAGATTGAGAGAATTGTCAAACTTATATGTGGAAACAGAGCTGTCCAAAAAAATAAAATAAAAAAATAAATTTGGTAAACTCATTATAAATCACTTTTTGTAATAGTAGAAGTTCTAATACTAATTTGTTGTGAAAAACATGGTAATGTAATTTGACAAACTCTAGTTACTCTATGCCTACGTTCAAGAGCAACACTAACTAAAAAAAAAAATGCTACATTTACAACATATTCATAATAAATTCTATTTGACAAATTGCAATTGATTGCCTTATTTTAGTGATGACTCAAATTAAAACCGGTAACAACTTTCACCTAGAATTTGTTGTGAAAATTTTGTAAACGTAATATAACTCACAAAAAAATCTCACTGACAATTATGAGAAAATATAACTGCACTCCCCAACTCTGGTAAAGATAAACTAACACAAGTTATCACATCACCCAAAGGTGTTCTTTCAAATTACAATAAAACACTAGACAAATTACAATTAGACAAAAATTTGTCACTGAACTCTCACATGCACCAAAATTTTATGTTCAAACTCTTTCCGGTGCTGCTTATATATAAAACTTTTAATACCTATCTTCGGTGAAAGAAAAACATAAAATTATTCTTGTTGACAAATAATAAACTTTTATTCTATCCCAATAAAGTTCAAATAAGTAATCAAGTTAAACTAGGAACCTTTAAAATATTAGTGGGTTAGACTTAACCCCGAGTATTAAATGGTAAAAGTTATATTCAATTCAAGCAATTTGGCTGCACGTTAACACTTCACCTTTTCATTTTATAGGACATTTATTATTTCCATATGGGCAATATCTAACTCAATTAAACACAACGGAACACAAAGTGACATTTTTTATTTATTTATTGTTTATTTACTTTTATATAGTTTTAACTTATAACTTATAATGTCGGTTCTTAATAATTGTTTTGTATCATTAGACTAAGACTCTAATTGGTTTTTGTGTAGATGGGGATTGAACCCCAAATCATAGGTTATTCAATGATAAAATATTTTACCAGTTAAGTAAATAGAACTCCGAGTGACCTTTGTTTCAATAGAATACACACACACACACACACACACACATTAATAGCCAAAACTAAGAGAAAATCCAATTAGATTTCGAATTGGAATTCAATTAAAGTCTAAGTAAGTCAATTTAGTGTAAAAATTGGATTTCAAATAAAGTTTAATTTTACGCCACGTTTCCCATCTAATCTAAGTTGGGTAGATTAGAACTTATCCACATGTGATTTGGCTGAAATTTAAGTTGCCTACTTATGATTTGAAATTTGACACTTTACCCTCCTGAAGTTAGCTCAGTTAGAATTCCGTAACCCACTTCTATTAAAAACGTGGCTAAATATGTAGTTTTGCTCAACTTTTATGTCTCTCTCCTATAAAAACACAAAAAACATAAAAATACAAGATCAAATAAGATCAACAAGAATTCAACGGAATACATGCATCATGGGATTTCAAACCACAGGTAGACAACTTAAATTTCGATACAAACCATTGGTGGGTAAATTGTAATTTACCCATCTAATTTTTTTTTTAAATTTTTATGTCAAGTGAGTTAATTCAATGTAGAAAATGAGAAGTCCAATATAAATAAACCTAGTGTGTGTGTGTGTGTGTGTCTATATATATAAAAATTAAAACCAAAGTTTAGAGAAACTTTGATTAGAATCAAAATTAGATTTTGCCTTTGTCATCTTTTCATTCAAATTAAATTGTTTAGATTTTTGCTGTTATTTTTTTTTTTCTGAACTAATGAGTATATTTTTTTTATACTGTTTCTATTTAGTTATTTTGTATGTGAAGATCTTGAATGTAACGAACTGTAATTGAGCTAAATGATTTCTTGCACCTATCTCGATTCAATTTAGGAGATACTATTGAACCAAGTTATTCTTTTATTTTGTATTTTATTTAGTAGAATTTCACGGACAATAATAGTGAATTGATATGTATATGTAGTGTCTCATAGTGATTTTCAAAATTATATACATCACAGCAGTGTAATGAGAAACTTGGTGTAACCAATATCATTATAATTGTAAGGAAAAATCATTTTAGTGCCTCCAAATATTTTGGTCGAAATAATGTCCTATATATTTAATAATCCAAACTAACATCAATAGCACCACTACAATTCATCATTCCTACGCATAAGCACGAATTACATACTAGTTTAGTTATAAAAGCAAATCTTACATTCAAAATATCTTTATTCTTTTGTTAACGAAAGGGGAAAAAAATCTCGATATTGCTTATACTATCCTAGGTCGAAAACTTATCAGAATCGAAACCCACCCGAACATAGAAACATAGGTAGCAATGAAATTAGATTAAATCCAGCTAATATGCAGATTTATAATATAGGGTATATATTGCATATGTCTCAAATTAAACCTGCATTTCTTAAAAAATGAAACTAAAATAAATGCTACTTTCAAATTTTATATTATAGTTTGTATATAAATTTATTTGTTGGGATTCAGCTTTAATCAACTAAACTATATGCAATATATCTACAAAATTTTCTACCTAGGGTCTTGTCATGGGAGGTTCAGACTCACTGCTTATTGTTTTCTCTTCATTGCAGGCCAGAGGCAGAAGTTATTGAAGACATTGTGAAAGTGATATTAAATAAACTAAGTTATACATGCTTAGTAGATACCAAGGGACTAGTAGGAATAGCTTCCAAAGTTGAGAAATTGTTGTCACATTTAGCTATAGAGTCAAACAGTGTTCGGATTATAGGAGTTAGGGGGACTGGAGGAATGGGGAAAACAACTCTAGTAAGGGTTGTTTACAATATGATTTCCCATCAATTTGAAGCATGTTGTTTTATTGCTAATGTCAGGGAAGTTTATGAAAAATACGGCATACTTCAGTTACAACAAACACTTTTGGAAGATCTTTTGATTCTAAGGGATATGAATGTAAAAGATGTTGATAATGGAGTTCTCATGATCAAGAATAGGTTACGTCACAAAAAGATTCTTCTCGTTCTTGATGATGTAAATGAATTAGAGCAACTGAACAAATTAGTTGCGGAGCACAATTGGTTTGGTCCAGGTAGTAGAGTTATCATAACAACAAGAGATGTGCATTTGTTAAATACACGTAAAGCAGATAAAATATATGAGATTGAAGGATTGACTTATGATGAAGCTTTTCATCTTTTTAATTTAAAAGCTTTTGGCAAAGTGCATCCTCCTGAAGAATATCTAGAGTTGTCCAAAGCCTATGTAGATTATGCTAATGGCCTTCCTCTAGCCATTGAGGTTTTGGGCTCCTTTCTGTACAATAAAAGTACGTATGAATGGAAAAGTGAATTAGGTAGGCTCAAAGAATTTCCTGAAAAAAAAATTTTCAATGTACTTCAAATAAGTTTTGATGGACTACAAGAAGTAGATAAGGAAATTTTCCTGCATATTGCTTGTTTCTTTAATCATAATAGTATAAAATCTATTATAGCAATACTAGATTGTCTTGAGCTTTACCCTGAAATTGGATTACGGGTTCTTTCTGATAAATCTCTCATTAAGTTGCAAGACAATCAATTGTGGATGCATGATTTACTCCAAGAAATGGGTCGAGACATAGTTCGTAAAGAGTGCCCCAAAAACCCTGGAAAACGTAGTAGATTATGGTTGCATAAAGATATTGACAATGTCTTGACAAAAAATACGGTAAGAGCTTATTGAAAGAACCTAAGAATATACCTTATTAATTATTTTATTCAGCATATTTTAACATAAGGTAGTTTTAGTAATTATACATTTTACAATTCACTAATTCCATTTATTCATGATTATTAGGGAACAGAAGCAATTCAAGGCATAGTCTTAATCTCACCCAGATCGAAACAAGCCCATTGGAATCCTAGTTCCTTTTCAAAGATGTGTCGTTTGAAATTCCTCATAATTAAAGATTTTCACCTCATGTATGATCCCAAACATCTTCCTAATGAATTAAGATTTCTTGATTGGGATGGGTACGCTTCAAAATCTTTGCCAACAAGTTTTCAACCAATTGAGTTGATTGAACTTCACATGTGCTACGGCAACATTGAAAGACTTTGGAAAGGGACAAAGGTAATAGTTACCCTTCTACAACTTTTCTTTTAATAGTTTCAATAAACTATAAGGTTTTTAGAAGCTAAAAATTGTTTTGTCTTTTTGGATTTTTACAGTCTTGTGAGATGTTGAAATTCATCGAATTGAAAGAGTGTCCAAATTTTATTGAAACCCCTGACTTCACCGAAATCCCAATTCTTGAGAAATTGGTTCTTGAAGATTGTAAAAATTTACGTGAAATACATCCATCAATTGCAGTTCACAAAAAGCTTACTGTTCTTTATCTAGTAGGTTGTAAAAATTTCAAAAGTCTTCCAAGAAAATTTGAGATGGAGTCTCTAAAGATCCTTATTCTTTCTGATTGCTCAAAAATAAATACAATTCCAGAATTTGGGGAGAATATGGGACATGTAACAGAGCTTCACTTTGATGGCACTGCTATTACAAAACTACCCACATCAATTGAGAATTTGAGTGGCCTTGCTTCATTGAATGTAAGGGATTGTAAAAATCTTATGTCTCTTCCTAGCACATTTTTTAATATGACGTGGCTTAAAGATCTCAATCTTTGCGGCTGCTCAAAACTACTAGAGAACTTGGGGCGTGGTGAAAGTGTTGATGTGAACGGACAGATGCCTTCTTCTAGTGCTATTTTTGAAACTTTAAAAAAAATAGCTTTTGGTGGATTTCAGCTTCTCCCTTTTAATCCAATGTCGAGAAGTTCCGAATCCATGGGCTTGCAATTGTCTTCTCTATTTGGTTTGTCTTCTTTGAGGAAATTGAATTTAAGTAATTGCAATCTCAAGGAAATCCCCAATGATATTGCCTGCTTATTCTCTTTACAAGACTTAGATCTAAGTGGAAATAATTTTGGTTGCCTTCCAGAAAGCATCGCTCAACTATCTATTCTGAAACGTTTGATCGTGCATAATTGCACGAGTCTTCAATCCTTTCCAACGCTTCCTTTAAATATAGGTTATATTGTTGGATTTGGTTGCTGCTCATTGGAAACGGTACCAGATCTGTTGAGACCAAATTCTTCATTTGAGCCAATTCTCTTACTTTCAAATTGCAGCAAACTGACTGGCAATCAAGGATTCATTGACTTGTTTTTTGCAGTGATAAAAAAGTCCCTTCAGGTCTCTCTCTCTCTCTCTCTCTCTCTCTCTCTCTCTCTCTCTCTCTCTCTCTCTCTCTCTCTCTCTCTCTCTCTCTCTTAGTTCTAAGCGTCATGCTTTGTATGTTTCAGGGACTCTCTCCCAACTATCATGGGGAAAGATATGATGTTATTTTTCCTGGTGGTGAAATCCCGGAGTGGTTTAGCCATCAATGTATGGGGTATAAAGTGAATATAATGGAACCTTTTTCTCGTTTGTGTAATGACTGGATTGGGATTGCTATTTGCGTTGTATTTTGTACTCGTCCACATCATGAAATTCGTTACAACCCAGTTTTCTACGACTTGAGTGCCAATGGAAAATATATGCCTTTTACTCTAAGCATTAGTGATAGATTTGTTGCTGTATCGGATCATATTTTTCTGTCGTATGTGCTTCCTCAACACTTCTTGGAGAAGGGTGAAAATCCATTGTGGGAATATGATGCTAATGGATTCCGTGAGATTGGAATTAAAATTGGAAACAGGGGTTCAAGCTTGGTGAAGAAATGCGGGTTGCGTGTGGTATACAAGAAAGACATTGAAGATCTCAACCGTAATGTAGTTCAGTGTAGCAACAACAGCATCATTCCTTATGAGGGCTTGAAAGAGTCCTTGAATTTATGGCCCATGTTAAATATTGTGAGGAGTGAAGTCAGTACAAGGAATGTGGTGAAGAGCTAAGCAATTACATGTAAGTCATTGCATTATCATTTTCTCTTCAGTGTACATTTATTAATGGATTGCCCACCTTATGTTTGATTAGAGTTGTCAATGAGACTCCTAGCTGTTTGACTATAATGAACAAAGAATGGCAAGAAATTCCTTTTAAATGCAGAAGAATATATCTGCTTAAAACAAGTAAACATCAAAATTGGTAGGTTTTGGTTGCCAAACATACTACTTTATTGTTCTATCTCATGTTGTTTTCCTCCAAAAAACAAATACTGAATAATAGATAGTATTGAATAGTAATATTTCTAAATGACCTTAGAAAAAACATCTTACACCTGATTATCCCATGTGACGCTTCTGCGAAGGCATGGGTGAGACCTGCATATTATTTGAATATCATCTAAATTTGACAAATCTTTTTCCTCTGTATTTTGTTGGTTATATTTTTCTTTCTTTTCTTTTGTGTTTCCCCCTGTTACATTTTTATTGAATTGATGCTACACCTTTATAAATATCCAATTATATGGATATGGTTCCAATTTTATTGGATTTCCCCAAAGGGATGTTCAATGAAATTGCTTAGGTTCTCTGAAAGTTGTGGCAATTGTCCTGGTCAAAGATACTTTTTGAGGGAATTCTATATTCGTTTGAAAACTCTATAGCCATAATGATGCTGAGAGAATTTTCCTAATTCCTGTTTGTGTTGCTCACAAGCTCATAAAGCCTCATTCCAAGTATGGGTCTTATTTTGTTGAAAAAGGAAAATGGATGTTGCATACCAGGAATTGAGAAGGCATCCGAGGACTTATGTCCTTTGTGTCCAAGAAGCTGAAAGCTTAGACCAGATTTCCCCCCCCCCCCCCCCCCCCCCCCCCCTCTTGTCATGTAGAGAAATCTAGCTTGTTTAATCTGTCCATTAGAATGGATTTCATTCAGCATTACTTGATTCAGGCTTGGATGAGAGCTGTATGAAGGGCATCAGGGGCCATTGTTAGAACTTAAAGTACTTTTTTTTGTCTTTTGTCTCTAATTTATGGTCTATTTGGACTTATAGGAGCAAGGCAACAGTGAATAAAGAACCTTTGTCTGCCACTATTGTGGTCAAAGTATTGTAAAATTACTTTTTGTTGTCATTGGTAACTAACAGTTCGAAAACAAAGAAAAGCCTCCACAGCAGCAGGATAAGCAAGTCCACACCTTTAGAGAGTGTTCCAACTGGCAACCAACCATGTTGGATGAGAGCTACAAGGGTAAGAGAAGGAAAGGCAATCCAGTTTCTTTTTGTAAAAATAGAGGTCCATATCTGTGGCTGGTTGTTTTAGCTGGGTTGTTAAAGATTCTATTGTGACAACAGCTTTATTGGCTTTTTTTATGAAGGATTGTTGAAGATTCAGCTTTGGGATTTCTCTTTGTTAGTATTCTTAGAAGCAACAAAGAGGTGGCAGAGTTACCTGATAGAGAGGCTGTGGTGATGGACATTCAGCAATTTGCAAATGTTTGGGATTGACAGGTAGACGGACATTTTGGCAGAGCCTTGATCTCTAGCAACCATTGCCCCTAAGTCTTTATGAACATTAGTTTGGATAACAAACAGAGAACTCCTACTCTTTTCTTATTGTGCTATTTTGACACCTTTGTTTCAATTTACCAAAAAAGGAATGGCAAGAAAAGGTTTTTGTTGGTGTTTTAAAGGCAGTAGAAATCATGTGCTGGAAAGCAAGTAAAGATCAAAACTGGAAAGCTTTTACTGCCTAAGGTATTATTAATTTATTGTTTTGTCCCATGTTTTCCATTCAAAATTATGCATATGGGTTGTCCTCAATTTAGAATTCCATAAGCACAAGCTGATTGGTAAGAAAAGGTATGACAAATTGACAGGTAATTCAAAATGAATAAACTAGAATTCTAATTCTTATATTTTTCCTTGTTGTCCTTTACGTATAATTTGGCTTGCTTTAATTTGAAGTATGAAAAAGGGGTATTATTTGTTTGGAACTTTTAAAATGCTTTCTTATTTCTTCTTGTCATCTAGAAATCTAGTTTGGTTAGGTCTGTCCATAACTAATGTGGTCGTGTATAGTAATAGTTTGATTTCTGTTAATGTCACATATAAATGCTTGTTGATGTTGATGGTCCTCTTCCTTCATTGGTGGAGCTCCTCCGTTGACGAGTGTTCTCATATTCCATTGCCTTGTGGAGCAGCATTGCTGCCTTTATTTATACAAAAAAGAAGAAGTAATCGTTTGATTTCTATGTGCAGGTTAGCTAACAGTTCAGATTAAAGCCTTGACAGTGGAAAAATAAGTCCAGACGTTTATAGAGGAGTCTTCCAAATGGCAACCAATCCTGAAATGGAGAGGGGATTCAATTTTATTTTTTTTGTAAAAATAGAGATAGATGTATGGTCATGGCTGTTGTTTCAGCTGGGCCGTTAAGGATTCTATATTTCTATGAAAGCAGCTGTTTTGTATTTGTGTGAAGGAGCAAGGATTGTTGAAGCTGCAAGACAAGCCTGCAAGCCTTGGGATTTCTCTCTGTTAGTATTCTTAGAAGTAATGTCTTCTCATAAACTATATTATTACACTACAAAAATTAGTTGTCATGTTCAAATTGATATAAAAATTTTTAAAAAAAAATCGAAGTTTTTTGGAGAGAATTAGTTCCATGTATCTTTGCTTGCAGATGTCATATTAGTCAATCAAGATTATCTACCTTTCTAAAAAAAATTAAAAATTCTTATCTAGTTGAATAATTTTCGGCCAAAATTTGAACACTTGAACTCCTACTTTATTTATATAATAATTGATTTATTAACTTTATTGAAAACACTAAGTTATAATGAACAACTGAATGCTTGCCTCTAACATGATCATGATTATAGAAAACAATGGAAGAATACATGAAAATCATGTACAAATACTGGATTATCTTGGCCCTTACCATTAGGGGTTCTTATTGATAAATCTCTTGTAGAAGTTAATGACGATGGTTAGTGGATGCATGATTTACCACATGAAATGGCAAGAACATAGTTTATCAAGAGTTCCCTAAAGAGTTTTTTTTTTTTTTGGATCCTACCCTAAAGAATTTGGAAAGCATAGTAGATTGTGGATGTATATTTGTAGACATTAATAATGTTCTTACAAAAAATATACTTAAGAGGTTATCTTCAAAACTTGAGCAACGTACCATTTTATGTAGTTCAATAGACTTGAAACGGTTTTGGTAATCTTAAATTTTGCAATTCATTAATCCTTTTATTCACGACTATGAACAAAAGAAATTAAAGATATAGCCTTAAAGTTGCTTGAACTAAAATAGGCATTAGAATCCTTAGAGTCCTTTTAAAAAATATATCATCTTAAATTGCTCATAATTGGTAACGTTCACTTATGTGGCATTTGGTAAGGAATAATGTTTTAGGATTCTTAAAAATGTTTAAAGATTCTCATGTTTGGTTGCAAATCACGCTAGGGAATCAGATGCCAACGAAATCTGGATTCCCCCCTTAAACCCCTCTCAATAAGAATGTAGATTCTCTTTAAAACATGTGGGAATCCAAATTCTCAAGTTTAAAAATTATTATTAAGAATAAAAACATTTGAGAATTTAAATAGTTATTTTTGTATTATACTTGTCATTTTGAAATGTTAGACTATAATTTTAATGAATTTGTCATAACTAATAGTTTATATTTGGTTTTTCATTATTTATTTAGAGGAATTTTTTTTTTTTTTTTTAAAGACTTGGTAGTTAACATTCAAATCTAAAGATAGAATGGGAAAAATAAACAATTCATTTAAGATTCTTCAGAATAAACAAAATATTATCATCTCATATTCCTATGAATTTTAAGAGATTTTCAATGAAACCAAATATAGGAATAGCAACATTCCTAGTAATTTGGATACCAAAAGTAATGTGGATTCTTCTGTACTAAACACCACATTATTGTATAATCTTGAAACATCTTCCTAATGGTTTGAGCTTTCTCAATTAGTGTGGATACCCTTCAAAAAAAAATTTAAACAAGTTTCCATCCGATTAAGCAATTTTGAAAAACTTATTGAAATTCCAAACTTCATTGGAATCCTAGCCCTAAGAAATTGATCCTTAAAAATTGTATAAATTTACCCAGGTGCACACATCAATTGGAGCTCATAAAAAATACAAAAAAAAAAATTAAAAAAAAAACTTAAATTTCCTAGTTGTAAACTCTAGATATTATCACAATAAAATTTCTAAACTCTTCACAAAAAAAAAAATTCTAATAACAAAAATACAAAATTGACCTTCTAACTTTCATATTTTTTTCATTTTAGTCTTTTAATTTTGAGTTTTGTCATTTTAGCCTTCTAACTTTCAGTTTTTGTCAATGTAGAACTCTGTTACAACTCAGTTAGTAGCTGCCGTTAGAGCTCCTAAAACAACCTCTTTTTTATTTTTTTTTAATTCGGAATTAAAAGAAAATAAGAAAATTTTGGGGGAAAAAAAAAAGAAGAAGAAGAAGAAAAAAAAAAAAAAACATTAATGTGGCGTTTGGTATAGGGTAATGTTTTAGGATTCCCAGGAATGTTTAAAGATTTCTATGTTTGGTTGCAAATTACGTTAGGGAATCAGATGCCAAGGGAATCCTTAAACCCCTCTCAGTAGGAATGTAGATTCCCTTTAAAACAGGTGGGAATCCAGATTCTCAAACTTAAAAGAAATTGTATTTTTTATAAATTGACAATTTTAACCATTTTTCCTTATCATTTAAGCAATTAAGATAAATTATAAAACAAATTATCAATATCTTCTCTCTTGTCTTTATCTTTTCCCGTCAAAACAACATAAACAGGATAAATAACTCTGCTAATAATTATTTTTGTATTATTCTTTTCATTTTGAAATGTTAGATCAAAGTTTTAATGAATGTGTTGCTAATTGATAGTTTATATAATGTTTTTTTATTAATCTATTTAGAGTAATATATTTTTTTAAAGGACTAATTAATAGCTTATATATATTTTTCATTATTTATTTAAAAGAAGATTTTTTTTTTTAATGAGCTTGGTACTTCACATTCAAATCTAAGGACAAAATGAGAAAAACAAATAATTCATTTAAGATTCCTGGAAATACACCAAATATTATCATCTCACATTCATGAAAATCTTCTAATTAAACCAAACATAGAAATAGCTACACTCCTAAAAATGTGATTCTTAGTGATTCCTAAGAATCACATTCCTGAGAATCTGGATGCCAAAAATAATGTAGATTCCCCGTACAAAACGCCACATAAGGGGAATAGTGACCGGAACAGAGCAACATCCAAAACAAGCAAAACCTCATAATATGGTCTATTTTAGTTCAGCTGAGACAGAGAGAGAGATCGCAAGAGCTGGACCTCGCCGTCGGACCTTGTCATTGCTCCTTGCCACAGAAACCTCATAGCCTCATCCTTTCTTTCTGGACCAAGTGCTAGCTGCTCAGATTTTAGGGATTTTAATCCCAAATAGACAACAACTAATCTTTACCTAACAAAAATTATCTAGTAGTCTCTCACGAGTCACGCCTCCTAGTCACGTGCCATTTTGGCGCCCAAATTTCCCCTCAAATTCCAATCACTTTCCTCCTTGCTTGCTCTCATTCACTCTTTCATAAACATCCAGACTGTACAACCAAAAATCATTAATTCCTCAAAGAAAATCCCCAAACCCGTCTATATATATAGTCTTAGGGCTTTTTTCATTTACGTATTCGAAACACAATGAAGCGACGCATTTCCAAAACTACTCGTAAAGATCCATCACCAATCATCGGAGCAGCTTTACCACAACAACCGCGTCGTCTCCGTGGAGTTCGGAGCTCCGATTTCCGCATTCCAAGTCCAACTTCCCAATCAACCAAAGGTTCTTCTCCTAAATCATTCATTTTTCTATTTCTTTTTTCTTCTTCGTGTAATTGGTTCAAATTTGTTCCAGTTGAGATTAATTAACAAGTTCTAAGTTTCAATTAGGAAAGTTTTTTAGCACGGAAAATTGATTTATATATAAATAGGGTTTAGAAATTTCATAGAGAAAAATTAGGAAACTAGTGTAGAATGAGGTGCACTAAGAAACAAAGACAAAAATGTGTATCACTAACTGGCCCATTTCATGTTCTTGCTTGCATTGATATTGATGCATGGCTTAAATGACTCACCAAAATGAAGATTGTTGTTGTTCATGCCCTAGAATACTAGTTTAAATAAATAAATAAAAAAAGGTGTATCCCGAGGTAGATTCCTAAACTTGAAACTGTGACTTGTCGATTTTGGTGGAAAGCATGTATGCACCAAGGCTTGACTTTTATGCCTGAAAAAATCTAGTACCACACCCTTTTGTGCTAGAACTTTGCTATAATTCTAATGTAGCAGGATGTGAGTAGTGAAAAAGTGATGGATCCATATAAAATTGACAGGTAATCAATCACAATCTTAGAATTACTCTTTATGCCTTGAATACTTATGCATAGTATTATTTTCATATTAGTTATTGAATGCATTCTCTTACGCTAATCAACAGATTTGACATGGGCTCTTTGGCATATACATCATGATTCTTTTTTTGGATTTTATTTCTTGTATGAATTTTTATGGGTGTGTTATAGTTATCCCTTGTACAATTTATTTGTTTGAATGTTATTAGGCAAATGCTTGGGCCTATTTCTCTAATTTTTTTTCCACTGCTCTTACCATTAGGCACTATGGCATACTGCTTCACGACAAAATCATTTAAATTAAATTGTTGTTTCCTACTAATTTGTTTCATTTTTCATTTCCATGTAGATATCAGCTGCAGGAAAAGAGTAAAGCTTACAGATCTTGATGTCAATATTCCCTTAAGTTGCAGAAGAAATGCTTCTTCTACTCCATTGGAAGGAAGACTGAGTCCGAGATGTAAGTTTCTACTGCTGCCCATACATTACTATGCTTTTCTGGAGCTGCATATTCCTTGGGTTCTTGGTATAACTTGTTGTTTTTCTTTTCTTGAAGTAAAAATGTTGTTTCTCTTTGTGCTAAATGTTTAAATATATACAGGCTCTATTTTCATAATTCTGTTGTATTTCTAGTGGTACCAATCAAAAGTAATTGGAACTCGTGTTTTGAAAATATTAACCATTCCATTTGAATGTGACATGCAGCCGATGACCCCAAAACTTCCGAATTTGCATTTTTTAAGAAATTGAAGGAAAATGCAGGCCACAAATACCAATCCCATACATTACATCAAGAAGAAAACCAGTCAAAGAAGTTCAAAATTAGTGACTGTTCTGGAGGTAAATGTTCAGAAATGCATCTCAACTGCAATTTGGGTTTATTCGTTTTTTTTTATTTTATTTAGTTTTTATCCCATTCTTAAAGGCACTTGTCTGGACATGATTATTTACTTGCTTTCTCTATACTATGCAGGAATCCCAAACAGTGTCAAATTTAGCTGTAAGGACTTCAATTCCTCATTGCTTGCTGGAAATGTCACACCTAGTAACTTTAGCTCACACCTGTCACCTCTTGGTGGGGCATCAAAGAAATCAGGTGTGTGCTGTAAAGTGGTATGCTTCTGATTGGTATTTCTTTCTTGTTTATTCTATCAATAAAAAGGGAAGAAAATTATGACAACAAATTATTGCTCCTAATTTTTGAATAATGTTACAGTAATCTTCCTTGTAAATAAATGGAGATTGTTCTCTCTTATTTGAACGTGAAATCTAAACTTTACACCCTTGTTGTGATTTTATTATAACCTCTTAGTGTTGTGTGAAATAGCTCCTCTTCTGATGTCCAAAATGCACTGGCTTATTGTTTCTAACATCTTTAAAAATGGCAGATATAAATGCAGTTATACTGACTTATAAACTGAAAAAAAAAAAAAAAAAAAGAAAAAAAAAAAAGGTTATATTGTACTGTCCTGAGACCACTTTTAGGGAAATCACTTGGTATTCTGAAACCCTAGCAAAAATATTAAAATAATGCTAATGCTTTGTAGGAGTTGAATGCTGCTTCCTTCATTGTTGACCACTTGCTTCTTGGTAGTTGATTCCTGGTGATTCATATTTGTTGCTGCCCATGCACTATGACAATTATGGGGGGCTATTTGACATGGATAGAATTAGAAAGCCATCTAGGAATGCTATTTTAGTAGGCTTGGGTTAGACGAATTTGTGATTTTAGTATTTTAAAAGGTGAGAGAACACTATTAGGCTTCAACATTCTTAAGTAAAATATTCACCACCGCTTTATAGTGTTCTGCTTCATAATCTAATGTTACATGATTCGTAGTATCTTTAATCATGATTGTTTTTGTACGTTGTCATAATATCCTCATTAATGTTCTCATTTTGTAAATGACGATGCCAAATTAGAACCACTAATGAACTTGCTCAGTTTGCAATATATCCCGTGGATTTGGAATCCGGAACTTTGAAATGATATTTTGACTTTTTTATTGGTTGGCAGAGGGAAATTCACCGGAAGCTTATACAACCTCAGCAGGTATATGCTGCCTGCATACATGAAAATATTGAGAAATATAGCAATGTGTTGAATACTGGGGTTATGTATGCTTTATTTGTTAGCTAATATCATGGAAGGAAAGGATGAAAAAATGTAGATTTTTTCAAGTTATTAAGCATTTTTGTTTTAAATTCCAAAATTTATTTTATCCTTGGCAATCCCATGGAGTTCTATTGCTTGTTTAAGGAAGATTATAACAATCTTTTTCCACTTCCAAATCTCACAACTAGAGATGCTGGTGCAATGCTTTGCTGTATAGTCTTAAATGCTTGCGAGTCTTTATTTTTAGGGGGCCAGCATGGGCATGGAGAAATCTTTTCTAAAAAGAGACATAAATTATGCAAATGGGTTGTAGAGACATCATATCCTCATTTTGAGGAACTCTGTTCAAAGGGGTTAGACACATGACCATTTAATAAGTTTTCTCATTTTATTTTAGCCTCATATCATGGACTTGTAGAAATTTTCTCAAGTATGATTTTGTTTCTTTGCTTCTCAGTCGCCTGTTCCCCGACAGAAACAAAAACAGCGTATGTTCCTTTTGCTTTCCATATGGATGTCACTTCTTCTGTTGGTGTTGGTGTTGGCATTAGTGTTGGGTGTTGGTGTTGCTGTTGGTGATTAAGCTGAATAATTATTTCTCTGCCAGGGTTTTAAGATATCAAAATCAAGGGAAGTTGATATTGATACCAAATCTCAGTTTCTCACTTCTTTGGAGTCACATAGTCAGCTCAAAAAATTAAGTCATATGCCTGTGAAGAACTATATGGAACCTGATCATGCTTCACACTTGGATGATGGTCCTTCATCTTGTGGGTTGAATAGATCACCAGAGGGGGTTCTCTCAACTTTTCACACTCCTCCAAGCAATGCCAGTATAGCATGTCTCAACTATGAAATGAGAGAAACCGGTTATGAAGTAGGAAGAAGAAGTCCAGTTCTATGCACTCAGTGTGATTCCACTTAAGGCTTTCAATCTAAAAGATATGGATCTCTTGCATATAATCATCTCAAAGAACTGGATGACTTACATTATCCAAAAAAATGTTTTTTTAACAGTGGGTCGCATCCTCTTCTTCTGGGTTGGGACTTTGACAAGAGTACAGAGGAAAGAAACTCGTCTATTACTTGTCAAAATACAGAGCTGAGTGTGTATTCACCTTCATCAAGTCCCTTGGGTGATTATAATCAGCACATTCTGGATGATAGGATAGGTGCAAAAGAGTTGAGTGAATCATCCTTCCTGTCCACTTATTCTCCAAATGTTTTTTCATTCCCATGGTCCTATTCAGCCAGCGATAATGACCTTGATTTTGGAAAACAAGTAGAAGACAAGGAAGATATAAATGCTGACTTTAACCATTTTCCTCTAGCTCTAACACTTGCACCAGACTATCTTACTCTGGCCGAAGATCACAAGAATGACACTAAATGCAAAGATAGCAGCATCTTCTTTTCTCCTCATAATCTCAATATAATGAGCAAGGTTTTCAGTGAGAGATATCATCATCCTGGTTATGAAGGTGTCCTCCTTTCGGACCTTTCCTCTGGACTTGACTTTGATTTAGAATGGGATTGCCCATCATTAAATGGTTCTTCAAGGAAGCATCATTCACCTTTTAACTACGCTTTTCAGTCTCCCAGAAATGAACATATTCATGCTTTTTACTCAAAGACAAGAGTGAAATTTTGCTAGATGGTTCAAGTCATAGAGGAACCCTGAGTCATGTCAGTGATATTGTTAACATCCAAGACTTGTCATCATTTTATTTCCAAATGCCACTAGAAAAAGACAAGTCGTGCCCGTTGCTGCTCGATAAATCAAGCTGGGATGGAAAATGAGGACAAATGTATTGTGATGATAGTAAAGCTGCTTCCAAGCATTTTGGACATCCTCTTCACGCTTTCATTATGCTTAGCTGTGGCTGCACATTATTGTTAATGTAGCTACTTTGTTTACTGGAATTTTCCAATGTTTTAAAGATCTTAGGTATACGGGTCTATCAAGAGATTACTTATGAATTTGACACTGCCTTGTCTATTGTCATCTGTCGAGGATATGTTCAATCTCACTTGTCATCTCTCAAAAGTTGTTTCTTGAGCCACACCCTAGCACAAGAATCTACACTTGCCACACAATCTCAAATCCCACCCCTTAAATTACAGTGACGTGGCAATTTGTACACTATTAGATCCTAAAAATAAAATCTGAACTGTGAGATGGACAAGAATAAGAACGAAGAGGATATCAAAGACGGTGGTGAAGCTTTGGAAGTAACCTTCAGAATCTTAACTTAGGGGGCAGGTGGACTCTAGCTCACTTTTTTTTTTCTTTTAACTACCAAGAAAAGATAAAAAGTTATAAAACATGTTCACAATGGTTTACAAAAGTTCTGGATGCATGTTTACAAAAGTTCTGCTATTATTAGTGCTAAGCAAGTCCATGGGCTTAGTAGTCTATCATTGCTTTGGCATGCTTCTTGTATGCTAGGATTACTTCTCTATCAAATCCCCGGCTTCTAGCTTGGTTATAGAGCTTCTCTGAGAGCAGCCAGTCTGGCATTTATTTGTTGGAGATCTGAGAGAATAGCGATAGTACACATGGTTTTTGTTATGTGAAGTTTAAGCTACCAACTCATGTCAGAATAAAACTGTTTAAAACTTCAATTTTATACTCCTACCAAATGTTTGAAGTTTAGAAGGGTTAACTAATCTTCACAATAGCAACACAGGGTTTGAGTTGATTTAGTGCACAAGGATGATATTGCATAAGAAGCTGCTCTTTCTAGACCTCTACCTTGAAAAATTATTGTGTTCAGACGTATGCAGCAAGCTTCTCTCAGTCTATGGTTTATTCATGTTTGGGATCTTGTGTTGATTCACCATGTGTCCAAATTCGATTAGAAATGGGCTCACCGGCTGCTCTATAACAAAAATGAAATGACACCTTAGTTTTTCTGGTTTGCCTTTTCAGTACCACTAAAACTAAGCCCACTAAAAACGAAGTCAATACCACAAAATAAATAAATACAAAAGACAATTGCATGGTTCATATAGAATTTAGACTACGACCCTAATAATAATAATATACTAGAAATTTAAAGGTAACATTATAATGAATTCCTAATTGTCAAAGGCCACTATCAACAAACCCTAATACTTGGGAGTGTGGAAACTGGGAAATCTAATGGTGAATCTGGTAGCCTCTACAACCAAGAAAGCTAGCATTAAGGCTTGTGCGAATTGTCTGGAGGTAGTTTGTAAAGCAAGAAATTGAGGTAAGTAGGTATTTATAGTCCCTACGAGGTAAGTAGCTCATAAACCCAATGATAACACTTTTGAAGAATCGTGAGTACCTACTCAAGTTTGGGCTAGACAATGGTCAAGATAAGAAAATTCCAACTCCAAGTAGACCAAGCCCAAAGAAAGAGGGTGGCAAGAACAAAGAGTCCACTGACATGATAGAAGGTGGCGGAAATGATGGGTTTGTGAATTGAAATGAAAATGTGGTGTTTTTTTTTTTTTTTTTTGTTGGAATTTTTGCATAAAAAAAAGTGGGAGAAGCCTCTGAAATTTGGTAAGGGAGACCAATCCTAAAAGCACGTCAAATGGTTTGCCTAAAAATTCAATTGCCCAATTCCATATGCCTAAAAAGCTAGTAATTGCGCCAGTTACATTTGCGGTTCGAACAACATAATAGATCAAATAAAACAGTGTCCCAATCAGAAATCCTACAACACACTTGCAGTTCCAACAAGATAATGGGCGGTGCACTGGTGCCCATGCTAAGGCTTGTTATAAGAATTTTCAGTGTACTTATACTGAACTCATTGCCAGCCTCTATTATTTAATTTTGAAATTCACAATTTTTCATTTGTTCCAATTTAATGTTTATATATTTGTCTGATGAATTTTCTGCTTTTATCAATTACGAAAATTGTAAGAAGTGAGATGTGTCCTAACACTATCAAGTATGGGTATGTTCTTTTTTTTCTTTCTTCTTTTGAGCACGGAGTCTCATTATATTCCCAGTTCTTTTGATGATTGGTGAACGTATAATCTCATAGTTGTAATAAATAAAAATTCTTGAAATTTAAATTAAGATACAAAAAAAAAAAAAAACCCCTTGAGAATGCATGTAACTTGTGTGATGTGGTTAGTATTAAGTATATTTTACATTATTCCAATTGAAATATATTTGAAAAATTATTCCTTAAAGAATGAAATCATTATGAAAAACTATACTAATAGTAAACCCTTATGTGTAGTAGTGGTACACATATGGTCGCGCCAGACGCTTATAAACCATATGTGGGAGGGATCTCTTGTCGATGTGGGACGGCCTGCCGAGTTCCAAGGTCCGCCCTTGCTCCAGGTATCATTCTCCACGCCGCTTGAGATTAAACCGTGAGGGACTGGCTCCCCAAAGCGGATAAGCCAGTCCCTCATGTGTAGTAGTGGTACACATATGGTCTCATCGCACGCGCGTGCTAAGATGCTCTTCTATTTTTTGGGAAAGGGTTAATGTAAAGTATTTATTATAACTTGGAATTACTACTTTTTTCAATCACAAAAAAAAAAAAAAACCTAGGGGTGTGATGAAAAATGTAATAATTCCAAATTATAATAAATGCTCTAAATTAACTCTTACCCAAAAAATAGAAGAGCCTCTGATAATCTATATAAAAACAAAAATTATGATAGGACTAAAAAAAAAAAAGACTAACGTTGAAAAAAAAAAGACTCACGTTGGTAATCGTGGGTTTAGTTTTTGGGTTGAAATTTCTACTAATTATTTTTTATATTGTACATGATGACCTTTACAAAAGCAATTATGAAGAAGTTGATGGATCAATGTAGAAAACTGAAATATTTACATTAGGTAAAATTGTAAAATAATGCACTACATCTGAAATATGAATATAGTAACTTATTAATATTATGCCGGCTACGGTAGAAAAGTTGGTGGAGCAATGCTATTTGTTCCACATTCTAATTGCTTTCCAGCAGCATTTGCCATGAACCTATGATACAAAATGTGTTAGCTTGCGTTATTAATAAAGAGTTTAAAACGTACATAATAATAATAAGCACAATAAATATCAAGCATAAACTTGTTAAATGAAATATTTGAATTGACCTTGTGATGATATTGCATAGCTCCATGTATGTGAAATGATCTACTTCAGCTTGAGACTTGAAGAACTATCATTTAATTACCAAAAAATTTAAAAAAAGTATATATAAAAACTATGTAATTAAGTTTTTTTTTTTTTTTTAAGTAGATGTGGTAATGATTTGTACCTGCTTTATTATCGCATCGTCCTTGACTCTCATTTTCTGTTTTTCTTTACTATTTTGGGTCTTGAAAATTACATCGTCCTTGGTTTTTTTTCTTCGTATCTTTTTTTTCTCCCGGATGTTGGAAACCACATTGTCCTTGATTTTCATTCTCCGTTTGTCTCTGTTGGCATGAGTGTTAGAGATCACATCGTCCTTAATTTTTCCTTTGTCTTTTTTCTTATGGATGTTGCGCACCTCATTGCTCTTCTTGACATTGATTTGTTTTTTGTCTTTGTTCTTGGAACTTCAAAATGAAGAAAAAAATTGTTTGTATATTAAGACTATCAATTAGTTATTTTCCTATTTTAAAAAATACCTTAACAAACTTTTCCAATTTTTGTGACTCTAAAACTCGTTTCACTTCTTTCCAAAGCTCTTTCTTGTCCGCTCGAATAGTGAATCCCCAACCAGGTGAATAAATTTCCAATTTGCAAACCTAACCCATATGCAGCATGACATTTTTAATATTAATTTTGATAAAACAATTGAAAGGGATGCTGATTAAAGATTTCATTAAAAAGAAATATACCTTGTTATCAATGGCCTCCATGTTTAATAATGATTGTTCATCCTTCCAATTTTCCCAATGAGTAGTAGGAACAGCATGCACTCCATTACTTAGCATAGTGGACTCAATCCTCACATTTGAGTTGGGCATCCTTCTTGTTACCAATTAATTGTATACATAAAAAAGATCAAGAAATAAAATATTAAAACGTAGACCGCATAACCATTAAAATTTGTAAATTATTAAAATAAATTTATATGTAAGAAAATCCTTTCCAATTGTTGATTAATACCTATGAGGAAGGGAACAAAACATCCTTATACACAATATTTCTTGTGTGAACACCTTCCTCCTCAGGTATTGTTCCTTTTTGCACCAATAGTTTTGTGTTGGATTGAGAGACTCCCCTTGACAACGCCACATATAATTGGCCATGACTAAAAACATGATCAGGAAGATAAATTCCAACAGTTGGAATTGTCTGACCTTGCGCTTTGTTTATTGTAAGTGCAAAGCTTAAACGTACAGGAAATTGTCGTCTGATCATTACAAATGGCAAGTGTACATTTTCTGTTGTCTTCAAAGGGATTCTTAGCAAGAAAACACGTGTACCCGCATATTGTCCAATCAAAATTTCAGCATCAATTACGTTGTTAAAACATCCACGACATATCAATCTTGTACCATTACATAATCCGGCTTTTGGATCTATATTGCGCAGCAACATAATTGGAGCACCTTTTTTTAGCCTTAATATATGTGGTGGTAAACCCCCTGGAGATATAGAATTTAAAAATTCTTGTTGATATAGATGCTGCGTATCTCCTTCAACCTCATCAAAAGAATGTAACGTAAACTCATCTCCTGGGAACTGAGAAATTATCTTTGCATTAAGCTGTTCAACATCATCATTGATAGGTGTTAGCAAAGCCCTATCAACCATATACCTTGCATCATTGGCATGTTCTTGCAAATTTGGAAAAACTTGATCAATCAAGTTGTATATAGAATGCTGACCCTCCCATTGCATTGCCATTGAAGAGGGTAGTTTAATCAAATCATCCATTATAAATGGTTCATTCCCATCACCAATGCGTTGTATATACTGAACAAACTCTTCATCGTTGATAGATCTCATATTCTGCTTCAAATGTAACACTTTGACATCTTTCCATAATGGAGACTTGACTATGCATGCATCAATCATTTCTGTCTATGTACCCTTTGGAACAACCGGAAGTACTTGACGAAAATCTCCACCCAAAATTAGCACCTTCCCACCAAAAGGTAAATTTACTTCCATAATATCTTTAAATGTTCTATCTAAAGATTCAAGTGCACGTCGATTTACCATTGGGGCTTCATCCCAAATAATTATGGTGGCACGTCTAATAAGTTCAGCTAAGTCTGATTGTTTACTTATTGAGCAAGTAGATGAAGCATCGGGAGTTAAAGGAATCTTAACCTAGAATGCGCTGTTCTTCCACCAGGGAGTAATGTTGCTGCTATGCCAGATGTAGCTGTGGCAATTGCAATGTGACCTGCTTTTCTCAAGGTTGCCAATATTGTGCGATACAAAAATGTTTTCCCAGTTCCCCCTGGCCCATCAACGAAGAATATCATGCTTTCCTTACGATCAATAACTGTCATGATTTTCTCATATGCAACTCTCTGGTCGTTATTCAACTTTTCAATTAAAGTGAGTTCTTCATCTACATTTGGAACAGTTAGCTCATCTTGAATGAGTCTAGGTACAGCTGAATCATTGTCACATTCTCCAGTCGATATCGGCAAATCATACTTTGTAATGTGCTTTCCATGTTGCAAGAGTAACGCCCCTAAATCCTTGAGAAGTTTATTTGTACGACGCGTCTCTGTTGTAATAGATGTTGATGGATAATCTTCTACCATATATGGGTAAAACTCATTCCACAATTCTCTTACTTCAGTTGGTAGACAAAATACCAATATTGTTGCAAACAATCTTCTTAAAGCTGACGGCATTCTAATGTCTTTTGCTTCAAGCAGACACTGTCGTATGCTGTTATCATTCTCTTCATTTTGTTATCTAATTTGCCAAGAAATTTTCCGCTTTGCTTTGCGGTTAATATGTAAAATGTAAAATATTCTTGACTATAATTTATTTTTGACTGATCTTTGCTTTGGTAATCAGTTACTTTATAAATTCTTGAGCAGTTATGGGCAAATGATTGTATTAATCAAGTTATCAAAATATTTTTGACAGTCCCATTTATTAAAGTTCACTTGTTTTAATGTCAGTCTATTCCATTACTGGATTTCTTTATTGCCTGTTGTAGTTGTTTTCAAAAAGAACTATGCGCAATGTCATTTGGCATTGTTAACTATAACTTTCAAATTGCCTTGTACGTTCTGAAGTTCATGAACAATATACATTATGCTAGTGGAGAATTTTGATTTAATTTTGTTCACCTGTCTGCTTGGCCTGTATTATTGGCATCATGCGTAAATTCCTTGAGGTTGATGTTGATCCCCTTCTTTGGTGGTTAGTTACTTTGCATTCTCCGTCTATGCCTCTCATGGGTGGGTATAAATCATAAAATAATATCTTTGCCACCAGATATATGCTTAAAGTAATTAGCATTTTGAGCCCAATTGAGTAATATTGTTGTTAAATTACAATATCGTCTTCTCTCCTCAACCAGGCTGGCTACTTCTCTTATGGTTTCTTTAGGTGTATATTTTAGATTAAATTATTGCCGATGAGCTCTAATTTAATACCACTTCCTCCTTAATATATATAAAGAGACAGAGAGTATGGTCGTGGGTGTGCATTTTTAACTTAACAAATAAATTTAAATTATTTCATGCTATTTCTAGCTATTGTTGAGATGGAATTGGTTGTTTGGCAGGTTCTTCACTCTCAAGGAGTAGATCAGATGTGGCAAGGACATGGAGTCCTCTTGGAGATCAGATGGAGGATAAATTGGTAACTTTTAGGGTTATTGTGCATAATTAGTTATAGACCAGTTTGGAAACAATTTCTATGCAAGTGTCTCTCATTCATTTCTGAATCATTATATGCTTTGATGTCCTGATTTGTGTTGCATTTCTGTGGAGCATGCAGATTGTGTCTGACTCAAGGTTCTCTTCAAGCAAGAAGGCAAACGGAACACCCATGAAGATGCTTATAGACCAAGAAATGTCAAAAGATGGGGACTCCAAGCACAACCCACCCAATGTGGTTGCCAAGTTGACGGGGCTTGATGCCTTCCCCCACGTGCAGCCTGACTCAGCTGCTCAAAGAAACCATGCAAGAGGTTATTCACGGCGTAGTTTAAGTCATTCAGGAATACCATTGGGTTCTTGGCAGCAAGAAGAGGGCTTTTCTGACAAAGGCATGCTATGTGAAGTTTATCAGTCTCCAGAACAGAATGAATATAAAGATGTTTATGAAATCTGGCAGCAATCTGAAAAGACAAATTGTAGAAGAGATAAATCACCACAGAAGGGAAGGCATAATGACAATGAGAAAAAGATGGCTCTTGTTCGTCAGAATTTCATGGAAGCAAAACGACTCTCTACAGATGAAAGGCTTCATGAATCTAAGGAATATCAAGATGCATTGGAAGTTTTAAGTTCCAATAAAGATTTATTCCTGAAGTTTTTGCAAGAACCAAATTCCTTATTATGACGATAGTGAAGATGCTTCCAAGCACTTTGGACATGCTCTTCATGATTTCATTATGCTTATCTGTGGCTGCACATTATTGTTAATGTGGCTACTGTTTTTGCTGGAATTTTCCAAATTTTTAAAAATTTTAGGTGTAAGGAAAACTTGGATGTATGGTGGTGAGTTAGATGGTGTATACGGTCTATCAATAGATCACTTTTTTAAATAGACTGTTTATACTCTAGGGACAATATGATATTGCTTGCTGGTTTTTTTTTTTTCTGGGTGGGGGGGGGGGGGGGAACTATGGTAGGAAAACCCCAAATTTGATTCTGATACTGTGACGCTTCTGGCTTTTCTTTTGAGATCAGCTTCAGGAATAGAATCCAACTCCTTTCCAGGCACAGGTTAAGCGGAAAAAGTCTTTCATCCTTCTAGTTCCGAAACTCTAGCTCAAGCGGATCAGCAATAGAAGCTGTACCAAGAAAAGCGGTCTATACAACTTTAGTTAATGGAAGGGATTTTGTAGTGTGGGTAGGCATCATTGAAGCAAGTGCAAGGTGAAAGAATTTAGTAAACAAAAAATTATTAGGGCACATTTGGTACACTTAATAAACCCTATAATGGAATAACTATTTATTAGGAATAAGTATTCAATTGTTTGGCTATGTTTTTATTACAAAGAATAATTATTCATTTGGAGTGGCTATTTTTTAAAACAAAGAATAATTATTCTTTGCCAAAATGAGTGTAATTGCTATTTCTTAACCTACTTAATGATAAGAAATATAAATTTCCCAAAAATCCCCAAGCCACTGTGCTTTCCTCACCAATAGCCATTAATCCTTTATCCATTTCCTCTCTCTCTGCCATTGTTTTTCATGGTTTCGTTCTTGATTCTTGGTTGATAAGCATTTTTCCCCCCTTTTCCCATTTTTCTACCGAAATTGCACTTCATGAGGTTCTATTGTTTTAAATTTCTTGAAAATTCATTGTTTTAAATTTCTTTTAATTCTCCATTTCAAATAGGAAGAATGGTAGCACCGATAAACTATTCCCAGCAAAGCACCACACTCCCCCTCCTCTCTCTTTGGTGCGAACAAGGAACATGGAGATATTCTCTTCTTCTTTTTTGGTTTATTTTATATTTATAAAAATATTAAATTTGACAATAAACAGTAATATTAATTCTATATTCTTTTTAGTTTTTACAGTTATCAAAATAGAATGTTGAGCAAGATTCACGAATTACTAAAAAATAAAAAAGAGGGAAAGCAAGATTCACAAAAAGTGTAAATATATAATTCATTTTAAAAAGGTTACTTCAGGAAAATTTTCTAATAAGATGCCATTCTTTAGTTCTATTCCTATATTATCACCAAATATGAATAATCACTACATTTCATCTACTTTTATTCCTTGTAATGGTTATTCACGTATAAATATTACAATGTAATTAATATTACAATATACTAAACATGCCCTTAGTAACGCAAATTGAAAAAGGATCTTTGTTTTTCTACTTTTAGATGATGTACTGCTTCTTGGCATTGTTTATAATTCAACATGCTCGCTAAAAAAAACATTGGAGGCAATTGACAAATGTGAACCTGAACTCGATAATCTGTCGGAATCCAAAACTTGTGTACAACCTTTTGAACGATAGGTTGGGTTAGATTGACTTGCGGGTCACACAGATGGAATTTATTTTATTTTATTGTTTTTGTATTTTCCCTTGTTTTGGGCTTTTTGACTCCTCTAGTATTTTTCTGTTTTTACAACTGAAAAAGTTACAAAACATGTTCACAATGGTTTGCGAGAGTTTTTGGTGCGTGTTTAGCTCTATTCAAAACCAAGCAACAAGCAAAATTGAACCCCTCTTCTCTCTTGTAGGCTAGGACCTAGGTCTGCTATTATTAGCGCTTGAGCAAGTCCATGTGGTTGTTAGTAGTCTTGTCTTAAATGGCTTTAACATGCTTCTTGTTGCTCAGGATTATTGGAGTAAAGCAAGTATCACAATATTTTATACAATTTTTCTCACAACTCGTCATATGGAGAAGTGGACTCACATGGACCTACTATTTTTTCTACACTATTTACAATTCATTACATGGTAAATTGTGACAAAAGTTGTGTAAATATCGTGATAATGCATTGCTCGATTTACTGCTCTGTCAAATCCTCGGGTTCTAGCTTGGTGTAGAACTTCTCTGATAGCAACTAGTGTGGCATTTATTTGGGGGAGATCTGCGAGTATAGTGATAGAATAGTACACATGTTTTTTTATTTCGTGAAGTTTAAGCTAACAACTCATGTCATAGTAATAGTACACAAATACGCAAGGGGATAAAACGGTTGAATATTTCAAGTTTATACTCCCACACAATGTTTCATGGTATCAATGCCGAATATTTGTTGAAGAAACTGCATGTTTAGATAATAGAGCTAATACTTTTAGATACTTCCAGCAATAACTGTTCATGTTTAGTTGATATTCACCACGTGTTTATTATATAGACCGATTTGCGGATGAGCTGTGTAAGAGCATCCACAGCGTAGAGGACAAATGGCAAATGCAAACCCAATTTCCCCTTTAAGCCCAAAAACATCACTCCATTGATTATTGTAAAAGTCAACAATTGTAAATTTTTTTGCAATTCAGCTATAGTGTCATTCTAAATGTAGAATGCACTGTAGCTAAATGGTAAATGAAAATAATACTATTTAATTCTCTCTCTCCTCCTTTTTATTAAAAAATTCCAAAACTTTCTCTCTCTCTCTCTCTCTCTCTCTCTCTCTCTCGTTATTTCTCTGCTCTCTTCCTTCTCTTTATAGACCCAAAACCCATAGCCACCACACCACGGTAGATCAGCCTGGCTAACGGCGGCAACGTGGCTTGGTTTCTCTCTCTCTCTGGTTGACGGCGGCAACATGGATCAGTGTTGGTTTGTGTTGATTGTGTTGGATTTTTGGAATGGGTTTTGGAGTAGCGATTGGGTGGTTGAATGAAATCAGGGTGTGCTCACTGTGGGTTTGAGTTTGCCGGTGTAAATTTGGGATTTGCTCACCGTGGGTTTGGGCTTTGCTTGCCGTGGGTCTTTTTTTTTTTTTTTTTGGTGGTGGGTTTTGCTCATAGTCATGCTCTTCAGTGGTGGTGGTGGTGGCAATGGGTTGTGGTTAAGGTTTGTGTTCACGGTGATTGCTAGGTATGTGGTGTGGGTTGGTTTCAAGTTCAATGGTTCATTGTGTTTTGGGTTTCTTGTTTTGATCGGCCAGTGATTTGTGTTTCTTGTTTTGATTTTGGGTTTCTTGTTTTGATTTTGGATTTGAATTTTGATTTTGATTTGGATCGGAGATCGGTGAGTGATTGGCTGAATTTTGCTATGGATTTTGCTCAGCAGAAGTGGGTGGTGTAATTGAGAAGGTGGACGGTGGTGGTGGTGTGACTAAGAAGGTTGACAGAGGAAGAGAAACAGAGATCAGAGAGAGAATTGAAAAATATTTTTATACTGTTATTTTTATATTATTTTAATGTGTAGTATGGCAAAATAGAAGTTTGGATGTTGGTGTATTGAAAAATGGTATTGTATAATTGATAAAGTGGTTTTTAAAATAGTAAAATAGAATAGAATTAGGAAAAATGAATGTGGATGCTCTAACCCACCCAAATGGCATTTTTCTAATCACAAGGCTTGTGCTGCTCAATCTATAATTAGATTACATTTTCTTCTTATATTTTCTATACTTACAAAATTTTCAGAATATAAAAGATAAATACCTATGTCAATAATCATTTGTTTAAATTTCAAGTTTTTATAATCTAAAATTATGTATAAAAAATAATTTTTAGATCATATAGTACATAACATCTGGTTGACACAAAATTTGACCTGTCTGTTAAAAGCGTAAAAAATATGCAATTCAACAGTTAGATTTTCAAAATATGCAGCAATATTAATTTTTTTTTAAGAAAGTTTTAGCCTCATGCTACCATCAATTTTATAGCCAAATTTTATCTTTTTTTTTATTTGTTAAAAATATATGTTTATAATTATCTTAGATGAAGAATTACCAAGTATCTTAAACATAAGGATGATTACATATATTAAATCTCAATTTTAGTAATAGACATCAAAAAAATAAATTGACAACTAGTACAAAAAAGTAAATTATATCTTTACATTAATCAATTTTTTAGTTTAACTAGTTAAATAATTTTTTTAGTTATATTTATATCTTTTTGGGAATTTATTTTATCTTCAACTTTTTTGTGTTTTGCCCAAAATCTTAACAGCGAGCGAAAGTTGTGTGGGCCTTGCCTTGCTTGAGAAAGTCCAGTCACTTTGGTGGCCTATTCGGTGTTGACCCAGTGACATTCATATCCAGCAGGTGTGACATTCATATCCAGCCCACCTGCTATGATCTGAGGAAAATGTTAGAAACTTTAGAAATGATCGGGTTTTGACGTTTTGTGGTTATGCACTTATGCGTGACAGATCAAGATGACTTCTCTCGATTCTGAATAAAAACATAAAGATAGAAATATGAACACAACTTTATATAATCTGTAAAAAGCAATATAAACATGACTCGAGTAATAAAGGCGTTCTAGAATAGTCAGTCGGGACCAGTAACTAAAAAAACAGTTGGGGTAGTAAGGATAAAAGAAAAGGTTTGGAATCATTTTTTGAACAAAAACAAATACTGGTATAAAATAACAAGTTGTTCTTTAAATTAGAACTGTATCAAGAGGCGTTATTTCAAGAGGTTATATAGCTTCACAACAACAGAAGTTTTGCAATTCTCCAAATTTGTAAGTTATTGCATTTCTTGCACACATCCATGTCTTCTACTTCCCTCCTAGAAATAATATATCCACAACAAAGTTTCTTTTTATTATTATTATTATTTTTTATATGAAAATTTACTAAAGAAAAATGATTTTATTGATCTGAGTGAAACTGAGATAATTACAAGTATTTATATCATCACTAAGTAACTAAACCAAGCCCAAAACTAACTCAACTGATCTAACAAACTTCCTAACTAACCAACAGATATTTACAATTAAGTCAATCACATGTAAGTCACATGTCCACTAACTAAAATTGTACTACATGTAGTTTTTATACTTAAGCTACTTGTTGTAGATCTCTGCTTCATCTCTACTGCTGCCTGGACTTCTGGATTCATGAAATTCATTCAGCTTCTCTAATTTCTTTGACTTCTGATATTTGCTCCTCTAATTTATTTTACTTCAATTTGAAATTGCAATGGAACTACTTAGTGTTTCAAGATTTATCAAGATATGCTACGATTTATTCCTTTGAAACAGATGGTGGCCTCTAGGGTCAATAGGATATTGAACTTGCACGCATTCTTGTCCTAAGAGTTAGAGTCTATTTGCTAGACACACTTAAGTTGTTGACATATTATAGTTTAAAAAAACAAAAAGGTGGTTTGGAGACTAATGCCCTCGTGCTTGATCCGGTTCCTACAGTTAAAGGGACGTGGTAGTTAGTTTGAATTGGTAAAAACATTGTATAATTGATGTCAAAGCTTCTTTCTATGAATGTCCTTTTCTCCCACCTCTCATTTTTAAGGAAGTAAATGCTTTAGCTAAATTTATTGCCCCTCTCAGATCCTTTGTCTATTGTAATAAAAACTACCTGCCTGATTCTATTCGGGATGTGTGGAGGAAAGATGTAGTCTTTGTTTGTGCTTAATGAATTTGGTACTTAAAAAAAAAAAAAAAAAAAATTTCAATAGTTTTTCCAAGAAGATACTAAGAAGAGACAAATGGCCAGTTGCAAACCCTAATTTTGCCAAAAGACTCAAATCTTCGTGGGTCTCATTTATCTAATAATATTATTATTTTTTTAATCAATGTGATAACTCTCGGTCTTGCTTTTGACTAGGAGATGCCTAGAAGGAGAGCGCAACGTGGGTGAAAAATGTTTTCTTTTTAATTTTTCTTTTCATAAATCAATAATTGTCAAAGGAAGGATTTAAATCCTTAATATTTCAATTGAAAATATTAAGAAATGTTAATTATTTGAGCAACAAGGTTTTGATAAAATATAAAATATAAATAAAAAATTTGTTGACCTGAGGATGTAAATGATCGACCCTTTAATGAACCAATTACATGGAAAACAATTTATCATTGAAGGTCTGTTTGGATTTTACTTATTTTGTTGAAATTAAAAATATTTTGCTTAAAGATAAAAATTAACTGAAATAGTATAGTAGGCTTATGAATAGTAACAAAAATAAGCTAAATAGTAAAATAAGTTGGCAAAAATTATTTTTGCCAAACACACTGATTCATTTCAATTAAAAATATCTAAGCGTGTGTTTGCATGCAAATTATTTTGCATTTGCGTTTTTGGTTGGGTCCCACGTGAAAACGTGCATAACCATGCATTTTTGAATCCCACACGGCACTATTCATATTTAAAAATTATTTTATTATAGTGTTTTTAGTAATAAATTTTCAGTTTTCAGTAAAATATGCGATATTTAAACAAACCCTATTTATTCTTTATGTATATACTTATATTAAAAAATTATTATATTTAAAAATAATTTTTAGTTGTTGTTTTGCCAGGAAGATTTCTGGAAGAAAAGGACCGCACCTACTTTGTTTAAAGGAAAATGAAAAGGGGTTCAATTGTTACTTGTTAGTGGGAAATAAATACTTGCTTTCAAGAACAATCAGTTTAGTTAGTGAGGGAAAAAGAGAAGGTAGGAGAAGGCCGCGTTGAAGCTGTGAACCAGACCACTGTAACAACCACTGTTGCAATTCCTTAAATCTGTAAGTTTTCACCTTTCAGACACATCTTATCTCTTTTATTTCTCTTTTCTCAGAAAATCCACGTTAAATCATCTTCTTCTTTCCCTAGTTATTTTACTTAATTTCCACACACATCCTTCAAATTGTTTTTTTAACTAATTTTTCTTTATCCTTATTGTGGTTCAAGATTTAAGGAAACCCCTAGATAATAGACCCATACTTTTAGTTACTTCCAGCAATAACTGTTCATGTTTAGTTGGTATTGCCCAATTGTTTATAGAGACAGATTTGTGGATGAGCTGTGTAGCCCAATCCAATACAATCCTATCCGTTATAACGTTTTAACCTCATAAAAATCTAGAAGCTTAGCTCTAACGATTGAGAAATCAACAAACGATAACAGGTGAAGAATCGAACCCATAAACTTATTAATTCTTGAGAAGGCAAGGCAACAACTAAGTTGGAATTACAAAGAGTCTATTTGGTGGACACACTTAATTAAGTTGACATATTCAAATGTTTAGAAAAGAAAAGTGGGTTTGGAGACTAATCCCCTTATGCTTGCCTACTCTGTTTTGCAAAAGGAATGCACACCTAAGTGCACCAGAGGAAGACTAGGAAGGTGCTAGTCTGGAGGGGAGGAACGTGGAAGGGCCTGAGGGTAGCAACGCTCAGACCAGACCGGAGTGGCAGGAGACCAACCGGCCATCCATCTCGGACACCTTGCCGACTCACATAGCAGCTGAGATGTAGGAGATGAGGGAACGTATGGATGTGATGATGAACGCCCTTAGAGGACGAATCTCCAGCGACCTGGACGACCTAGTCCATAGAATAGATTCGCCTTTCACAGCGCTCGTGAATTCATGCCCCCTTCCTCCAAAGTTTCGCATGCCTCAGGTGGAGAATTACGATGGATCCAAGAACCCATTGGATCACTTGGAATCTTTCAAGACCCTAATGCATCTTCAGGGCATACCAGATGAAATCATGTGTAGGGCTTTTCTCACCACATTGAAAGGGCTTGCAAGGGACTGGTACAGTAGGCTGACACCTAATTCCATTAGCACTTTTAAGGAATTAGGCGCACAGTTCGTATCACACTTTATCGGGAGTCACTAGCATAAGAAGTCTACCGCGTGTCTGTTGAACATTAGGTAACGAGAAGACGAGACCTTAAGATCATACATAGCCCGCTTTAACAAGGAAGCCCTCTCGATAGACGAGGCAGATGACAAGATACTTGTGGCAGCATTCACAAACGGGCTGCGAAAGGGTAAGTTCCTGTTTTCTCTGTACAAGAATGACCCAAAGACTATGTCCGAAGTGTTTTACAGGGCAACGAAGAATATGAACGCAGAGGATGCCTTGCTGGCTCGAGAGGACAAACCCAGAAAGAGGGAAAGGCAGGAAGATACACAACCGGACAAGGGACAAAAAATGGCAAGAACCAGAGAACGATAGAAAGATCGACGACCCAAACCGCCTACGGGAAGATTTACGAACTTCACCCCCTTCACAGCCCCAATTGACCAAGTGTTAATGCAGATCAAAGATGAAGGAACCTTGAAATTTCCTGGCAAGCTGAAGGGAGATCCAAACAAGAGGCCAAGAGACAGATACTGCCGTTTTCATGGCGATTATGGCCACGATACGACGGACTGTTATGACTTAAAGCAACAAATTGAAGCCTTCATTAGGCAAGGAAGGTTGCAGAGGTTCGTGAGGAAGGAGAGAACGGATCAACTCCACGAGCAAAATCCCCGACGGGAAAATGAGCGTCCCAGACCACCTGTAGGAGATATACGGATGATTGTAGGGGGCGCTACTTCTGCAGGGTCGTCCAAAAAGGCCAGAAAGACCTACTTGCGGACGGTTCAAAGCGTCTAGTCGATAGGTTCCTCACTAAAAGTGACACGATGAGACAGCCCAGCATCGGGTTTTCGGAAGAAGATGCGTGACGCCTTCACCACCCACATGACGACGCGCTCGTGGTTAGCATATGAGCAGGGGACTACAACATGCATCGAGTTTTGGTGGACAACGGAAGCTCAGCAGATATCCTCTACTACCCCGCATTCCAGCAAATAGGGATTGCTAAAGAACGACTGGCCCCAACGAATGCACCCCTTGTTGGCTTCGGAGGAACAAGGGTCTATCCTTTAGGCGTCGTCACGTTGTCTATAACGGTCGGAGATTACCCACAGCAAATAACCAAGGATGTAGCTTTTCTTGTGGTTGACTGCTTTTCAGCGTATAACGCCATCCTCGGACGGCCCACTCTTAACGCATGGAAGGTTGTCACCTTTACCTACCATCTAATGGTCAAATTCCCCACCGAATACGGAGTTGGAGAGCTGCGGGGAAATCAAGTGGCTGCACAGGAATGTTACATCGCCATGATGGAAATGGATGACCACCTACAAGCAATGAGCATCTAGGAACAGGGAACAGTGGTAGAACCGGTGGAAGAGTTAGAAGAAGTACAACTGGATGATTCTAGGCTCGACCGAACAACCAGAATTGGCACATTCGCCAACCAAACAGTTCGACAAGCGCTCGCATTATTCCTCAAAGAAAACCAAGATGTTTTTGCATGGAGTCATGAGGATATGCCGGGAATAGATCCAACAGTCATAGTTCACAGGTTGAACATGTCACCCTTTTTCTCTTTTGTTTGATAGAAGAAGTGAGTGTTCGCCCCCGAACGAGATCGAGCCATAGCAGAAGAGAGATACCCTCAGATGGAAAAACTTGCATTTGCTCTTGTGATCACGGCTCGGAAGCTCAAGCCATACTTTCAAGCACACACCATAAATTTCCTGACAAATAAACCCTTACGGAGAGCAATGACCAATCCTAAAACTGCTGGACGGATGGCGCTATGGGCAATCGAGCTAAGTGAATTCGATATCCAATAAGCACGCTGGAGGTGTTGAATTCACTACCACAAAGGAGCAAGGGGCAAAAGAGATGCCCATATGGAGAATTTGTACAGACAGATCTTCCAATAAGCACGCTGGAGGTGTTGAAGTCGTACTCCACACCCCGGAAGTAGACAAGATTGAATGCATGATCCATCTGGACTTCACCATTACTAACAACGAAGCGGAGTACGAGGCCTTGGTTGCGGGACTGGAGCTTGCGATAGCGGTAGGAGCTAAGAGGGCGATCGTCTACTCCGATTCTCAAATCGTGGCCAGTAAGATTAATGGGAGCTATGATTGCAAGAATGAGAGGATGAAAAGGTACCTTGGGGTAGTGAAGGGTCGAACGAATAACTTCCAATTCACGATGATTCAAATCCCAAGGGAGGAGAACCAAGAAGCGGACCGACTCGCAAAGGCAGCTTCGGCCGAACCCATGATCATCCCTGAACAGGTATTCTCCTTCGTCTAGCTTTCATCATTATTAGATGACATTAGCATGCAGGAGGTAAGCAATGAGTATTGTTGGACGACTCTAATGATGGCGTATCTCAAGGATGGCAAGCTGCCCGATAATAAAGAAGACGCAAGGAAGTTGAAGGTTAAAGCTGCCCGGTTCGTCTTGATTAAAGACGTCCTATACAAAAGAGGATTCTCCCTCCCGACTATATCTAAGATGCCTCGGCCGTGGAGAAGCAGACCACGTGATGAGGGAGGTCCATGAAGGAGTTTGTGGAAACTATTCTGGATCAAGGTCTCTAGTGCACAAGCTACTCCGAGCAGGATACTATTGGCCATCAATACAAAAGGATGCCCACACATATGTTAGAGCTTGCGACAAGTGTCAACGATTTGGCAATTTCATTAGGCAGCCAACAGAAGAATTTACCCCTATGACGGCTCCATGGCCGTTTGCACAATGGGGGTTAGACATCATGGGTCCATTCCTAACAGCGGTGAGGTAGCTGAATTTCTTGGTGGTTGGTATTGACTACTTCACCAAATGGGTGGAAGTAGAGGCTCTGGCTACTATCACGAAGAAAAACATCCGTAGTTTTGTGTGGAGAAGTATTATTTACAGATATGGAATTCCGATGGTGCTCGTTTCAGACAACGGAAAACAATTCGACAACGACACATTCAGAGACTTTTGTTCTTAGCTTGGAATCAAAAATCACTACTCATCACCCGCCCGCCCACCCGCAGGCCAACGGACAAGTTGAAGTCACGAACCGGTCCTTGTTGAAGATTATCAAGACCCGACTCGAGGGGGTAAAGGGCATATGGCCGGACGAATTACCAAGTGTTTTATGGGCATACAGGACAACGGCAAGAACACTGACAAGAGACACCATTTCGATTGGCGTATGGTACTGAGGCCCTCATACCGGCAGAGGTAGGATTAACAAGCTACCGTGTGGAAAGCTACGATGAGAGCAAGAATGACGAAACTTTGCGTTTACAACTCGACCTTGTAGAGGAAGTCAGGGCAGTAGCTGCACAAAGACTAGTGCGATACCAAGACATGATGGCAAAACATTACAACTCCAAGGTTAGGCACATGGATTTCCAGGTGGGAGATCTGGTCTTACAAAAATTACTCGGCGCTACAAAGAATGCCTCCCAAGGAAAACTGGGTCATAACTGGGAAGGACCATACAAAATCATTTCATGGCATAGGAAAGGAACGTACTACTTAGAGACATTAGATAGAAGAAAGCTGAGCCATCCATGGAACACAAAGCACCTGAAGAAATACTACCAGTAGACGAAGGGCAAAGACAACAGCAACATCTACCTCCTTGTTTCCAGTTTATTTTTAAACAGTCATAATTTTTACTTATTAAAGACAGTTTTTTATTTTCCATGAACAATATAGTCTACCAGTATGTCATAATGAGAGGAGTTTTATTTAAAATGTATGGAATGTGCTTTGCTCAAAATCTGCTAAGTCCGCACAGTGGACGGATCATTCAAAAAGGATGAAAATTTACCAAGTCCGCACAATGGACGGATCATCCAAAATGGATGAAAATCTACCAAGTCCACACAGTGGATGGATCATCCAAAAGGATGGAAATATGTTAAGTCCACATAGTGGACGGATCATCCAACCAGGATGAAACTCTATTAAGTCCGCACAGTGGACGGATTATCCTCAATGGATGAATATCTACCAAATCCACATAATGGATGGATCGTCCTCAATGGATGAATATCTACCAAATCCACATAGTGGACGGATCATCCAAAATGGATGAATATCTACCAAGTCCACATAGTGGATGGATCGTCCAAAATGGATGAATATCTACCAAGTCCACATAGTGGACAGATAATCCAAAATGTATTAGTTCCACAAAGTGGACGGATCATCCAAAGTGAATGAGAATATAGTCCACAAAGTGGACGGATCATCCAAAGTGTATTCAAACCTACCAAGTCCACATAGTGGACGGATCAGCCTACCAAGTCCACATAATGGACGGATCATCCAAAATGGATTAAAAGTTATTAAGTCCATATAGTGGACGGATCATCGAAAATGAATGAGAGTATCTAGTCCACATAGTGGACAGACAATTCAAAATGGATGGAAAGTTATTAGTTCCACAGGGTGGACGGATCATCTAAAGAAAGATGAAAATGTATCAAGTCCACATGTGGACGGGTTATCCAAGAAATATAAAAATACAGTAAAGTCCACAAAATGAACGGATTGCTCGACGAAAAATAAAAAAAACCAACTAGATTATAAAAAGAGAGAGTCATACACATTACCAAAATAAAGTTAACAAAAGACAATGATAAATTGTTTTCGTTCACTACAAAATTTACATTAGTCTTGAAGTACAATGGTCTTTTTGTTATTCTCGGGACCTTCTGGCAACGACTGGTGGGTGTCGATGACGACGGTCTCTTTTTCTGCTTTGGTGACCCCGTCATCATCAAGAACTTCGCCAAAAAGTTCCTCCGTCCCTTCCGAGTCGACGGGGCGAGCAGGGGTCTGAGCCTTAGCGTAGATATTGATGTGAGCCAGGTCCAGGTCAGGAAACGAGGCCTTCACCTGACGGAGGCAGTCATCAAACTCGTCGCTAAAAAAGGAGCCAAGCTCGGCTAGAAGGGAGTCGGAGTCATGGTATTCCCTAACAGCTTCAATTTTTGCTTGACGAATGTTGTCGTCATTAGCTTTTACCGTCTCCCTCAGTAGCTCCACCTCTTTCTCCAAGTTCTCACGAGCCTGCTCGGATAGATTCAATTTCTGCTCATGACGAACCCTCCAAATCTTTAATTCATCTAGCTCCTCTGCCGTCGCCTTTGCCTTTGCCCGTACTCGTTCAAGAGCTCTCTCTTGGGAAAGACAACGGTCCATCAAGCCTTTGGCCAGAAGGACCCCCTGCATTAATATTAATTAAAAAAGCTTAGCGCTAAGGAAATGAGACCAACCTAAGCAAACATGACGGGTAAAGCAAATGTGACGGATAGCTACCTGAGTTAAGCTAAATAAACATGTTTCCCCCATCGCTTTAGTAGCATGGTTTCTGAGATCCTTGTAGTCTTCCTCCGTGATAATGGATCCAATTCGACAGAGGGCATATTAGGGGTCTTCCTGGAGCAGGACTGGTGGTTTTTCCTTGACGGGGTCAGGATTGGTCATTAGACCCTTACCCTTACGTAACCCCAGTTTAGGGGGCAATCTTACCACGCCGAATCCTTGACCGGCAGGAAGTCCCGTCACTAGCTTTTGTTTTTTGCTATGACGGTCCCACTTTTCAATGGAAGGTCTCTTTGCAGCTGGAAGAGACGGACCCGTCCGGCCAGGAAGATCACCTCGTTTTTTCTTGGCCACTTGTTGCTTGATAATGGCTCTTCTCCTTGCATCGTCCATTTATGCGAAAAGAAGATGGTTAGAAGAAGTGGTATAAGTTAAAATAACGACGGAAGGATCTAAAACTTACGTTTGCGTACTCCGGCGTCGTATTGACGGGCTGCAGCTGTGGGTTCTGGACTGTCACAATACCAGTGCAGCGTGTCTAAGGTGAGGAGTTTTGACCAAGTCCTCTCTGACAACTTAGTTTTTTGAAAGATTTTATCCATAAAATCGAACTGCTCTGTCGTAATAGGTGGACGGTCCCTCGCTGTAAAAAAAATAAAATAATAATAATAAAAAACACTAAGAATAAATCCATAGAAAGAAGGGGTGACGATTAAGAATAAGACGGGCTCATACCAGATGAGGGCATTATTCCGCATGTTTTATCTACTGGCATATAGTCGTCGTCACCTGGACGGCACATCCAATTATCTCCTCGAAGAAAGAAGTATCGACCCTTCCAGTTACGGTTGGAGTCTGGGGTCTCGGACACTAGCCTAATTACCGGACTCCTCGGCACGAAGCTATACATACCCTTTGATTTGGTAATCTCAAACGGACGGTAACAATGAAAGAATTCTTCTGTTGTTAACCGTCTCGCCCCGTCAGACATTACACCGTACAACACCTTAACGCTCAGAAAAACCCTCTAAGCGTTCGGTGAGATTTGAGTGATGGCCAAACCTAGGTATTGAAGAAGACGACGGTGTAATGCACTCAGAGGAAAACGCAGGCCAGCTTTTAGCATTTGCTCGTAAACCCCGACGTCTTCAAGACTGTCATAATAACATTTCTCTGATTTAAACGGAAGACGGATGGGTATGGTGTCGGGTATTTAGTACTTTTGCCTTAGCATATTGAAGTGCGCTGGCTTGATGGAGGAAACGAAGTCGTTCACCGTTCACGAGGGGAGCATGACGAATTCTCTAAAACCATCAGGGCCTATGACGGATTGGACCGGTGGATCTATACCATCTAGGTCGTCGGTCAAGTCATATTCTGACCCATCCCCATCCTGCCCTTCATCTTTCACATTGGAAGGAGAGCTGGCTGATGGTTCCCTCTCCTCGCTGGAGGTGTCTTGGTCTGCTTGACCTAACGGGAACACCTCTTCGTAGCCCGCTCCCTCGCGGACATAAGATTGACTACTTGACGCCTCACTAGACATCTGACACCTACAAATGACGGGTAAAGGAAGCCTAAGACTCTATATTTGTACCATCGACGGACTAACGTGCAAAATAAAGAACAAAAACTAAATAAAAAAGGTACTTACAGGTTGACGGCAAGGAAATGCGACGGACTAGCTAAGAGAACGATGGATCTCGGCTTCTGGAGGTGACAGATCACACAATGTGGACGGTTGCGCTCTGAACAGCAGAAAACTTTCTAAAGTGTAAAAATGAAAACGGTGGACAGTATATATAGAGGGAACGGTGCGGTAAACGAAGGGACACATCGATTCCAGCGAACCACCAGTAAAGCGCCCCCACGTGTCCCGGCACATTAACGATAACATTCCAGCTTGTCCGATAAAAATACACCTGTCAAGTGTTAAAGCTAACCGTCATTCCATGAAACCGCAGAAGAAAGTCGACGGTCTCATAGAATGAGGGGGCAACTGAAGGGGAATAAAAATGGGCATGATGGGTCCACCACGTTTGGTTGATATGACAACATGAGTATGACGGTTCATACTTAATTTGACCAAGGAGGACGGATCAATTGTAGACGGACGAGTATAGTGCAGGGATCATCTTTCCCGGATTGTTTGCAAGAAACCTTAAATGAGGAATCATGCTATATTATTAGGGCTGATGTGACCTTAATTGTTATCCACGTGAACATATATGTGAAGAATTCTTGCGTCGCACGTGTAGCCTTGATCGAAGGATTTCAATAAGGAAAAGAACTCTAGGAGGTATCCAAAAGGAAAGAGTTATAGTCCTAGAAGGAAAGGACTTCATGATCAAGGCATGAACACTAACCCTACACCCACATAAATACCCCAAGAACCCTCGGATCAAGGTACGCATAATTAACTCGACTTTGGCACTCTAGGGTTGTAAAAAGACTCTAACTTGACCTTTAGAGGGTTTTTGGCCGGCGCCACACCGTTGCTCTCTGTTAGGTCTTATCTTTTCTTTTTGCAGGTGTTGTCTTGGTGTGGGAGTGCTTGCAGCTTACTGGTGATTTTTTCGACATCATCAGTGGGAAATACCTGTGTTCAAGAATAATCAATTAGTCTAGTAAGAGAGAGAAAAAAAAGAGTTGGAAAGCTGCGTTGTTTCAAGAAAAAAAAAAGTTGGAAAGCCGCGTTGTTTCAAGCTGCCTTTGAGCTTTACAAATTACAAGCACTGCTGCAATTTCTTAAATCTGTAAGTTTTCACTTTTCAGACACATTTATCTTTTTTATTTCTCTTTACTAAAAAAATCCACGTTATATCATATTCTTCTTCCCTAGTTAATTTACTTTCCACACACATCTTTGAAATCGTTTTTTCACTTCTTCTTCTTCTTTTTTTCGATGGTTTAAGATTTTACCAAAATATTTCCATTGGCTTCAATGAGTACACAAGGAGGCTCTCTGTTGTCATCATCTTCTCCTTCTTCAAAACGGTGGATATATGGGGTTTTCCTTAGTTTTAGAGGCAAGGACACATGCAATAGTTTTACAAATCATCTATATGCTGCTTTGCAACGCTCGGGTATTTTCACCTTTAGAGACAATGAAAGGCTTGAGAAAGGAAAATCTATATCGCCAGAACTCTTGAAAGCAATAGAAGAATCAAGAATTTCTATTGTAATTCTCTCAAAAAACTATGCATCTTCAACATGGTACTTGGATGAACTTACAAAGATCATTCAGTGCATGAAAGTGATAGGAATGACAGTTCTACCTATATTTTATTATGTGGACCCATCTGATGTACGCAAGCAAAGGGGAACTTTTGCACAAGCCTTTGCTGAGCATGAAAAACGTTTGAAGGATAACATGGAAAAGGTGCAAACTTGGAGGACTACCTTGATTGAAGTGGCCAATCTCTCTGGATGGCATTCACAAGACAGGTAATAAAATTTGATAATTTTGTAATGGTTCAAACGACTCTTCCTAAATATGCCATGAATTATGTTATCTACAATTAGATATTTTGACTATAATATATGTTGTCTTAAATCCACCCACACAATATAGGATAGGTAATTTATGTTAATATATAGTATAAACAGCGTAAGAGTAAGATTCAATGGTTTCATCCTTTACTTTATCAAGAAAACCTCATTAAATAGTTTAAAATAAAACGATAGAATATGAAGCATAGAATATGATAAGGTGAAAGTTGTTAAATAAGAAGATTCAGAATAAATCTCAAGTTTTGTAAAGTGGGAGAAAAAATTTGAATAATATAAAGGGTTTTTTTTTTTATAAAAAAATTAGAATATACCAAACATAATTACTAAAAAATATAATTTAGAACTCAATAGCGTAAACAACGGATTAACATGATGAGCGTAATCAAATTTCATATAAATCCAGAGTTAAAAATTTGATCTATGTACAACCACTACAAGTATCACCAAAATCTAAAAACAATGAAAACGGTAAAAAGTACACAGATTTGGTTTGAAAAAAAAAAAAAAAAAAAAAAAAAACCAGCCAATTCAACAAGCGAATTTGTTTCAAATTATCAGAACTTTGATGCTCTAGAGTCTAAAGAACTTTTTGGATGGAAAAACTAATGAACACACAACTTCTGTGGTTTTGCAATAAATCAAATTAGGCTCAAGATTGTAAAAGCATAGGGAGGGATTTTTTATTTAGGCTCAATGATAGAAGGCTTTCTTTAAATAGTTTGCCCGGTATCAAGTTAAGGAGTAGTAACATTGAAAAATTTAACTTGTTAGACTAGAAAAGAAAGTTTACTTCTTACTGAAATCACAATTGAGCAAACTTATTTAAGTTTGGATCAATAGAATGTCAAGCGAGAGTTCTTAAACTTTTTTTATGAAGTTCGCTCGAACAAGTCTTCTCAAACTTGATTTCTTCAATGTTACTCCTTGACTTGATATTAAGAAAACTATTTGAATACAACCCTCTCTAATACTTATTAAACTTAACACAGTAATTAGCCAACACAAATAAAGTAGAAATAGAATTAAAGACAGTTATTATTGTTAGGTTCTAAGATCTTAGGGACTAATGTATTAGAACTTCAAAACGTAGAGTCTAGGTTTAGGCTTGCTAAAAGTGTGTTTAATTGTAAAATTGGAATCATGTAATTGCAAAATTTATTGGACAAAATCTGCAAGGCTCGATCGATCGAAAATTAGACTCAATCGATCGAACCACATGCAGATTTATTTTTCTGCAGAATTTCCAATTCAACCCAAGCCTGTTTGACGTGTAGGGTTTTATGTTTTGCTCCAAGTATAAAAAGAAAAACCCTAGCTACGTTTTAGAATTCTTTGGAGTGTTGTGTGTTGAATCTTTTGTAAGATCTAGAGGTGTTTACCTTCATACACACACATAGGGTTATCAAGATTAAGATTCACGTCAAAAACTTGATGATCGCTTCAATTGCTGCTTAAAAAACTTAAAGAAAATCTAAAACCTTTGAGTGGAGTCTCAAAGTCACAAGTAGGTGAACTTGTGGTTGCTGCAAATTAAGGAAGGAAGTAGTCTGGGAATTCGGAGCTGTCATGTGGTATTGGTAGTAAGTTTTCTACACGAGGTAGCAATAGGATATTAGTGGTCTAAGTTCTATTGTAAAAATTTCAATTTTTTCATAGTGACTCTGTTTTTATCTTGAGAATAGCTAGATTAAATCCTCTCTAGATTTTTTACCCGTTAGGTTTTTCTAGGTTATCATATCGCTGTGTTCTTTATATTTCCGCATTATTTACATGATATGATTTAAATGTGTTAACTTAGAATTGAATAATTTATCTAAGTAATCACTTGGCTAAATAACTAGGTTAATCAACTTGTGTTTAAGGGGTCTAAAAACGTACAATTATAATTAGGCAAAATAAAATTCTATTTAAAAAAGAGCTTCAAAGTTGAATTGTGTAAAATTATAAACATAGTGAGGAGGGCCTTAATTTAGCCCAATAAAATTTCTTTTTAAAAAAGAAAATAGCTATTGAGATTTAATATATATATATATATTTTAAAGTTGTGTTATACACGTTGTATGTGTATATTGTGGTTCACTACATTAGAGCTTAAATTACTTTAAAAGTTAAAAGAATTTCAAGCAAAGTTTTAAAAATTGGATTGGACTGGCCGGTCTAACTAGTTGAACCAAGAATCGAAGGCTAGTTCAGTCTAGGAAAAATGCCTAAAACCTGAGAAAAAACTGTCAAAAATTGAGAAAAATCGGGAATTGGAGGCAAATTCAGTTTTGCCCCCAGTCCGGTTTTTAAAACCATGATTTCAAGTTACTTTTTTTTTTTTTTTTTTTTTTTGATAAACAATTTTCAAGTTACTTTAATCATCTATCATAGTTTTTAAGTTATGTAGAAAACTTAGTCTTGAATAATCAATAATCACAATGTAACTTAAATTACTTTTCATTTGATTTCTATTAACTATTTTATTAATTCAATTTAATGATTAAAGTGAAATATATATGGGAGAGGAGATTTGAATTTTAATTTGAACCGTAAACATCTTTATTGAAAACATCAAGAGCTGCTAAGCTCTTTAACATATAAGTGAAATATTTTCTTTGATAACATTTATAACTTTTAATGAACTTCTACTAGTGTGCACCAATAGTGCATATAAAATAGAACATATTTTATGCTTCAATAGTTTGAGATGCACTTGACTTTGTGGAGCCCTGAAAAGATTAACCATGAAACGATCAACCAAAATACTTTCTTCATGTACAATTTTTTATTGCATGAGTAATTTGAAATGTACAGTAGCTCAAGAAATTTCAAATTCTTGTGGCCGCTCTAGAAAAAGGAAAGCAATACTAGACACAAATGTTAACATAATTTGACAAACTCTATGCTTACATTCAAGGGCAACACTAACCAAAAAATTAAAAAAATGAAAGGCTACATCCACAACAACAATTTCACAGTAAATTTTAGATAACAAGTTGTAATTGGTTGCCTTATTTTAGTGGTGGGGGCAAAATGGAACCAGTAATAATTTCCCTCTTAGAATTTGTTGATAAAAATATTATGAACATAGTTTTACTCACAAAAAAATCACACTAACAATTGTGAGAAAAAAAAAGAACTGCACTCCTAATGGTCATAAAGATAAAGCAATACAAGTTATCATTTCAACCAAAGGTATTCTTACAATAACACACCAGACAAATTCGACACAAATTTGTCATTTAACTCTCAAATTCACCGAAAATTAAATGTTCAAACTCATCCCAGCGCTTGCTTATATATAAAACTTTAATACCTATTCTTTGGTGAAAGAAAAACATGATATTATTCTTGTTGACAAATAATAAACTTTTATTCTATCCCAATAAAATTCAAATAAGTAATTATGTTAAACTGGGAACCTTTAATCTATTTGTGGGTTGGACTTTTCATCATTTTATAAGACATTTATTATTTCCATATGGACAATATTTAACTCAATTAAATGCAATGGAACACTAAGTGACCTTTGTTTTAATTAATTTATTTTTTATATAGTTTTAACATATGACGCATGCTCCTAATGATTTTTTGTTATCACCAAACCAAGACATCAATTGATTTTTGGGGTAAATAGAGATCAAGCTCTAAATCTCTTATTTGACGATAAATTATTTTACCAATTTAGCTAAGTGGAACTCCAAGTAACTTTTGTTTTAAGATAATATATTGTGCAATAAAAGCAAATCTTGCATTCAAAATATTGTTATTTTTTTTTTTTTGTTAACAAAAGGGGGAAAAATCCTGGTGTTGCTACTTACTTATACTATCCTGGTCGAAAACTTATCAGATTCAAATCCCACCCGAACATGGAAACATAGGAAGCATGAAATTAGATTAATTTTATTTTAAACCACCTAATATTCATATTTTAATATAGAGTATATATTGTATATGTCTCAAATTAAACCTAGGTTTCTTAAGGAATGAAACTAAACTAAATGATACTTTCATATTTTACATAATAGGTAGGTCGTATATACATTTATTTGTTGGGATTTCAGTTTTAATCAACGAAAATGCTATATATCTACAAAAGTTTCTACTTTGGGCCCCTTCATGGAAGGTTCAAACTCAATGCTTATTGTTCTTTCTTCATTGCAGGCCTGAGGCAGAGGTTATTGAAGGCGTTGTAAAAGTGATATTAAATCAAATAAGTTATACACTTTTCATAGATACAAAGGAACTAGTAGGAATAACTTCCAAAGTTGAGAAATTGATGTCACATTTAGCTATAGAGTCAAATGGTGTTCGCGTTATAGGAATTAGGGGGACGGGAGGAATGGGTAAAACAACTCTAGCAAGAGTTGTTTACAAAATGATTTTCAATCAATTTGAAGCATGTAGTTTTATTTCTAATGTCAGGGAAGTTTATGAAAATTATGGCATACTTCAGGTACAACAAACACTTTTGAATGATCTTCTGATTCTTAGAGACATAAAAGTAAAAGATGTTGATGATGGAGTTTTCATGATCAAGAATAGGTTACGTCACAAAAAGATTCTTCTTGTTCTTGATGATGTAAATGAATAAGACCATTTGATTAAATTAGTTGCGAAGCATGATTGGTTAGGTCCAGGTAGTAGAGTTATCATAACAACAAGAGATGTGCATTTGCTAATCTCATATAAAGTAGATGATATATATGAGGCTGAAGGATTGAGTAATAAGGAAGCTCTTGATCTTTTTAATTCGAAAGCTTTTGATGAAGAGCATCCACCTAAAGATTATCTAGAGTTGTGCCAAGCCTTTGTAGGTTATGCTAAAGGTCTTCCTTTAGCCATTGAGGTTTTGGGTTCCTTTCTGTACAATAGAAGTACGTATGAATGGAAAAGTGAATTAGATAAGCTTAAAGAATTTCCTGAAAGAAAAATTCTCGATGTACTTCAAATAAGTTTTGATGGACTACAACAAGCAGAGAAGGAAATTTTCTTGCATATTGCATGTTTCTTGAATTATAGAAACCAAGAAAATATTATAGCAATATTAGATTATCTTGAGCTTTACCCCAAAATTGGATTAAGAGTTCTTACTGATAAATCTCTCATTAAGTATCAAGACAATCGATTGTGGATGCATGACTTACTCCAAGAAATGGGTCGAGATATAGTCCGTAAGGAGTGCCCAAAAGACCAACCTGAAAAGCGCAGTAGATTGTGGTTGTATAAAGATATTGATAGTGTGTTAACAAAAAATACGGTAAGAGGTACTTTTGGTAAAGAACCCAAGAATATATCTTATTCATTATATTATTTAACATAGTTTAACATAAAGTACTTTTGGTAAATATACATTTTGCAATTCACTAATCCCTTTTGTTCATGATTATTAGGGAACATAAGCAATTCAAGGTATGGTCTTAACTTTACCCAAGTTGAAACAAGCACATTGGGATCCTGAATCCTTTTCAAAGATGCATCGTCTGAAATTCCTCATAATTGAAAATTTTAACCTCATGTATGATCCAAAACATATTCCTAATGGCTTAAGATTTCTTGATTGGAGTGGGTACCCTTCAAAATCTTTGCCAACAAGTTTCCAACCAAATGAGTTGATTGAACTTCATATGTGTTTTAGCAACATTGAACGACTTTGGACAAGAACAAAGGTAATAAATACCCTTCTACAACTCTTCTTTCAATAGTTTCACTAAACTATATGGTTTTTTGAAGCTAAAAATTATTTTATTTTTGGCTTTTTACAGTCTTGGGAGATGTTAAAAAAGCTTATTGTTCTTAATCTAAAAGGTTGTAAAAATCTCAAAAGTCTTCCCAGAAAATTTGAAATGAAGTCTTTAAAGATCCTTATTTTTTCCAATTGCTCAAAAATAAAAACAATTCCAGAATTTGGGGAAAATATGGGATGTGTAACAAAGCTTTACTTTGATTGCACTGCTATTACAAAACTACCCGCATCAATTGAGAATTTGAGTGGCCTTGCTTCATTGAATGGGATTGCAAAAATCTTATGTCTCTTCCGAGCACATTTTTTAAGATGACATGGCTTAAAGATCTCAATCTTTGTGGCTGCTCAAAACTACTAGAGAACTTGGGAAGGGCTGAAAGTGTTAATGTGAACGGACAGGTGGCTTCTTCTATTGCTATTTTCGAAACTTTTAAAAAAGTAGCTTTTGGTGGATTTCAGCTTCTCCCTTTTAATCCAATGTCAAGAAGTTCTGAATCCATGGGCTTGCTATCGTCTTCTCTACTTGGTTTTTCTTCTTTGACCATATTGAATTTAAGTAATTGGAATCTCAAGGAAATCCCCAATAATATTGTTTGCTTATTCTCTTTACAATATTTATATCCAAGTGTAAATAATTTTAGTTGCCTTCCGGAAAGCATTGCTCAACTATCTAATCTGATTGCATTGAGTGTGGAGAATTGCATGAGTCTTCAATCCTTTCCAACGCTTCCTTTAAATATAGGTTATGTTGAAGGATGTGGTTGCACCTCATTGGAAATGGTACCAGATCTATTCAGACCAAATTCTTCATTTGAGCCAGATCTCTTTCTTTCAAATTGCAGTAAACTAACTGACAATCAAGGATTCATTGACTTGTTTTTTGCAGTGATAAAAAAGTCCCCTCATGTCTCTCTCTCTCTCTCTCTCTCTCTCACACACACACACACACACACACACAGAGTTCTAAGCATCATCTTTGTATGTTTCAGGGACTCTCTCTTAACTATCACGGGAAAAAATATGATGTTGTTTCCTTGGAAGTGAAATGCCGAAGTGGTTTAGCCATCAATGTATGGGGGATGAAGTGAATATAATGGAACATTTTTCTCATTTGTGTAATGACTGGATTGGGATTGCTGTTTGTATTGTATTTTGTTCTCTTCCATGTCACCAAACTCATAACGATCCAGTTGAGTTCTGGTTGAAAGCCAATGGAAAAGATATGTCTTTTGTAGATGAAGAGGGAAGATGTTCGTTTTACTACATTGACGATTATATGGTTGCTTTATCAGATCATATTTGGCTGTTGTATTTGCTTCCTGAACACATCTGGGAGGAGGACAGAAAATCATTGTGGGAATGTGACGCAAATGGATTCCGTAAGATTGGAATTAAAATTTATAGCAGCCCTTCAAGCTTAGTGAAGAAATGCGGGTTGCGTGTGGTATACAACAAAGACATTGAAGATCTTAACAGCGCTATGGCTCAGTGTAGCAACAACATCATTCCTTATGAGGGCTTGAAGAGTCACTAAATTTATGGCCCATGGTAAATACTGTGAGGAGTCAAGTCAGTATAAGGAATGTGGTGAAATGCTAAGCAATTGGCAGGAATTACATGTAAGTCATTGGCATTGTCTTTCTTCTTAATTCAAGTTCTATTAGTTGCTGCATTATCTTTGTCTCTTCACTGTACATTTATAAATGGATTGCCCACCATGTGTTTGATTAAAGTTGTCAATGAGACTCCTAGCCGTTTGACTAGAATGAACAAAGAATGGCAAGAAATAGTTTTTTGTTGGAAAGTTTTAAACGCAGAAGAATTCATCAAACTGCCAAATGTACTAGTTTACTGTTCTATCTCATGTTGTTTTCTTCCAAACAACAAATACTGAATAATAGATAGTATTGAATAGTAATATTTCTAAATGGCCTTAGAAAACACATCTTACACTTGATTATCCCATGTGATGCTTCTGCAAAGGCATGGGTAAGACCTAAATATTATTTGAATCTCATTTAAAAGTGACAAATCTTTTTCCTCTGCATTTTGTTGGTTATATTTTTCTTTCTTTTTCTTTTTTGTTTCCCCCTGTTACATTTCATATTAAATTGATCACAAACCTTTATAAGCATCCAAGTATATGCATATGGTTCCAGTTTTATCGGATATCTCCAAAGGGATGTTCAATAAAACTGCTTAGGTTCTCTAAAAGTTGTGGCAGCTGTCCTAGTTAAAGATACATTCAGAGGGAATTCTGAATTAGTTTGGAAACTCAATAGCCAAAATGATGCTAAGGGAATTTTCTTAATTCCTGTTTTTATTGCTCACAAACTCATAAAGCCTCATTCTAAATATGGATCTTATTTTGTCTAAAATGGAAAATGGCTGTTGCATACCAGGAATTGTAGAAACCAAGTTGGTAGGCCTTTTTATTCATCCTAATGGCATTGCAACCAGTTATGTAGGATACAATTACCTTCCAAAATGATTATCGTTTTCTGAATTTTTTTTCTTTCTTGAATTTTCTTCTTGTTAGGGTAGAATTGAGAAGACATCTAAGGACTAATGTCCTTTGTTTCCAAAATACTGAAAGCTTAGACCATATTTTCCCCCCCTTGTCATGTAGAGAAATCTGGCTTGTTTGATCTGTCCATTAGAACAGATTTCATTCAGCCTTACTTGATTCAGGCATGGATGAAGGGCATCAGGGGCCATTGTGAGAACTTAAAGTACCTTTTGTTGTCTTTTGTCTCTAATTTATGGTCTATTTGGACTTATAGGAACATGGCAATAGTGAATAAAGAACCTTTATCTGCCACTAATGTGGTCAATGTATTGTAAAAGTTTGATTTCAATGTGCAGGGTAACTAACAGTTCAATATCAAATAAAAGCCTCGACAGCAGCAGGATTAGCAAGTCCATACCTTTAGAGAGTGTTCCAACAGGCAACCAACCATGTTGGACGAGAGCTGACAGGGTAATAGAAGGAAAGAGGATCCAGTTTCTTTTTATAAAAATAGATGTCGATGTCCGTGGCTGGTTATTTCAGCTAGGCTGTTAAAGATTCTATGACAGCAGCTTTATTGGCTTTTTTTTTTTTTATAAATTTTTTTATGAAGGATTGTTGAAGATTCTAGCTTTGGGATTTCTCCCTGTTAGTATTCTTAGAAGCAACAAAGAGGAGGCAGAGTTACCTAAGAGAGAGGTTGTGGTGAAGGGCATTCAGTAGTTTACAAATGTTTGGGATTGACAAGTAGACGGATATTTTTCCAAAGCCTTGATCCCTAAGTCTTTATGAACATTAGCTTGGATAACAGAAAGAGAGCTCCTAATCTTCTAATCTTTTCTTCTAGTGCTGGTTTGGTTCCTTTTTTTCAATGTACCAAAAAAAGAGTGGCAAGAAAAGGTTTTTGTTGGTGTTTTAAAGACAGTAGAAATCATGTGCTGGAAAGCAAGTAAAGATCAAAACTGGAAAGCTTTTACTGCCAAAGGTATTATTAATTTATTGTTTCCCTTGTTCCCATTCAAAATTAGGCTTAAGGGTTGTCCTCATTTTAGATGTCCATATGTGCAAGCTGATTGGTAAGAAAAGGCATGACAAATTGACTGGTAATTCAAAATGAATAAACTAGAATTCTAATTCTTATATTTTTCCTTGTTGTCCTTTACATATAATTTAAAGTATGAAAAAGGGATTTCATTTGTTTGGAACTATTAAAATGCTTTCTTATTTCTTCTTGTCATCTAGAAATCTGGTTTTGGTTAGACCTGTCCATTAGAACTGATTTCTTTCAGCCTTACTCAATTCAAGCATGGATCAAGAGCTGGCTGAAGGGTACAGTGGCAATTTAGAAAAAACTTAAATACTTGTCAATGTCTTGTGTCTCTATTTTAAGGTCTATTTGGACTTATAGGAACATGGCAATGGTGAAGAGAGACCCTTACCCTGCCACTAGTGGTCATGTATAGTAAAAGTTTGATTTCTATGTGCAGGGTAGCTAACAGTTCAAAATAAAGGAAATCCTCGATAATGGAAAAATAAGTCCAGACGTTTATAGAGTCTTCCAAATGGCAATTAATCCTGAAATGGGGAGGGGATTCAATTTTTTTTTGTAAAAATAGAGATAGGTGCATGGTCATTGATGATACTGAAACAATCACCAGTAAGCTGCAAGCACTCCCAAATCGAAATAACACCTGCAAAAAGAAAAGAGAAGACCTAACAGAGAGCACCGGTGTGGTGCTGGCCAAAAACCCTCCGAAGGTCAAGTTAGAGTCTTTTTACCACCTTAGAGTGTCAGAGTCGAATTAATTATGCGTACCTTGATGCAAGGGTTTTTGGGGGATTTATGTTGGTATAGGGTTATCACTCATGCCTTGGCCAGGAAACCCTTTCCTTTTAGGATAACACTTCTTTCGATTCTACATTCCTTATAGAGTTATTTTCCATATAGAAGTCTTTTTATTATGGTCAAACGTGTAACGCAAGAACTCCATGTATTCACGCTTGTGTGGAGATCAAGCAAAGCCATATCAAACATATCGCGTGATGTAGGTTGATTCCCATTAGGAATCTATGACGCCTAATCAGTACCCGACGGAGACCCAATGTTGCCACCGTCCACTACGTGTCCTTGTAGTATTGATCCATCGACCCACCTTATGTCAACACCACTCCGTCGTGCTTTACGAGGAGAGATCCGTCTCATACTTTTATCCTCTTCCGAGGTGTGAAGCACAATTCCAGCACCTCTAGCTTGCTTATTGGAAGATCCGTCTGTATGAACTCTCCATATGGGCGTCTCCTCTGCCCCCTGATCCTTTGTGGCAGTGAATTCAGCGACGAAGTTTGCCAATATCTGTCCTTTCACTGCTGCCCGTGGTTGATATCGGATATCGAACTCACTCAGCTCGATTGCCCATAGCGTCATCCGTCCAGCAACTTCGGGACTACCCATTACTCTCTGTAAGGGTTTATCTATTAGTACGTTTATGGTATGCGCTTGAAAGTATGGTTTGAGCTTCTGAGCTGCGGTCACGAGAGTAAACGCGAGTTTTTCCATCTAAGGGTACCTCTCTTCTGCCCTTCTTAGTGCCCAGCTTATAAAGTACATAGGCTTTTGTACCTTTCCTTCTCTAATGAGAGCTGCACTGACAGCGACTGAGGAGACGGCAAGATAGAGGAACAATTCTTCCCTTAGCATAGATGGGCTAAGCAATGGCGGAGCGGAGAGATACATCTTTAACTCTTCAAATGCCTTTTGGCACTCGTCTGTCTATTCGAATGCTTTCTTCAGTGTGCGGAAGAACGGGAGGCATTTGTCTGTCGCTCTTGATACAAACCTGTTCAAAGCTGCTATCTTCCTGGTCAAGTTTTGTACTTCCTTTACCATCTTTGGAGGAGATAGTTCCATGATCGCCTTTACCTTTTCTGGGTTGACTTCAATGCCCCTCTGTGATACCATAAATCCCAGGAATTTTCCTGCGGTTACTCCGAACGTGCATTTGTTCGGATTTAGCTTCATTTTGTATGACCGAAGAGTATTGAAGGTCTCTTGGAGGTCCCTCAAGTGATCAAATACCCGCACGCTTTTTACCAACATATCATTTACATAAATCTGCATGTTTCTGCCAAGTTGGTGAGTGAACATCTTGTTCATCAGTCTCTGATATGTGGCTCCTGCGTTTTTAAGCCCGAAGGGCATTACCTTGTAGCAAAAAAGCCCTCTGATTCGTGACGAACGAGGTTTTCTCTTGATCAGCCTCATCCAATTTGATTTGGTTGTAGCCGGAGAAGGCATCCATCAAACTCAAAAGTTCATGCCTTGCGGTGGAGTCCACCAAGGCGTCAATACGCGGGAGTAGATAACTATCCTTAGGGCAGACCCTATTCAGATTCGTGAAGTCGACACACATTCTCCACTTCCCGTTGGCCTTCTTGACCATTACTACATTTGCCAACCAATCAGGGTAGTATACTTCACGTATGAAGTCTGCTTCTTGTAGCTTTCGTACTTCCTCTGCTATGGCTCGGTCTCGTTCGGGGGCGAACACTCGTTTCTTCTGTCGGACAAGGGAGAAAGAGGGTGACATGTTCAAACTGTGAACTATGACCGTTGGGTCTATCCCCGTCATATCCTCGTGACTCCATGCAAAAACATCTTGGTTTTCTTTGAGGAATGATGCGAGTGCTTGTCGGACTGTGTGGTTGGCCAAGGTGCCGATTCTCGTGGTTCAGTCGGGCCTAGAATCATCCAATTGTATTTCTTATAATTCTTCCACCGATTCTGCCACCGTCCTCTGTTCCTCGATGCTCATTGCTTGTAAGTGGTCATCCATTTCCATCATGGCGATGTAACATTCCCGTGCAGCCACCTGATTTCCACGCAACTCTCTAACTCCGTGTTCGGTGGGGAATTTGACCATTAGATGGTAGGTAGAGATAACAGCCTTCCATGCATTGAGAGTTGGCCATCCTAGGATGGCGTTATAAGTAGAAGAGCAGTCGACCACAAGAAAAGCTACATCCTTAGTTATTTGCTGTGGGTAATCCCCCACCGTCACAGACAATGTGACGACGCCCAAAGGGTAGACTCTTGTCCCTCTGAAGCCAACAAGGGGTGCATTTGTTGGGACCAGTCGTTCTCTACCAATCCCCATTTGCTAGAACGCGGGGTAGTAGAGGATATTCGTTGAGCTTACGTTGTCCACCAAGACTCGATGCATGTTGTAGTCCCCTGCCCTTATGCTGACGACGAGCGCGTCGTCATGTGGGTGGTGAAGGCGTTGCGCATTTTCTTCCGAAAACCCGATGCTGGGGTTATCTTGTTGCGTCACTTTTAGTGAGGAACTTGTCGACTGGACGCTTTGAACCATCCGCAAGTATGTCTTTCTAGCCTTTTTGGACAACCCTGCAGAAGTAGTGCCCCCTACAATCATCCGTATATCCCCTATAAGTGGTCTGGGCCATTCGTTCTCCCGTCGGGGATTTTGTTCCTGGAGTTGATCCGTTCTTTCCTTCCTCACGAACCTCTGCAACCTTCCTTGCCTAATTAGGGCTTCAATTTGTTGTTTTAAGTCATAACAATCCGTCGTATTGTGGCCATGATCTCCATGAAAACGGCAGTATCTGTCTCTTGGCCTCTTGTTCGGATCTCCCTTCAGCTTGCCGGGAAATGTCAGGGTTCCTTCATCTTTGATCTGCATTAACACTTGGTCAATTGGGGCTGTGAGGGGGGTGAAGTTTGTGAATCTTCCCGTAGGCGGTTTGGGTCGTCGATCTTCCCGTCGTTCTCTAGTTCTAGCCATTTTTCGTCCCTTGTCCGGTTGTGTATCTTCCTACCTTTCCCTTTTTCTAGGTTTTTCCTCTCAAGCCAGCAAGACATCCTTCATGTTCATATACTTCGCTGCCCTGTAAAACACTTCGGACATGGTCTTTGGATCATTCTTGTACAGAGAAAACAAGAACTTACCCTTTCGCAGCCCGTTCGTGAACGCTGCTACAAGTATCTTGTCATCTGCCTTGTCTATTGAGAGGGTTTCCTTGTTAAAGCGGGCTATGTATGATCTTAAAGTCTCGTCTTCTCGTTACCTAATGTTCATCAGACATGCAGTAGACTTCTTATGCCGGTGACTCCCGATAATGTGTGATATGAACTGTGCGCCAAGTTCCTTAAAAGTGCTGATGGAATTAGGTGTCAGTCTACTGTATCAGTCCCTTACGGGCCCTTTCAACGTGGTGGGAAAAGCCTTACACATGATCTCATCCGGTATGCCTTGTAGATGCATTAGGGTCTTGAAGGACTCCAAGTGATCCAATGGGTCCTTGGATCCTTCGTAATTCTCCACTTGAGGCATGCGAAACTTTGGAGGAAGGGGGCATGAACTCACGAGCGCTGTGAAAGGCGAGTCTATTCTATGAACTAGGTCATCCAGGTCGCTAGAGATTCGTCCTCTGAGGGCGTTCATCATCACATCCATACGTTTCCTCATCTCCTCCATCTCTGCTGCTATGTGAGTTGGTAACGTGTTCGAGTCGGAGTGTTGCTACCCTCAGGCCCTTTCGCGTTCCTCCCCTCTGGACTAGCACCTTCCTGGTCTTCCTCTGGTGTGCTTGGGTGTGCATTCCTTTTCCGCAGTTGCTCTTCCAAATCATGATTCTGCTTGGTTAAGCGCTCAACCACCGCCGCGAATGTTTGGACTTGCCTTTCTAGAGCTGTGGCGTGTGGTTCGTCAACTTGATTGTTGGTTGTTGCCATCGATCGAGTGAGTACCATGCAACTTTTTGTCTCAGGAATAGAGCAAAGGCTAAATAATCTAATTCCCACAGATGACGCCAATTGATGATACTGAAAAAATCACCAGTAAGCTGCAAGCACTCCCAAATCGAAATAACACCTATAAAAAGAAAAGAGAAGACCTAACAGAGAGCACTGGTGTGGTGCTGGCCAAAAACCCTTCGAAGGTCAAGTTAGAGTCTTTTTACCACCCTAGAGTGCCAGAGTCGAATTAATTATGCGTACCTTGATGCGAGGGTTTTTGGGGTATTTATGTTGGTGTAGGGTTATCACTCATGCCTTGGCCAGGAAACCATTTCCTTTTAGGATAACACTTCTTTCGATTCTACATTCTTTATAGAGTTCTTTTCCATATAGGAGTCTTTTTATTATGGTCAAACGTGTAACGCAAGAACTCCCTGTATTCACGCTTTTGTGGAGATCAAGCAAAGCCATATCAAACATATCGTGTGATGTAGGTTGATTCCCATTAGGAATCTATGACGCCTAATTAGTACCCGATGGAGACCCAATGTTGCCACCATCCATTACGTGTCCTTGTAGTATTGATCCATTGACCCACCTCATGTCAACACCACTCCGTCGTGCTTTACGAGGAGAGATCCGTCTCATACTTTTATCCTCTTCAGTCATGACTGGTTGTTTCAGCTGGACTGCTAAGGATTCTATGATAGCAACTGTTATGTCTTTGTGTGAAGGATTGTTGAAGCTGCAAGCCTGCAAGCTTTGGGATTTCTTATTAGTATTCTTAGAAGTGATGTCGTAGCATAAACTATATTACACTACAAAAATTAGTTGTAATGTTCAAACTGGTAAAAATAAATAAAAAAATCAAAGTTGGTTGGAGAGAATTAGTCCTATGTATCTTTTAGAACTTTGCTCCCAGATGTCGTATATTACTCTATCAAGGATTCAAGATTATCTACCTTTTTTAAACACAATAAATTCTTATCGTATATAGTTGAATAATTTTCCGTCAAAATTTAAACACTTTAACTCCTACTTTGTTTATATAATTGAGTTGTTGATATTGCTAGAAACACTATTTTTATGATGAACAACTGAATGCTTGGCTCTAACATGATCATGATTATAGAAAACAATGGAAGAATCCATGAAAATCATGTAGAAATACAAGACTATCTTGGCCTTCACCATTAGGGATTCTTATTGATAAATCTCTAGTAAATGTTAGCAACGATGGTTTGTGGATGCATGATTTACTACATGAAATGGGCAAGAACATAGTTTATCAAGAGTTCCTTAAAGAGCATTAAAAGCATAATAGATTGTGGTTATATATTTGAGGACATTAATAATGTTCTTACAAAAAATATGGTAAGAGTTTATTTTGAAAATTTTAGCACGTACCTTTTTATATTATTCAATTGACATTAGAATGGTTTTGGCATTCTTACGTTTTGCAATTCACTAATCCTTTTGTTCATGGTTATGAACAAAAGCAATTTAAGGCATAGCCTTAAAGTTGCTGGAACCAAAATAAGCATATTGGAATCCTGAATCCTTTTAAAAAATGTAACATCTTAAATTGCTCATAATTGATCATGTTCACTTTTTGTATGATCCTCAAACATCTTCCTCATGGCTGAAGATGTCTCGATTGGAGTGGATACCCTTCAAAATCTTTTCCATCAAGTTTTCAACCATACTTTTTTTTTTTTTTGAGAAACAACCAAAGTACTTTAGGTAACCTTATACAATTTTATTTGTTAAATTTCATTAAAGGTTTTGTGGTAGCTAATATATATATATATATATATATATATATATATATATATATATATATATATATATATATATATATATATATATATATGGCTTTTAACAGTCACTTGAGAGGTTAAAATCCATCCGATTAAGCAAGTCTCAAAAACTTATTTGAAACCCCAAACTTCATGGTATCCCAGTCTTAAGAAATTGGTTCTTGAAAAGTGTATATATTTACTTGACCATCAATTGGAGTTCATAAAAAACTTAAGTTTTTTAGTTTAAAAAGGCTGCAAAAACCTCAAAAATCTTCCAAGAAAATTTGAAATTGAGTCTCTTGGGATTCTTATTTTTTCTGTATACTTAAAACTAAAAAGAATTCCAAAGTTTGGGGAAAACAAGGAAGGAATATCAAAGCTTTTATTGGATGATGTGGGGGGTCCAAGGACCGAAGAGGAATTGGTCAAAGAATGGTTTGCATGTCAGTTTGAAGAGCTAAATAAGCCCCAAGGGTTCTGCAAAACCCGAGGATGGGAGTAGAAGCATGGGCATTTGGTGTCCTATGAAGAACCACAATGGGGGCAAAGGATGTGAGGGGAAGCTTCTTGAAAGAGATCCTTCTTACCTCCGTATTGATTGCCCTACACCAACCATATCAGCTGCATTAATGTGGAAATAACACCTGAACAGTAATTTCATAACTTGTAGCCCCTTCTACCACCTTCAGCAGAGTTTTAATGGGACAAGTGTCCTGAGAAATGTCCTAAGGCATACAGGTGGAGGGCTAGGATGCAAGGAGGAATGATATAAAAGAAAGAGAGCATCCCAGAAGCAAAGGGGGGATTTTGATTTTCTCTAAGAAACAGAAAAGTAAGGAAGTGAACAGTGTATAATTTGGTCAAGAACTTGCAATACATATAAATAAGAAATTGATCCTTGGACAAACCCGAGGAGAGCATTACTACCAATCTCTACTTCAATTTCTCTTCTCTATCACTCTAATCTCTTCGGCTATATACCAGGATTTGATTTAGAATTACACAAGTATTTTTTCTCACTCTCTTAGAAATCCTATTGTTTGGGCTTGGTATAAAGGGTAAGGTACCACCACTGTTCTTAGTGGGCTTGGGCCTTTATTTTCTGAGCACTTATAGATGATGCTGCCAAGCAAATTTAAAATGGGATCTCTTAAGATTCTTATATTTTCTATCTGCTTGAAAGTAAAAAAATTCCAGAGTTTGGGGAAAACAAGGAATGTGTACCAAAAATTCAAAGCTTTTATTGGATGATACAACTATTACAAAACTACCCATATTAATTGTGTGTTTCACTTGCCTTGCTTCATTAAGCTTAAGAGATTGTGCACATCTCATGTCTCTTCCTAAGACTTTTTTAAATATGAAGTCACTTTAAAATTCTCAATCTTTTGGAATGCTAAAACTACTAGAGAGCATTGTAACGGTTTAAAGTCTAGATGAACTTGATGTGAGTGGAATTGCTACAAGACTGATGATTTCTTCCAAAGCTCTCTTCAAAACTCTTAAAAAACTAGCATTTGGTGGATTTAAGCTAAGAAGTCCCAATTCCATGGGCTTGTCATCAAGTCCTCTATCGAGTTTGTTCTCTTTGACCAAATTGGATCTAAGTTATTATAGTCTCAACTCTCAATGCAATATTCCCTAATCATATTTGTTACTTATTCTCTTTAGAGCTGCATTTCCAAACATGTTTCTAGCTACATTTTTCAACCATTACTTGGAAATTATAAGTCATTCATGTTTACCATTTAAAGTTTTAAACAAGTCACACGACTCATTAACAAAGTCATGTGACTAAAACTACATATAAATAATCTCTTCAATTGTCATACAGTAAGTTGAAGCAAAATAACTCCAAACATGTTTAAAACCAAATTTTTTCTATTTCAAAATTGTAGTTTTTAATTCGTTTGTATTGCTTCAAATTGTGTAGTTAATTACTTAGCTTTGTCTTTTTAAAATCGGTTTGGTTGGAGTATCTCCTTTCAAATAAATGCATCAGTTTTAAACTCTTGATATTATCTCAATCGAATTTCTAAAATTTTCACAAAAAAAAAAAAATTCTAATAACAAATTTATTGGGTAGTCTCATGCTTCCAACAAATTGAGTAGACAGATAGGGATGACAATTTTGTCCTGCCCCTCCCCGCTTTGCCCCATGCGGGTTTTCCTCGCCCTACCACCCCTCTCCACAAAGGTGGTGGGGCGGGGATGAGGCAAGATATTAGCCTCGCACCACGGGGCGGGGATGAGTTTAGACTTTTTATACCCACCCCGCCCCATGTTGCTAAGGGTTATAATTATAAATTTTTCATACTCTAAAACCCTACTATTTAAATAAATATATCAATATTAGCTTATTTTATTCTATCCAATGTGGTTCTTTGCCTTTTTTTTGTTATGTCTTATATTATGAGATTTTTTTTTTTTTTTTTCTAAAAATTGATTTGATTTGATAAAATAAATTTAGTTGTAATTGCAAGTATATTTTTATTAATGAAATAGGTTTCATTTAAAAAATTGTACTAGTTGTAGGGTAAATTAACAAAAAGTAGAGTTTTACGAGGTGGGACATGGCTTCGCGGGGCCCCAAGGGGCGGAATGGGGTTAGAAAGTTTTTCTTGTCATGCGGGACGGGGCGTGGACAAAGACCCAATCCTTCGGCCCCACCTTGCCCATTGACATCCCTGTAGATAGAAAGAGAAAGAGGTAGTGCATCCTCCCAGTCACGTGACATTTTGGCGCACAAATTCCAATCTCTTTCCTCTTTGCTCTCATTCACTCCTTCATAAACATCCAGTACCGTATAACCAAAATTCTTCAATTCTTCAAAAAGAAAATCCCCAAACCCAATCAACCAAAGGTTCTTCGGAGCAACTCCACCACAACAAACGGGTCGTCTCCGTGGAGTTCGGAGCTCCGATTTCCGCATTCCAAATCCAACTTCCCAATCAACAAAAGGTTCTTCTCCTAAATCACTCATTTTTCTTCGTGTAATTGATTTTTCATTTATGTTTCTTTTGGTTCAAATTTGTTCCAGTTGAGATTAATTTACAAGTTCTAAGTTTCAATTAGGAAAAATTTTAGCACGGAAAATGGATTTTTTATATATAAATAGGGTTTAGAAATTTCATAGAGAAAAATTAGGAAAGTAGAGTAGAATGTTGGTACACTAAGAAACAAAGTCAAAAATGGCCCATTATATGTTCTTGCTTGCATGTGATACTGATGCATAGCTAAAATGACTCACCAAAATGAAGGTTGTTGTTGTTCATGCCTAGAAATACTCAGTTAAATAAATAAAAGGGCGTATCTCGAGGTAGATTCCTGAACTTGAAACTGTAACCTGTCGACTTTGGTGAAATGCATGTGCCAATGCACCAAGGCTTGACTTATGTGCCTAAAAAAAATCTAGTACCACACCCTTTCGCACAAGAACTTGCCATAATTCTAATATGGCAAGTTATGACTAGTGAAAATGTGATGGGTCTATATGGAAGTGATAGGGTCACGGTTTATCACATAAGATAGTTGTGGAAAATAGTGTGGTCCTAGAATTACTCTTTATGCCTTGAATAATTATGCAAGGTATTATTTTTATATTAGTTATTGAAACACATTCTCTTGCACTACTTAACTGTTTTGACATGGGCTCTTTGGCGTATACATCATGATTCTTTTTTTGGGATTTTATTGCATGTATGAATTTTTATGGATGTGTTATGGTCATTGATGCGGGAGATGCAGGAAAATTATTATTTAATATTATTTATGTTTGCAAGTCAATTATATTTTTATGTTTTAGGTCCTAGTAGTTTATTAGGCTAATAGTATTTTAGTATTTTAATTTGGAAACAAGGTTATTTTTGTAATAAGACAATTCGGGTTTTCTAGCCAATTAGAACTAGGGTTTAGCAATCCTTTATAAGCAACTTATTGTACTCCTTGAGGAGTTAGTTGATATTTTGATGAATGAAAAAATGGTCGTTTAGTCTTTTCTTTGGTCTGGTGCTGACTCAAGCTCTATCCTAGGTGTTAACTCCTAGTGGTTTTTCCGCTTGGTGCTGACTCCAAACAACGCCTAGGTGCTAACTCCTAGGTCATATCCATTTATTTTATTGTTGTTTTAGTTTTTTTCTGGTTGTCCTGCATCAATTTTGGTATCAAAGCAAACTCCGATCTTATTGAACCATCATTGCAGTCAATCCAGAACCCAAAAAAAAAAACCTTTCACCGTATATTTTCCACCACCAGAAATCCAGCCACCACACCACCTTCAAAATCCCTTCACGACATCTCTAACAAACCAACATCAGAAAACCATATCTCAATACCCATCAAGCCACCAGAAGGTTACCCATCGACAACCTCAACCCGCCGCTGCTGAGATTGCCTAGCCACCACAAAAAGAAAAAAAAAAGAAAAAGAAGAGGAGACCCACGCAAGACCCATCACTCACCAGCTGCCAAAAGCCATAAAATCAACACCCACTGCCGTGGAACCCAACAGCCACTAGCCACCAGCCACCGCAAAGCCCAACACCGCACCTCACTCACCAGCCTCCATCACCAGCAGTGTCCCCATCACACCGGCGACTTCCACTTTCGTTGTCCAGCACCACTGCGACGACGATCCAGCCTTCAGACCGCCATCTTGCTCACCTGCTCCAATCGACGCCAGACCATCTCCGTCGATCCACAAGCCCAATCCTTATCCTTGTCAGTGTTGCACCGCCAGAGGCCCTACATCTCATGTGCCACTGCTGGACCACACTTCGATGTAGATCTAACCAAAGCTCGCTACTGTTCTCGCACAAGCCTCACCTGAGTTCACCTGCAAAGCCAAGTTTTGCTGTTTGTGTTTATTAGTCAGCTCAGGACAAGGCAAACACGTGAGTTCACTTACAAAACCAGCCCATCAGCCTTAAGTGGGCCACGCCACTTTGGGTTTGAAATTTCTTTCTTTTGGTATAATTTGCTGGTTTAAAATACTACCAGTATATTCTTTACGTGTATACAAAAAAAAAAAAAAAATGACTTCCTTTCATAGTGAACTTGAGAAGCAGCTCAAGGAGGTTGGGAATAGACTCCTTAACCCTCCTTCTTTCATTGATGACTTCCTTACTCTTCTTGATGAAGTTAAAAATTTGTTAGTATACGTGGAGCAAGTACCATCCATATCAGTGCGAGGTGCACTTTTTCCCTCAATAAAGGCTCTGATCAATAATAAACTTTTGAGACATGCTGAAATGGATATGAAGGTTTCAATTGTATCTTACATTATCGAGATTACAAGAATAACAGCACTAGATGCCCCATATAAGGATGAGCAAATGAAGGAAATATTATAGTTGATTGTGGCAGCATTTGAAAATATGTCTCATGCGTCTACTCGCTCTTATAAGAAGGTGACTTCAATTCTTGATACCATTGCGAAGGTCAGGTTATGCTTGGTGATGTTGGATCTTGAGTGTGATGCATTGGTTGTTGAGATAGTTCAAAGTTTCTTGAAGATAATTAGGTCCAACCATCCGCTCGCTGTACTTTCAGCCATAGAAACAATTATGAATCTGGTCATAGATGAAAGTGAAGACATTTCCTTGGATCTTCTCAATTCACTTTATGCTATGGTAAGAAAGGAAAATCAGAATGTTTCACTTATTTCCTGGACATTGGGAGAGCAAATAATCACTAGGATTAATGCCTAGCTAGAAAAGATAATGACACCCACTCAAAAACTACCCAGCAAGCTTAAGGGTGCACATGATGTGAAAGTTGAAGTTGTTGAACATGCTTTTGATCAACCCTCCACAGTCCTTGAAGACCTACATCTTGGTGAAGTTGAAGAGGTTAAAACCACAGTGCTTCTTATGGTTCATAAGGTTCAAGATAAGATTATGTTGATTCCACACATTGATTTTGTTATTCCAGAAGAGTTTGACATGGTGGAATTCAAGGTTTTTCTTTTCTCTATACTCCCTAAGGTGAATTCAGACTGGACGCAAGTGTTACTTGTCAGCATGCTAATCCTTCAATGCTTTAGAACTCGAGGTCGAGTTTTCTCCAACCAGAGGAGAATGATGCGGGAGATGCAGGAAAATTATTATTTAATATTATTTATGTTTGCAAGTCAATTGTATTTTTATGTTTTAGGTCCTAGTAGTTTATTAGGCTATTACTATTTTAGTATTTTAATTTGGAAACAAGGTTATTTTTGTAATAAGGCAATTCGGGTTTTCTAGCCAATTAGAACTAGGGTTTAACAATCCTTTATAAGCAACTTATTGTACTCCTTGAGGAGTTAGTTGATATCTTGATGAATGAAAAAATGACCGTTTGGTCTTTTCTTTGGTCTGGTGCTGACTCCAGGTCTACCCTGGGTGCTGACTCCTAGTGATTTTTTCGCTTGGTGCTGACTCCAAGCAACGCCTAGGTGCTGACTCCAAGCAACGCCTAGGTGCTGACTCCTAGGTCATATCTATTTATTTTATTGTTGTTTTAGTTTTGTTCTGGTTGTCCTGCATCAGTCATTCCTTGTACAATTTATTTGTTTGAATGTGATATATTACTCTTAAAAAATTAAAATGAAAACGTAGTGGTTGTTATTAGGAAAATGCTTGGGTCTATTTCTCTAGTTTTTTTCTAGTGCACTTACCATCATGCACTATGGCATACTGCTTCACGACAAAATCATGTAAACCATTATGTACTAATTTGTTTCATTTTTCATTGCCATGCAGATATCAGCTGCAGGAAAAGAGTAAAGCTTAGAGATCTTAATGTCAATATTCCCTTAAGTTGCAGAAGAAATTCTTCTTCTTCTCCATTAGAAGGAAGACAGAGTCCAAGATGTAAGTTTCTACTGCTGACCATGCGTTGCTTTTCTTTTCTGGAGCTGCATATTCCTTGGGTTCTAGGTATTACTTGTTGTTTTCCTTTTCTTGAAGTAAAAATGTTTTTTCTCGTTGTGCTAAATGTTTAAATATAGACAAGCTCTATTTTCGTAATTATGTTGTATTTCTAGTGGTACCAATCAAAAGTAATCGGAACTTGTGTTTGAAAATATTAATCATTCCATTTGAATGTAACATGCAGCCGATGACCCCAAAACTTCTGAATTTGCATTTTTTAAGAAATTGAAGGAAAATGCAGGCCCCAAGTACCAGTCCCATACATTGCATAAAGAAGAAAACCAGTCAAAGAAGTTCAAAATTAGTGACTGTTCTGGAGGTAAATGTTCAGAAATGCATCTCAACTGCAATTTGGGTTTATTCTTTTTTTTTTTTCTCCCAGTCTTAAAGGCTGGTATGAATTTATTTCTTCTTCTAGCAAATTTTATGTATATTAATCAGCCATACTTAAAATATTTAAAGACAATGCACTTGTCTGGACATGATTAATTACATGCTTTCTCTGTACTATGCAGGAAACCCAAACAGTGTCAAATTTAGCTGTAAGGACCTCAGTTCCTCATTACTTACTGAAAATGTCACACCTAGTAACTTTAGCTCACACCTGTCACCTTTTGGTGGGGCATCAAAGAAATCAGGTGTGTGCTGTAAAGTGGCTTTTTATTTTATTTTTTCTTTTAGTGGTATGCCTCTGATTAGTATTTCTTTCTTGTTTATTGTATCAATAAAAAGGGAAGAAAATCATGACAACAAATTATTGCTCCTAATTTTCGAATAATGTTACAGTCATCTTCCTTGTAATTAAATGGAGATTGTTCTCTCTAATTTGAACGTGAAATCTAATTTTTACACCCTTTTTTGTAATTTTATTATAACCTCTTAGCATTGTGTGAAATAGCACATCTTCTGATGTCCAAAATGCACTGGCTTATCGTTTCTAACATCTTTAAAAATGGCAGATATAAATGCAGTTATACTGACTTATAAACTGAAAAGAAAAAAAAAAAAGGTTATATTGTACTGTCCTGAGACCACTTTTAATGATGTCACTTGGTATTTTGAATCCCTAACAAAAATATTAAAATAATGTTAATTCTTTGTAGGAGGTGAATGCTGCTTCCTTCGTTGTTGACCACTTGCTTCTTGGTAGTTGATTCCTGGTGATTCATATCCGTTGCTGCCCATGCACTATGACACTTTTGGCGGGCTATTTGACATGGATAGAATTAGAAAGCCATCTAGGAAGCTCTTTTAGTAGGCTTGGGGGTTAGAATAATTTGTGATTTTAGTATTCCAAAAGGCGAGAGATCGCTATTAGGCTTCAAAATTCTTAAGTATAATATTCACCATCACTTTATGTAACCTCATTCCTAGTATGGTGTTCTGCTTTATAATCTAATGTTACATGATTCGTAGTATCTTTAATCATGATTTTTTGTACATTGTCTTAATATCCTCATTAATGTTCTCATTTTGTAAATGACGATGCCAAATTAGAACCACTAATGGAGTTGCTCAGTTTGCAATATATCCCATGATGATACTTGCAAGTAACCCATTTTGACTTTTTTATTGGTTGGCAGAGGGAAATTCACCAGAAGCTTGTACAACCTCAGCAGGTATATGCTCCCTGCATCCATGAAAATATTGAGAAATAAAGCTATGTGTTGAATCCTGGGGTTATGTTTGCTTTGTTTGGTAGCTAATATCATGGAAGGAAAGGATGAAAAAAAATGTAGATTTTTACAAGTTATTAAGCATTTTGTTTTTAGATTCCCAAATTTATTTTATCCTTGGCAATCCCATGGAGTTCTATTGCTTGTTTAAGGTAGATTATAACAATCATGTTCCACTTCCAAATCTTACAACCATAGATGCTGGTGGAATGCTTTGCTGAATAGTCTTCAATGCTTTGCAAGTCTTTATGTTTAGGGGGCCAGCACAGCTGTGGAGAAATCTCTTCTAAAAAGAGACAGAAATTATGCAAATGGGTTGTAGAGACGTCGTATCCTCATATTGAAGAACTCTGTTCAAAGGGGTTAGACACATGACCTTTTAATTAGTTTTCTCATTTTATTTTAGCCTCATGTCATGGACTTGTAGAAATTTTCTCAGGTATGATTTTGTTTCTTTGCTTCTCAGTCGCCTGTTCCCCGAGAGCAATGAAAACAGTGTATGTTCCTTTTGCTTTCCATATGGATGTCACTTATTCTGTTGGTATTGGTGTTGGTGTTGGTGATTAAGCTGAATAATCATTTCTCTGGCAGGATTTAAGAAATCAAAATCAAAGGAAGTTGATATTGATACCAAATCTCAGTTTCTCACTTCTTTGGAATCGCATAGTCAGCTCAAAAAATTAAGTCATATGCCTGCAAGGAAATATATGGAACTTGACCATGGTTCACACTTGAATGATGGTCCTTCATCTTGTTTGTTAAATAGATCACCTGACACCAATGAAGCGACGAATTTCCAGAACCACTATATATAGTCTACTCTCTTTAGGGCTTCTTTCATTTACGTATCTGAAACACAACGAAGCGACGGATTTCTAAAATTACTCATACAGATCCATCACCGATCATCGGAGCAGCTCTACCACAACGTGGTGGTCTCCGTGGAATTCGGAGCTCCTATTTCCACAATTCAAATCCAACTTCCCAATCAACCAAAGGTTCTTCTCCTAAATCGTTCATTTTTCTTCATTAATTGATTTTTCATTTATGTTCCTTTTGGTTCAAATTTGTTTCCAAAAACAAAGTACTAATTATAATAACAAATGCATTACCAGTTGAGATTAATTAACAAGTTCTAATTTTCAATTAGGAAATTTTTTGGCACGTTTAATCTTTGGATTCGGAAAATGGATTATTATATAAATAGGGTTTAGAAATTTCATAGAGAAAAATTAGGAAACTAGAGTAGAATGTTGATGTCAGTATTCCCTTAAGTTGCAGAATAAATGCTTCTTCCACAGCTTTAGAAGGAAGACAGAGTCCAAGATGTAAGTTTCTATTGCTGCCCATACATTGCTTTGCTCTTCTGGAGCTGCATATTCTTTGGGTTGTCAGTTTAACTTCTTATTTTCCTTTTCATAAACTAAAAATATTGTTTCTCTTTGTGCTAAATGTTTAAATATATGCAAGCTCTATGAGCAAAATATATATATATATATATGCAAGCTGTATTGTCATAATTATGTTGTAATTCTAGTGGGAACAATGATAAGTAATTGCAACTTTTGTTTGAAAATATTAATTATTCCATTTGAATGTAACTTACAGACGATGACCCCAAAACTTCCAAATTTGCATTTTTAAGAAATTGAAGGAAAATGTAGGCTGCAAATACAAATCCTATACATTGCATAAAGAAGAAAACCAGTCAAAAATTCAAAATTAGTGACTATTCCATAGGTAAGTGTTCAGAAATGCATCTCAACTACAATTTGTGTTTATCCGTATATTTTTTTCTCCTGGTCCTAAAGGCTGGTATAATTTTTTTTTAAAGACAAGTTCTATGGATATGAATTAACCATACTCAAAATATTTAAAAGCAATGCACTGGTCTGGACATGATTATTTGTGTGCTTTCTCTGTACTATGCAGAAAACACCAACAACATCAAATTTAGCTGTAAGGACTTTGGTTCCTCATTGCTTGCTGAAAACATTACACCGGGTAACTTTAGCTCACTCCTCTCACCTTTTGGTGGTGCATCAATGAACTCAGGTGTGCTTCTGATTTGTCTTTTCTTGGTTATTTTATAAATAAAAAGGGAAGAAAATCTTGACAACAAATTACGGTAATACTGCTTGTAGATAAATGGAATGTTCACTCTCATTTGAATATGCAATCTAATTTTCATACCCTTTTTGTGATTCATCATAACATTTTAAGTTATTGTGTGAAATAGCTCCTCATCTGATGTCCAAAATTTCAAAATTGGCACATATAAATGCAATTATACTAACTTAATAAACTTTTTTTAAAAAGAAAAAGTGACATTGTACTTTCCTGAGACCACTTTTAGTGATGTCACCTGGTATTCTGAATCCCTAGCAAACATTCTTCCAATGTTTTGCAAGAGATGAACTCTGCTTCCTTCATTGTTGACCACTTGTTTCTTGGTAATTGATTCCTGGTGCTGCCCATGCACCATGACACTTGTGGGGGTCTATTTGACAACGTGGATAGAATTAGAAAGCCATCTAGGAATGGTTTTTTAGTAGGCTATGATTAGACTAAATTGTATTTAAGTATTCCAAAAAGTGAGAGAGAGTGATTTGGCTTCAACATTCTTTAGTAGAATATTCATCACCACTTTATTTGACCCACACTCTCAGTATGTGGTTCTGCTTCATAATTTAATGTTACATAATTCGTAATATCTTTAATTACAATATCCACATTAATGTTCTCATCTTGTAAATTATGATGCCGAATTAGAACCACTAATGAAATTTCTCAGTTTGTGTTGTATCCCGTGGAATTGGAATCCCAAACTTGATTTGATACTTGCAAGTAACCCATTTTGACTTTTAGTTTTTGGTTGGAAGAGATAACTCCATTGGAAGCTTGTACAACCTCAGCAGGTATATGCAGCATACATGAAAATATTGAGAAATATCAATGTGTTGTATCCTGAGGTTATGTGGTGCGGACACGAGATATAGGCCCCCAATTATACACACATATGGGAGGAAGAACAAAAAGAAGACGGCCCAACCTGTGGCCTTATGGATGGAGCCTATTAGTTATTGGGCTTGAGATTAAGCAAGCCCGAACATTTAATAATTAGGGTTTTGTGTTGTTAGGGTTTTGTGTTGTAGCTATTTAAACACTTTTTTGATTATTGTAACACAGCTTTTGAGAAATAATAAAAAACGTTTGCTTTCTTTTTTTACACTGGTGCTGACTCCAGTCCCTTAGGTGCTGACTCCTAGGGTTTGTCCTATCATTTTTCTGCCCTATTATTATATTGTGGTTGTCCTACGTCAGTTTTGGTATCAGAGCAGACTTCTGATCCATTCAACACCACCGTAGCCAACCACATCAAAGCAAAGCCATCAAAAAAACAAAAGAGAATGACAGTACCTTTCAAGTTTTTTCCCCATGAGATTTTAAACAAGCCCAAGCCAGTCCCTGCAATCCGTGTATTCCCCCAAGCCCCACATGAGTTTCTCACCCCCAAACCAACAGAGAAACCAGCGGCGCCCCCCAAGCCGGTGACCACCATCCGTGCCCGCCTCTAATCTCAAAACCCACAGCCCACAAAAAAAAAAAAAAAAAGGGAAGGAGAAACAGAACCCACGAAAGACCCAGCCACCAACACCAAAAAAAAAAAAAAAAAAAAGAAAAAAAAAAAAGAAGAAGAAGCAGAGACCCATGGACCCAACCACCGCAACCACCAACCGCCGCGAAGCCCAACCGTCACCAGCCACCAGCCGCCGCGAAGCCCAACCGTCACCAGCCGCCAGCCGCCGCGAAACCCAGCGCTTCACCAACCGCCGCGAAGCCCAACCGTCACCGCTGTTGAGGACTTCAACCACCGCCGATGCCAAGGCCGAGACGAACAGCCTCCAGCTCCGCCGATGACTCCAGCGACTCCAGCTCCGCCGATGACTCCGGCGACTCCAGCTGCTGTCTCCGTCGACGCTCCAGCCGATGACTCCACCGTTTCTTTCTTTCTCTTTTAAGTTTCTTTTGTTTCTAATAGTTCTTTTGTTCAATGTTATGTTCTGGGAGTTAGGTTAGCAAGTAGTCTTTTACTGTATTTCACCCAAAAAAAAAGAAAAAAATTGTATTTCAAAAAAAAAAAAAAGAGATACTGTTGCTGTGACAGCCCATTACTTGTATTGGGCTTTGATTGTTTTCACAGGTTCCTCAGTCCAAGTTAATTCACTACTTGAAGAGCAGACCATGGCTGCCTAATGCAATACGTGGAGCCACTGACTAGGGTACAATTCTGATTCTATATTTTTGGTGGATTCAATTTTATCTCATTAAGAAAATATTATCTTTATGTTCTTTATGTGCATATCCCACCATACTCCATTATCCTATCCAATTTGTGCTCAGATTAATTGTTTTACTGTTTGTGTCCTCTTTTAGTACCCACTCTAAAATTTCCAAAAAAAAAAAAAAAAACCAATTTCTTTGAAATCTCGGATTCTTATTATTAATTGTGGAGCTTCTAGGAATTTGACGTTTATTTGGGCTATCTTTTAATATTGTGAACACTGTCACTATTTGTCTGCAATTCCTTCATTTGATTCATCGATCTAGTCTCTACATGCACTCTTGTTTGACCTTTAATTTTACATTGAAAATTGATTACTTGAATTTTTGGGAATCTCAACTGCATTCATAACTATTGTGTTGCATGCATCTACGTAGTGGTCGCGTCATGTCAAACCCTGAACATCAATCCACTTCCGAATCTAGGCCCTTCTTAGAACAAACCATAGGAGACCTAGCTAAGAGTGTCCGTGATTTGCTGGATAGGGTAGAGCGAATTGAAACATCTCAAAGAGAGACCACTAACCATGAAGGAGATAACATGCATGGGCAAAATAATAATGGTCACTTTAATAGAGCTCCACACTTTGAACATGATCATTATAACCACTATAATAATGGTCCTAGGGATTATGATGATAGGATGTCTAAGGAAAGGATAGAAGCACCCACCTTTGATGGCTGCCTAGACCCATGGGTTTTTACTGATTGGTTACGTCAAATGGAGAAATTCTTTGACTATTACCATTGGGCTGAGAATAGGAAGGTGAGGTATGCTAGGATGAAGTTAATTGGGAGAGCTGATCTTTTCTGGGAGGACCTTGAGGAAAACCTTAGGCGACGACGTGAGCCCCCCATTATTGATTGGATGGAGATGAAGGACGCCCTCTCGAGGAATTATCTTCCTCCAACTTATAGGAGCTCCCTCCTTGAGGAATGGGATCGCCTAAGACAAGGCACTGCTCCTGTGACCGAATACATAAAGAAATTCAAAGAATTCCAGAGGCGAATTCGAATCGTTGAGGAAGAGGTTGTCACACTCAATAGGTTCAAGAAAGGTTTAAATGCTAACCTACTAGGCGAGATTATCACCCGAGGAGTCACCACCTTAAGAGAAGCCTATGACCTTGCTAGGAATTGTGAGTTAGCATCCAAATCTATCTTTTGGCGATGTTCTGAGCTTGAAGCATTCCTCCCAATCCTCAACTTTTTGGTAGCAAACCTAAACTTACCTTACCCCCTAAGGTCAACCCCAATAGCACCCCGATACAAAAAGAGGACAAGGGAAAAGGTGTGATCAATGAGCCCTCAAGATTAGGCTCTCGCCTCCAGTGCTTCAAATGCAATGGGATTGGGCATGTTGCAGCTAGATGTCCCTCTAGAACCATTGTCATTCAAGAGGAAGATGAAAAGGTAGAAGATGTTGAAGAGCTAGTGTATGACCCAAATGCTGAAGAAGGCCAAGATGTTGAGGCCGAATGGGAAGATGATCCCAGTTACCTCACGTGCATTAGAGCCATCTCTCCTCAGGTTGATGATTCCAAGGCTGTTTTTGGTGTCCCTAGAGTGAATGTGGTGAGGTGTGCTTTGACAGAACAAAGGGAAACTGATGATTGGCGAAGAAGTGCCATATTCCAGACTTACACAAAGTGTGGAGATAAAACGTGCAAGGTTATTATAGATAGTGGGAGTTGCATTAATGCGGTGTCCTCTAACGTTGTTTCTCGCCTAGGCTTGAAATTGATCCCACACCCTAACCCATATAAAGTTTCTTGGGTGGATACTTCCTCCATAGCCATAAAAGAAAGATGTGTTGTCCCACTTCAATTCCTCACCTACAAGGCAGAAATATGGTGTGACGTAATTCCCATGGATGTAGGGCATATTATCTTAGGTAGACCTTGGCTTTATGATTTGGATGTTACCCTTCATGGGCCATCCAATTCTTGCTCATTTATGTTTGGAGGCAAGAAGATTGTGCTTAATCCCTTGAAACCCAAGCCAATCGACATGAGCAAGAAGCCAGAAGTACCGAGAGCGAAAGGTCTAAACATCATAAGCCCAAAGGCATTTGAAAGGGTAGTAGTTCAGGAATCCATTGTGTTTGTCTTAGTTGCTAGGGAACTTCATGGAGAGACCTGTGAGGAGCAACCTGAGGAAGTGAGGTCTGTGCTCCAAGAATTTAAGGCTGTTTTCCCTGAGGAACTCCCCGATCATTTACCGCCCATGCGTGATATCCAACACGCCATAGATTTTGTGCCCGGAGCGACCCTACCTAACTTGCCCCATTATCGGATGAGCCCTGCAGAACATGCCGAGTTGCAAAGGCAAGTGGAAGAACTATTGGGGAAGGGTTTTGTTCGCGAGAGCATGAGCCCTTGTGCAGTCCCTGCACTCTTAACTCCAAAGAAAGATGGGACTTGGAGGATGTGTGTTGATAGTCGTGCCATTAACAAGATCACTGTGAAGTATCGTTTTCCTATCCCTCGATTGGATGACATGTTGGATATGATGGCTGGAGCAACGATCTTCTCCAAGATAGATTTGAAAAGTGGCTATCATCAATTTAGGGTTCGTCCTGGTGATGAGTGGAAAACTGCCTTCAAGACGAAAGATGGCTTATATGAGTGGATGGTTATGCCTTTTGGATTGTCCAATGCTCCTAGTACCTTTATGAGAGTAATGACTCAAGTGCTTAAGCCTTTTATGGGAAAATTCCTGGTTGTGTACTTTGATGATATCCTCATTTATAGTAAGTCTAGGGAGCAACACTTAGACCACCTAACTCAAGTTTGTGCAACCCTTAGGAAGGAGAGTTTATATGGTAATCTCAAGAAGTGCTCTTTCTTTACAGATAGAGTTGTTTTCCTAGGTTTCATAGTGTCACCGGAAGGAGTTTCTGCCGACCCTCAGAGGGTTCAAGCCATTATGGATTGGCCCGAGCCTAAAACTATACATGAGGTTCGAAGCTTTCATGGGCTCGCTTCCTTTTATCGCCGATTCATCAAAGGATTTAGTATCATTATGTCCCCCATCACTGACTGTTTGAAACGTGGGGAGTTTACTTGGACAAAGGCTGCTACTAAGGCTTTTAAGGAGGTGAAACAGAAGATGACTGAGGCACCTGTCATGCGTCTCCCTGATTTCACCAAGCCTTTTGAAGTGGAATGTGATGCCTCAGGTATTGGCATAGGGGGAGTACTTAGTCAAGAGCGTCACCCAATTGCCTATTTCAGTGAGAAGTTGAATGATGCTAAGCAGAAGTACTCCACGTATGACAAAGAATTTTATGCCATTGTACGAGCTCTTTGGCATTGGCGTCATTACTTGTTGTCTCGAGAGTTTATTATCTACTCTGATCATGAAGCTTTGCGTTATCTCAATTCCCAAAAGAAGCTAAATTTTAGGCACGGTAGTTGGGTTGAATTTCTGCAACGCTACTACTTTATGGTGAAACATAGAGCGGGAGTTGAGAATAAGGCTGCTGATGCACTGAGTCGAAGAGTGTCTTTGCTATCAGTCATGAGTGTTAAGGTTACTGGGTTTGAACGACTTAAGGATGACTATCAATCATGCCAAGATTTTGGGGAGCTCTACACTAGCCTAAGTAATGCTTCACATCCTGTCTTGGATGATTATACCCTTCAAGATGGTTACTTGTTCAAAGCCAACAAGTTGTGTATCCCTCGGTCGTCAGTGAGAGATTTTCTAGTTTGGGAGATACATGCAGGGGGCCTTGCAGGTCATTTTGGCCGAGATAAGACAATTGAGGAAGTGGAACGTCAATTCTATTGGCCTGGTCTTAAGAGGGGCGTTGCTAAGATAGTTGGTCAGTGTCGTACATGTCAACTAGCTAAACATCGCAAGCAAAACACTGGTCTGTACACGCCTTTACCTGTGCCAGATCGCTCGTGGCAGGACGTGAGTATGGACTTTGTGCTAGGTTTGCCCCGCACCTTTAGGAAGCATGATTCTATCCTAGTAGTTGTTGATCGCTACTCTAAGATGGCTCATTTCCTACCATGTTCTAAGACTTCTGATGCTTCTAAAATTGCAAAGCTTTACTTTGATGAGATTGTCAAGCTTTATGGTCTCCCCAAAACCATAGTGTCAGATAGGGATGTTCGCTTCATGAGTTATTTTTGGAAGACCTTGTGGCATTTAGTAGGCACCAAATTGAAATTTTCCACAGCATTTCATCCTCAAACTGATGGTCAAACTGAGGTGGTTAATCGTAGCCTAGGGAACCTCCTTCGGTGTCTAGTGGGTGAAGCCAATCGGAATTGGGATTCAATTCTTCCTATAGCCCAACTTGCATATAATAGCTCTATCAATAGGTCTATAGGCGTTAGTCCTTTTGAGGTTGTGCATGGATATACACCTAGGAAACCCTTAGATCTTTTGCCCATGTCCCCACATGTTAGGATTTCTGAATCTGCTGAGGCATTCGCACGACATGTTCATGATTTGCATACTGAGATTCACAAAAAAATTCAGGTAAGTAATTCTCAATATAAAATTCATGCTGATACTCATCGGCGTCATGCAGAGTTCCAGGTAGGAGATTATGTCATGATTCGGATCCGACCTAAATGGTTTCCCTCTGGGACCGTTAAGAAATTGCAGGCTCGTAGTGTCGGTCCGTTCAAGGTATTGAAACGAATGGGCCCAAATGCATATGTCATTGACCTCCCTCATGATTATGGTATTAGCTCCTCCTTTAATATTGAGGATCTAGTTGCTTATAAAAGCCCTACAGCTATTCCTGATACTCCTTTTGATGAGCCTTTACTTAATCCTATTGATGCCCCTATGCCTACCCCTTTACCCTTAAATTTGCCCTATGCACATAAAGAATCTATTGATGCTATTTTAGATGAGTAAATTGTTTCTACCAGGGATAGAGGAGTTCATCGTTTCCTAGTTCGATGGCGTGGACGACCGGATTCCGAATGCACATGGACTACTAGAGATGAGCTACAGCGACTGGATTCTGACTTACTGGAGTACTATCAGATCTCTTCAGCTTTCCACTCGACGAGGTCGAGTTCCTCTCACCCGGGGGGAGTTGGTGCGAACACGAGATATAGGCCCCCAATTATACACACATATGGGAGGAAGAACAAAAAGAAGACGGCCCAACCTGTGGCCTTATGGATGGAGCCTATTAGTTATTGGGCTTGAGATTAAGCAAGCCCGAACATTTAATAATTAGGGTTTTGTGTTGTTAGGGTTTTGTGTTGTATTAGGGTTTTGTGTTGTAGCTATTTAAACACTTTTTTTATTATTGTAACACAGCTTTTGAGAAATAATAAAAAACGTTTGCTTTCTTTTTTTACACTGGTGCCGACTCCAGTCCCTTAGGTGCTGACTCCTAGGGTTTGTCCTATCATTTTTCTGCCCTATTATTATATTGTGGTTGTCCTACGTCATTATGTGTACTTTGCTTGGTAGCTAAAATTATGGAAGGAAAGGAATAAAAGAATATATATTCTTACAAGTTATTAAGCATTTCCAAAATCTATTCTCTCCCTAGCAACCCCATGGATTTTTATTGCTTGTTTAAGTTAGATTATAACAATACCTCACAACTATAGATTCTGGTGGAATGCTTTGCTGAATAGTCTTATATGCTTGCAAGTATGCCTTTTATGTTCAGGGGCCCAGAACAGGCATGTAGACATTTTTTTTTTTCAACAAAGAGACAGAAATTACGTGAATGGTTTGTGGAGACCTTGTATCCTCATATTGAAGAACTCTGTTCAAAGGGGTTAGACACATGACCATTAATAAGTTTTCTCTTTTCTTAGCCTCATATCTTGGACTTGTAGAAATCTCTTTCTAAAAAGAGACAAAAATTATGTGAATGGGTTGCGGAGACCTCGTATCCTCATATTGAAGAACTCTGTTCAAAGGGTTAGACACATAACATTAATAAGTTCTTTTTTTTTAAGCCTTGTATCATGGACTTCTAGAAATTTTCTCAGGTATTACTTTGCTTCTTTGTCGCCTTTTCCCCGAGAGCAACAAAAACAGTGTATGCTCCTTTTGCTTTCCATGTGGATGTGACATATTCTATTGGTATTGGTGATTAAGCTGAAATTACTTGTCTCTGGCAGGGTTTAAGGGAAGTAGATATTGATACCAAATCTCAGTTTCTTGCTTTTTTGGACTCGCATAGTCAGCTCAAAAAATTAGTCATATGTCTGCAAGGAACTATGTGGAACTTGACTATGATTCACACTTGGATGATGGTCCTTTATATTGTTGGTTGAATAGATTGCCAGAGTAGAATACCATGTCTCACGTATGAAATGAGGGAACCCAGATTTGAAGTAGGAGGAAGAAGTTCTACTCTATGTACTCAGTGTGATTCCACTTATGGATTTCAATCTAAAAGATACGGGATCTCTTGAATATAATCATCTCAAAGAACTGGATGACTTGCATCCAAAAAAATATATGATTGAAAGTGAGTCACATCCTCTTCTTCTGGGTTGGGACTTTCACAGGAATACAGAGGAAAGAACCTTGTCTATTACTTGTCAAAATATAGAGCTGAGTGTGTATTCACCTTCATTAAGTTCCTGGGATGATTATTATCAGCACACTGTGGATGATAGGATAGGTGCAAAAGACTTGAGTGAATCATCCTTCCTGTCCACTTATTCTCCAAATGTTATTTCATCACCATGGTCCCATTCAGCCAGCTACAATGACATTGATTTTGGAAAACAAGTCGAAGTCAAGAAAGATATAAATGTTGATTTTAACCATTTTCCTTTAGCTGTAACACTTGCACCAGACTCTCTTACTCTGGTTGAAGATTGCAGAAATTGCACTAAATGCAAAGAAGGCAGTATGTTCCTTTCTCCTCATAATCTCCATATAATGAGCGAGGTTTTCAGTGAGAGATATCATCATCCTGGTTTAGAAGGTTTCCTCCTTTGCTCTGGACTTGATATTGATCTAGAATGCGATTGCCCATCGTTAAGTGGTTTCTCAAGGAAGCATCATTCACCTTTCAATTGTGCTTTTCAATCTCCCAGAAATTAAGGAACATCTTCATGCTTTCTACTTAAAGACAAGAATGAAAGTTGCCTGGATGGTTCAAGTCATAGAGGAACCCTTAGTCTTGTCAGTGATATTGTTAACATCCAAGCTTCCCAAGTGCCTCTAGACAAAGACAAGTCCTGCCCTTAACTGCTTGATAAATCAAGCTAGAAGGGGGCTTTGGAAAATGTATTGTGATGATAGTGAAGATGCTTCCCAGCACTTTGGACACGCTATTCATGATTTCATTATGCTTATATGGTGTATACAGTCCTTGGGGGGGGGGGGGGGGGGGGGGGGGGGGGGTGGACTAAGGAAGGAAAACTCAAAATTTGATTATGCTACTGCCACTGCATTGTAGCAAGGGCAAGCCGCTTGGAAGGGAGGTCCCCAAATTTTAAAAAAAAAGGGGTAGTAGGGAAAAAAAAAAATTTAGTATCAGATTAAAAAAAAAAAAAAAATTAGTATCAGATTAATTACAAAATCCGGTTAAACATTTTTTTCCTCTGTACAAACCAAAAATCATCCGGATAAACTACAAATCCGGTCTAAGAGATTAACCATCAAACAATCACAAATCAAAACAAATAAAACAATTCAAACCCTAAAATTTTTACCTTTCTTAGTTTCTCTCTGCTCTCCGCCTCTCTTTGTACTCTGTCTCTCCGCCTCTCTTTGTACTCTGTCTCTCATTCTCTCTGATTCTCCACTCCACCGTTCACTACTTCACTTGAATCACTTCTCATCTGCTCAAGTTCAACACTACAGGCAACAACTCAAGCAACTAAAGCAAGGCAGCACCGCAACAAGCCTGGACCGCCTCCGCCTCGGCGCCGCCGGCCTCCCTCATCAGTACAGTCCACCTCGTCGCCGCCTCGCTGCCTCTCTGAATCTGCTCTGCTCTTCGCCTCCCTCATCAGTACAGCCGTTCACTTCAATCCATCTTATGATCTTTAGCTATGAATTATCAAGTATAAATATTTGGGATTTGGGGTCCGGTTTGGGTCTTCAAAGTTTTGGGCCTTCAAGTTTAAAGTTTTTGTTTTTTTTTTTTTTTTTAATGATTCAGTCATTCAGCCCTTTTTGTTTAATGATTCTGCCGTGTATTTGTAATGATTCTGATTCACCCTTCTTCTTCTTTTTTTTTTTTTTTTTTTTTTTAAAGTTATAGAAAGGATTTGTTTTGTGTTTTGTGTTTTTTTTTTTTTGTGGGTATTATAAATTAATAAGCCTAATGCTATAGTTGTGCTTAAATTTTTATTACGCTTGTACTTATTTTTTTTTTTAATTTTAATCTTGTGTTTTTATATATATCTATATATATATATATATATATATATATATATATATATATATATATATATATATATATATAAAAGTTAGTGGTAATATATTAAATAAGTCTTTATTTATGTAGGTTGAGATTGCTAAAAACTTGTTATTGTTCGGTGAAATTACAACAATACTTTCTATATAAATCAGGTTCTATTTCTCATTTGCTCTACACTTGAAAGTTATCTTTTATTTTAGTCTTTATAAATATATTGTTTGATTAGAAATGTTTACTAAAAAATATGCATTTGGATATAAGAAACTTAAAAAAAAAAACATTAATTGAGTCTCAAAAAGGATCAATGGATAAATTTATTTAGTAATAAACAAAATATAACACAAAATTTAGATGAAAAGGAGATGTTAGAAGAACTTGAATATAAAAATTTAATTAGTCAATTTACATCTTAAAACGTAAGAAAAATAGATTTGAAATCAAATATATTATAATATAAAATATAAAATAAATATTAATTTAATTAATATATAAGTATAAAAAATGCTTCATTTTTAGTTCCCACCTTAGGCCCTAGAATGTCTAGAGCCAACCCAGGGGCAAGGTGAAAGAATTTAGTAACATGCAAATTTTAAAAGGCTCTTGAATTTTCTATTTTTAGACGATGCACTAATACATGGAGTTGTTAGCAATTCAACACGTTCACTAAAAAGGACATTGGAGGCAACTAACAAATGTGAACCTGAAAAACTATCCGAATCCGAAACCTGTATACAACCCTTTGAACGATAGGTTGGGTTAGGTTGACTTGCGGGTCACATGGATGGAATTTTTTTTCCTGTATTTTCCCTGGTTTTGGGCTTTTTGACCCTAGTATTTTTCTGTTTTTACCACCAAGAAAAGAGAGTTACAAAACATGTTCATAATGCATGGTTTACGAAAGTTTTTGGTGCGTGTTTACTGTTTAGCGCTATTCAAAACCAAGCTTAACGGCTAACACCATATAATCAGCTACGAGCAAAATTGAACTCCTCCTCTCTTGTAGGCTAGGACCTAGGCCTGCTATTATTAGTGCTTGAGCTAGTCTATGAGGTTGTTAGTAGTCTTGTTTTTAATGGCTTTGGATTATTGGAGTAATGGAGATTTGGATCCCATAAATCCACCATTTTTTCTGCACCATTACGTGACGAGTCGTGGAAAAAATTGTTTAAGATATCGTGGTACTAGCTTTGTCAAATCCTTGGTCTAGCTTGGTGTAGATTTTCTGATAACAGCCAGTGTGGCATTTATTTGGTGGAGATCCAAGAGTATAGTGACAGTATAGTACACAGGTTTTATTTCGTGAAGTTTAAGCTACCGACTCATGTCAGAATAATAGTACACAAATACACAAGGGGATAAAACGGTTCAAAACTTCAGTGTTATACTCCCACCAATGTTATATGGTATCAATGCCGAATATTTGTTGAAGAAATTGCATGTTTAGATAATGGGAAATGTTAACAGGTACAGGAAGGTGCTTGTTAAGGATGATTTATGGTGGGGTTCACTTAAATAAAAATTTTTTTTTGTATAAATTGATGAAATGATTGAAAATAGTATTGAAGTGACAAATGAAATTAAAAAAAATTAGTTTTATTGGTTCTACACTTTATAAAGTTGGACAAAAATATGATATAAAGGAAAATAATTTGAAAAAAAGTTATTTCTTAATAGCAACCTTATGGTGCCCATTATCCCTACCTATAGATAATAGAGCTAGTACTCTTAGTTGCTTCCAGCAATAACTATTCATGTTTAGTTGATATTCACCGCATGTTTATTATAAAGACAGATTTGTGATTGAGCTGTGAAGTCCAAATGAAATTTTCCAAATCACAAGGCTTGTATTGCTCAAATCTATCGTTAGATAATATTTTCTTCTTATATCATCAAAGATCAATAGTTGTCATCAATCAACTGTTTGAATTGCAAGTTTTTGTATTTTAAATTATGTAAAAATAATAATTATTTTGATTATATATGACACAAAATTTGACATGTGTGCTAAAAGCGTAAAGAATATGCAATCCAACAGTTAGATTTTCAAAATAAGTAGTAATGTTAATTTATTTTAAAAAAAAATTTAGCAGGCTACAATAAATTTTGTAGTAATGTTAATTTTATTTGCTTAAAATATATGTTTATAATTTTCTTAGATTAAGTAGAATCAAGTATCTTAAACTTAATGAAGATTATATATATTAAATCTCAAGTTTAGAAATAGACATCAAAAAAATAAATTGACACCTAGCACAAAAAAGTAAATTATATCTTACATTAATTAATTTTTTTCGTTTAACTAGTTAAATATTTTTACTAATATTAATATATTTTTGGAAATTTATTTTTTCTTCAACTTTTTTTTTTCCCTGAAATCTTAACAGCGGGCTAAAGTTAAGTGGGCCTTGCCTTGCTTGAGAAAGTCCAGTCACATTGGTGGGCCTATTCGGTGTTGACGCAGTGACATTCATATCCAGCCCACCTGCTATGATATGAGAAAAATGTTAGAAACTTTAGAAATGATCCACATGGGCTTTTGACGTTTTGTGGTTATGCGTGACAGGTCACGATGACCTCTCTCGATTCTGAATAAACATAAAGAAAGAATTATGAACACAACTTTATAGGATTTTTTTTTGAAAAAAAATAACTATAAAAACCAAACTATATTATTAGTTAGCCAACATTTGAAATAAATTTGGTATATAACAAATCGAGCTCTTTGGACTCGATTTTGGAATGCTAAATCGACTACGCTTGAACTCGATTTCAACATTGTCCACAGCTGATGTGGATACTTGGTCCACGTAGGCATGAAAATCGTGTCTGTAATGTTCGATTTCGATCCCAGAAGATCGAGTTTGTAACGCTCGATTTTGTTACCCACCTATACTTAGTAATACCGACGAACGAAGCACCAGAGAACGAAGCAACCCAGACGGCGAATGCTTCAGGCGATGGCGGCGAAGGCTGAACATGTCAGACTTAATGTGGGTGTGGTTTCTTGCCGCCGTTTCGGTGATGTTACTGCCGCACTATCAGGGCCACCGAGCTGGGTCATAGCGTCCACGAACCTCTCGTGGAGCTTGGTAGTCCATTGCAGTCGAGGCTTTGGATCCGAAGTGAGAACCAAGCAAGCATCACCCGGTAGGTTCGTCGAGGAGAAGCAACCCAGGCGGCACGAGGGAAATCGAATCCGATCAGGTATTTGTTTTGGGTTTTGTATTTGGTTTTGTTCATAGGTTTTTGGGGCTGGGAAGAACAATGAAGACGAACAACCAAATTGAGTCCGTAGGACCCAATTTCTATTTGACAGAACTCAAGTCCATTTGACTCGAGTTTAATGCCTACATGGACGAAATATCCACATTAGCTGGTGACGATGTTGAAATTGAGTTCAAAGGACTCGATTTGTTAGATACCAAATTTGTTTCAAATGTTGGCTAACTAATAATATAGTTTGGTTTTTATAGTTATTTTTAAAAAAATCCCAACTTTATATAGTCGGTCAAAAAGCAAAATAAACATGACTTTATTTATAGCTGGTCACCACCATAAAGTTAATCTTCCTTCCTTTTTCCTGAACGCAGAATGTGTAAAGTGAACGCAGAAATAAAAAGTTTTCAAAAAATAAAAAAAGTGTACACAAAACTTTATTTTGGTTCACTCTCTCTTTTTCTTTAAAAAAAAAAAAAATTACTTGGGTATTGCACTAATTAAGTCAGACAAAGTTTTTAGCTAACAAATTTAGTTATAACCTAAAATTACAGTTTTACTCAATATTTTTTAATTGGATGTAAATTTTGATAAATTCACCGTTAGATTACATTTTCTTCTTATATTTTCTATGTTTATAAAATTTCCAAAAGATAAAAAAATAATAGGTATATTATCAATCATATGTTTAAATTTCAAGTTTTTATAATTTAAAATTATATATAAAAAAGTTTGTAGATCGAATAAAAAAATAAAATCCGACTAGTTGTTAAAAATATAAAAAACATACAATGGTTGGATAATCATGTTAAATTTTTAAGTGAAAGTTGTAACCTTACTACAATCAAGTTTGTTGCCAAACTTTGTCTAATTAAGTTCATGTGCCACGCTTAAAGAACTTAAAAAAAGCAAAGTCAAGAGTAATAAAGACGTTCAAGAATGGTGCCGGTAATTAAAAAAAACCAGTTGGGGTAGTAAAGATAAAAGAAAAGGTTTAGAATCATTTTTTGAACAAAAACAAATACTAGTATAAAATAAAAAATTTGTTCTTTAAATTAGAACTGTATCAGGAACCGTTATTTGAAGAGGTTATAGAGCTTCACAACAACAAAAGTTATGCAATTCTCCAAATTTGTAAGTTATTAATTTTCTTGCACACATCCATGTCTTCTACTACCCTCCTTGAAATAAAATATCCACAACAAAGTTTTTTTTGTTTTGCTCCTCTAATTTATTTTACTTCAATTTGAAATTGCAATGGAACTACTTTTTTTTTTTTTTTTTTTTTATTGATGAGAATGGAACTACTTAGTGGTTCAAGATTTATTAAGATATGGTACGATTTATTCCTTTGAAACATATGGTGGCCACTAGGGTCATTAGGATATTGAACCTGCCTGCATTCTTGTCCTAAGAGTAAGGGAGTAGCAACATTAATTTAGAGTCTATTTGTTGGACACACTTAAGTTGTTGACATTTTTAAAGTTCAAAAAACAAAAAAGGGGGCTTGGAGATTGATCTTTATGCTTGATCTGGTTCCTATTGTCAAAAAACAAAAAAGGGGGTTTGAATTCGTAAAACACTGTATAAATGATGTCAAAGCTTCTTTCTATAAATGTTCTTTTCTCTCGATTCTCATTTTCAGGGAAGCAAATGCTTTAGTTAAATTTGTTGCTCCTCTCATATCCTTTGTTGTTTGTTGTAATAATAAGAACTCATTGCTTGATTGTGTGGAGGAAGGAAGAGAGGAATGACCACTTGCATACCTTACTTTTACGAAAAGACTAAAAGTCTTCGTAGGTCTCTTTCATTTAGTAGTATTATTATGATTATTTTTTAATCAATTTGATAACTTTCGGTTTTGCTTTTGACTTGGGAGATGCCTTGAAGGAGCGGGCAACGGGAATGAAATTGATTTCTTTTTAATTTTTCTTTTCATAAATCAATAATTAGTGGAGAAAGGATTTAAATCCTTAATATTTTAACTGAAAATATTTAGGCATAAATGAACTTTTAGTCCCTACATTTTGGTTTTTTTTTTCCATTTTGGTCCATACATTTTAATTTTACCACTTTTAGTCTCTAAATCAATTAACGCATGTTATTTTCGTCCTTTCCGTTGGTCAGCCGACGAAAATATCTGACGTGGCTAACAGAGGAATTAAAATATTATAAAAAATGCCACATCACCCATGACACATCAGCACGTTAGCATTTTAATTAATAAAAAAATAAAAAAATAAAAAAAAGCCCAGAAAATAAAAAGCTAGGTCAGAAAATAAATAAATAAAAATTTAAAATAAACATTAATCTTTTTTTTTCTTTTTTTTTTACTTTTCATTTTTTTTCCGTAAGAACCTACATGCTCAAGCCTAGAAAAGTTCAAAACCAGAAAAATTCACATCTTGGTGGACTTTGGAATCCTTTGATCTTAATTAATTATTTATTAATCTAAATGAAGAACACACAAGTAAGAAGAGAAAACAAAATCAAAAGCACCCACATCACAATAACCAAAAACCCAAGCTCTAACATTCCAATTTTCAAAATTGTACCTCATTTTCTCAGCTACCAAATAAAAACACATACAAAAAAAAGGTGTCATTTAAGCTATATAACCACATCAACCTCACAAAAACTTAACATTTTCCATTGCCCACATCACAAATAACCAAGAATCCAGCAAACCCAAAAGATCCAGAATACCCATACAGCCACAAGAAAAACAAACCAAAAAACTCATCAATCATCAGATCTCAAAGGCCAAAATAACCAAGAATCCAGGCTCAAAATCCCCATCACCAAAAATTTTCCCCCATTTTCTCAGCCACCAAACAACCCCACCAAATTAAAAAAAAAAAAGAAGAAGAAGCTCAAAGGTGAGATTCCAAAGCACGTCGAGGATCACCACGGGCTTCGAGTAGGCCCAATCGCTCTGGCGCTCCTCGAGCTGCTTCATCGTGGTCTCCCGAACCATCATCGATGACTCGCGCATCACGCGGCGGCTGTTGGCTTGGCGAAGGAACCGCGTGGCCTGGCTAAGGCTCTGGCGCTGCATGAATCGGCGTTGATGATTGGGTTTTCTCTAGGGTTTGTTGAGGATTTGTGGTCTGGAATTTATGGATTTTGGTTTGATGATTGGGTTTTGTTTTGTTGTTGATGTTGGATGATTTAGATGTTTTGTTCTTGATTTGGTTGGGTTTTAATTTACTAGTTTTGGAGATATGTTTGGGATGAAATTCTATGTATTTAGTTGAATTTGTGTTATGAGAAATGTTGGAAAAGAAAATCTTTGAGTATTATGTTCTTCGTTCTTGTGATTTGGGGTTGTGTTCTTGTAATCTGGGTTTAAGTTCTTGTTTATACATGTTCTTCAACATGATTTGAATTTATGTGTTTTTACGTTTTTAATTTTGTTTTTTAATTTTTTTAATTTTGCTAAAATTGATAAATTTACATAAGTGATGTGTCATGGGTGATATTTTATAATATTTTAATTCCTCCAGCTGCCACCTCAGCTATTTCCGTCGGTTAACCGACGGAAAGGACGAAAAAAACACGCGTTAATTGGTTTAGGGACTAAAAGTGGTAAAATTAAAATGTAGGGACCAAAATGGAAAAAAAGTCAAAACATTGGGACTAAAAGTGCATTTACGCCAAATATTTATTAGGATCTGGTTTACCTCTAGTACTTGTTTTAACTGGACATCTTCTTTCATTTTAAATAACAATGGCAAGTGGTAGCAAGTTTTAATCTCCACTTTTTATTTAGTTAGTAGGTGATGTAACAGTTTCTTAGTAAAAGAAAATAAGATTCCAGCTAAAAAAGTACTGGAAATAAGTCAAATCCTATAAAAAAAAATGTTAATAAGTTGAGCTATAATGCTTTTGACAAAAAATTAAAAAAAATATAAAGAATTTGTTGATTTGACCCATAACAGTTAGAGGATGTGAATGATCAACCCTTTAATGAACCAATCACATGGAGAATATCATTTCAACTAAAAATAATTTAGTTTATCCCCTGTGTATATATTTATATTAAAAGAATCATTACATTTAAAAATAATTTTTGATCATTGTTTTGCCAGGAAGATTCCTAGAAGAAAAGGACCACTTGCGCACCTACTTTGTTTAAAGGAAAATGAAAAGGGGTTCAATTGTTACTTGTTAATGGGAAATAAATACTAAGAACAACCAGTTTAGTTAGTAAGGGAAAAAAGAAAAGGTTGGAGAAGGCCGCGTTGTTTCAAGCTGCTTTTGTGCTTTATACCTGATGATGCAAAGAAGATCAGTAGGCTGGATGCTTCGGACTTGAAAGGACCACTTGCTCTCTCAACGGCCTAAAGAAAGAAAGAAAAGCAATCAAAGGTGACCGGGGTTGCCGGCCAAGAACTCTCCGATGGCAAAGTTAGTTTTTCTCTCTATATTTTTGGAGTTCCAACTTTTTGGGAGCAAATTCAAAACGTACATTTGCTTTGTCTGAATCAGCGTTTATATAGTGTTCTAATAGACGGTTATCGAAATTGAAACCTCCCCTGGATTCAAGGAGGCACAAGGATTAAACGTAACTTCCATAACCGTTTAGGAGTTATGCTTCTATTTCATAACGGATACCCTGCAGTTATGCGTGGGATAAGGAATTATCACATTATATTCGGAGATTTTCCTAAGTATGATACCCTCGTCCTGGCATTCCCTCGTCGAGTGTACTTTGGCACATGAGCAGGAGCCGTCTCGTCTAATGGACGAATTCCTTCAGGACGAGATTGTCAGCACTCTGGACGAGCGCCTCATTCTCTGGTGGCGCTTACCTCATCCAAGGCTCTTCCTCCTTGGACGAGGTAGTTATAGGTAGGTTTCCGAGGGTGCTTACAATTCCAGCCGGGTTACGGACGACCTATATGGACGACTTTTAGATAGGCACAATCAGTACCCTATCAGTTGCCCCCTTGTCCAAGGGTTGTCCAAAGCTTTTGGTTTTTGGACACGTTTCATCATGTCACCCCACGTGTCTCGATGTAGAGGGTGGGGCTCCAACAGCCCCAAATTGTGCCACGTGCTAGTTTCCTTCGTCTAGAGTCATGTATTTTCTCTACGCTCATCTTTAGGCTTCCCTTACATTTCCACAATGTCAGAAGTTTTTTCTTCGTCTAGCAATAGTGTTGATAGAGAGATAGACAAATACCACAACACAACTAGCTATAGTGGTTCTAGTAGTGATAGCAATAGTAGCGGGGGTAATACCACAGACGAGTATGTTTCTAGGGTTCTTGGGGTTCCCCTAGAAGTCTTCCAGGAGGAATTTAGGATGAGAGTGGCATCTGGGTCTGGGGCTGGTCCCTCTAGTGCGCCCTCGTCCACTCAAAAGGACGAGGTTGAGACTGTATACAGTTGTGCTGTAGGGGTTCCGACTAAGACAGACAAGAGAAAATTAGCGTCCCTTAGGAGTTGGTACCAAATTCCAGACGAGTTAAATCCTAGGTTGGCCGTTCGTAATGAGTGGTGTTGCCAACCTCACTTTGGCATTGGGGTTTATGAAGCCTATCTTCTAGGGGGTCTTAGGCTGCCTCTCAATGCTTTTGCTAGGGAGTTGCTCACTAGATTAGGTTTAGGGTTGTGTCAACTTAATCCCAATGCATGGAGACTAGTCGTTTCTATGCAAATTTTGTGGAGAGAGGTTTTTGAAGGGGATTGTCCTCTTACCGTGGACGAATTCCTTTTTTGCTACTAACCCTCTGAAATTAGCCAATCCCGTGGCTTCTATCAGTTTACAGCCAGGAGAAAAGATTGTAGGATTATAAAGTCATTGGTTACCTCGGATAGGAGTTGGAAGACGGAGTTTTTCTTCGTCTCAGGTTTTTGGGCAGGGCACCCTGTTGAGTTGAGCAGGGATTCGTTTGCCCCATATACAGGAGAGTTAGGGAACCTTCGTCCTGAATGTATGCTTACCACTATTGTAACATTACCTTTATTACATGTCTTTCTATACTAAGCTCCTCGTCCTTATTACAGGTGTTAGAAGGCCGTCTTTGAACAAGTTTTATTTGGGACGCGTTCAAAAGGCTCATCTTCACCCAGAGAGGGACTTCCATTCTTTGGTCACCTTTCAACGTCTCGCGACTTGGGGACTTGGCCCAGAACTTTCTCCAGAAGCCTTAGCCCACGAGATTACAATCCGTCGACGTAAGTTCTTGTCTTGGCATTTTTTTTTTATCGTTATCAATTTAATCATGTCGTCACAGACACATTTGTTGATTTATTCATCTATATTTATTTATATATTTTTTATTTATTTTATGGATGGCTACCATGAAGGAGAATAAAGGCAAGGGAGTTGCGGACGAGCCTACTAGTTAAGACGCCGAAACTAGGGCTCGTCCTGCTGCTGGTGACAAGAGAAGTCTGTCGAAGGCTATTGATCTTGAAAACCTCCCCAGCCGGAGAGCGAAGCATAAGAGGTCGTCCAAGCTTGGGGTCGTCTTTCCCGCTGTCCCTGTTCCTCATTCATCTCAATCGCCGTCCATCTAGATTCTCGACGTGGAGTCGTCTGAGTCTACTCACCCTCCTCCATCTAAAACTAGCGTTCCTACCTCATCCCAGCCTCCTGTTGAAGTTGCGTTGAACCTTCTTGAGAGTGAGGGCTTGGCCTGGGAGAGGTTTCAAAAAGCAGTTTCTGACAAGGACGTGGCTGCATGCTATAACATGTCCTTGAAAGATTTTGAACACTCAGGTGTCCGATCTTTTCAAGGTAATTGATATAAACTTCTTCTCGTCGTTCGTTTTTTTTTTTTTTTTTGTCATTACACTTGTTTGCTTTGCTTAATATGAAAATTCGTAATTGCTTGTGCATGCCATGTCCAAGTTCATAGCTGCGTCCAGGCAGGCTACTAAGCTGGATAGGACGAGGCTTTTATTGGGGAGGAGGATTCAGGAAGTCAGGGACGACTACAAAGGCTGGGCTGAGACGGCGGCTAAGGCTAAGGACGAGGCCAAGGGTTTGTTGAACCTCGTCGAGGAGCTAAAAACTGACATAGTGGAAAAGACTCTCGTCTTGACCACTTTCAGAGGAAGATCGACGAGCTAAGCAACTCCCTTGTGAAGGCTAAGGATGATGATGTGGAGGAATTCAAGGCCTCAAAGCAATTAACTGACGTTCTGGACGCCAACTATGCAGCTGGATTTGAAGATTTTCACGTGGAAGCGAAAGAAAAGTTTCTAGAGGTTGATTTCAGCCCTATTGTCCTTCAATTAGGGGGTGCTGCTAGTTCTTTTCTTCAGAAACCGGACCAAAGTGCGCTTTGCCCCTTCTTTCATGCTCGCCCCAATTCTAGTAAACTTCTCAGGCTGGTTATCGTCCAAAGAGACGTCTTCTAATACTTCAGTGGGCTCCACTGTGATCCTTCTCCCGTCTATACTCATTGTCTGCATGTGCTCGTCCATTGCCAGCATAGCTAAGTAGCATTCTCTGGCGGCCAACTGATTTCCTTGTACTTGGCCTACCCCGTGCTCGGTTGGAAATTTGATGGACAAGTGGTAAGTAGAGGTTACCGCCTTCCAGCTATTCAAAGTCGGTCTTCCAATGATTGCATTATATGACGATGCACAATCAACAACAAGAAAATTTACCTCCTTGGTTATCTGCTGTGGATATGTTCCAACGACCACTGGTAATGTGATGGTGCCCACCGGTTGCACCTTCATTCCTCCGAATCCCACCAACGGCGAGTGCACTGGCCGAAGTTGGTCTCGTCCTAGCCTCATTTGTTGGAAGGCAGGGTAATAAAGAATATCTGCAGAGCTACCATTATCTATCAACACCCTCCTAGTCATATAATCGGAAATGAGCAAGGTGATGACTATCGCGTCATCGTGTGGGTGATGGAGTCGTTCTGCATCCTCGTCCGTGAATGTAACAGCCTGCTCATTGACTTGCTTCATCTTAGGAAGTCATCCAAACAGCTGGATGTTCTGCACCACCTTGAGGTATGTTTTCCTTCACTTGGATGACTGCACTGTCGAGTTCCCTCCTACAATTACCCTTATCTCTCCCAGTGGGGGTCATGATGGCTCTTCCACCTTAGCTTTCAGTTTCTTATCCCTCTGATCTCGTCTAAGGAAGTTCCTTAACTTTCCTTATCTAATAAGATTCTCTATTTGCTGCTTCAGATCAAAGCACTCGTCCGTGTCATGCTCGTGATCCCAATGAAAGCGGCAATTCTTGCTCCTATTGCATTTATTGGGATCGCCCTTCATCTTATCCGGCCACTTCAAGGACGGATCATCCTTGATCTGCATAAGAACCTGCTATAGTGGCATGGTCAGGGGCGTATATTGCTGACTCCTGGCGAAGGAACTTGCCTTTTTCCCATCCTTGTCTTTCCTCTCATCTAGTCGAGCTTTCTTGGGACAAGGTCCTTGATCCGAGTAATGATGGTGGCCTGCTTCCGAGTGCTCTGCCCTTTTTCTTCTCTTGGCTATGATAGCATCCTCAGTATTCATGAAATTCTGGGCCGAGTGGACGAGCTCGGCCATAGTCTGGGGTTCCTGCTCGTAGAGCTTGTGAATGAATAAGTCAGAATTGACCCCGTTATGGAAGGCAGCCAGCAACAACTTGTCATCCATCTCGTCCACCGTCAGGGCTTCCCTATTGAATTGGGTAATGAAGGATCGTAGACTTTCATTTTCCCCTTGCTCTATAGTCAACAAGTTGGAAGATGAACGTTTGTGGTGTTGTCCTCCAATGAAGTTATTGACAAACAACTTACTCAACTCTTCAAATGATCCCACCGAATTTGGGGGTATCTTACTGAACCACACCCGCGCTGGTCCCTTAAGTGTGGTGGGGAAAGCTCTGCACATGATCTTGCCCGGGACCCCTTGAAGGTGCATGGTTGTCTTGAAAGTTGCAATGTGATCGCAAAGGTCGCGATTTCCATCATACGAGTCCAAAGAAGGCATTTTGAATTTCGGGGGTAGAGGATGACTGTTGATGGAAGTTGTGAAAGGGGAGTCCGTTCGGTGAACCATATCGTCTACTGGGTTTGCCCCCTCATATTCTCCCTCATCTCATCCATGGCTTTCCTCATCTGGTCTATCTCTCTTTCCAAGTGCGGCATTCTTCTTGAAGCGGTACCCCTTGTCTGATTCTCGGATTCGACATTTTCTCCTCCTTCTTCCTGACTCGGGGCCCGTCCCTCCGTGTGCCCATCTTGGCGCTGCCTCCTGAGGTTGATCTCCCTATTCAACTCCTGATTCTGATGTGTCAATTCTGCCATAGTGGTGGCCATGGATTGTATGTGTTGAATAGAAGGCGGTGGCATGACAGGTGCTGATCCGCAATCGCGAAGGGGATTACTAGATGCATCCCTACTCTCCTGGTGGCTTGGGCTAGTAGCCCTTGATCTCGTTCGAACCATTCAGCCTTTTTTCTGGGAAAGGCTAATCCTTGACAACAAAAACACAGTCGAATGAAAAAAACAGTGAACAGTGCTCGTTTGTTTTTTCTTATCTCATTTGTTTCCCACAGACGGCGCCAACTGATGATGCAAAGAAGATTAGTAGGCTGGATGCTTCAGACTTGAAAGGACCACTTGCTCTCTCAACAGCCTGAAGAAAGAAAGAAAAGTGTTCAAAGGTGACCGGGGCTGCCGGCCAAGAACCCTCCGATGGCAAAGTTAGTTTTTCTCTTTATATTTTTGGAGTTCCAAATTTTTGGGAGCAAATTCAAAACGTACCTTTGCTTTTTCTGAATCAGCGTTTATATAGTGTTCTAATAGACGGTTATCGAAATCGAAACCTCCCCTGGATTCAAGGAGGCGCAAGGATTAAACGTAACTTCCATAATCGTTTAGGAGTTATGCTTCTATTTCACAACGGATACTTGGCAGTTATGCGTGGGATAAGGAATTATCACATTATATTCGGAGATTTTCCTAAGTATGATACCCTCGTCCTGACATTCTCTCGTCGAGTGTACTTTGGCACATGAGTAGGGGCCGTCTCGTCTAACAGACGAATTCCTTCAGGACGAGATTGTCAGCACTCTGGACGAGCGCCTCATTCTCTGGTGGCGCTTACCTCGTCCTCAGCACTCTGGACGAGCGCCTCATTCTCTGGTGGCACTTACCTCGTTTAAGGCTCTTCCTCCTTGGTCGAGGTAGTTACAGGTAGGTTTCCGAGGGTGCTTACAATTCCAGCCGGGTTACGAACGACCTATATGGACGACTTCGAGATAGGCACAATTAGTCTCCTATCAATACCTACTGCTGCAATTCCTTAAATCTGTAAGTTTTCACCTTTCAGACACATCTTATCTCTTTTATTTCTCTTTTCTCAAAAAATTCACGTTAAATCATATTCTTCTTCCCTAATTATTTTACTTTCTACACACATCCTTCAAATTGTTTTTTTTTTTAATTTTTTTTTTTTTAATCCTTATTGTGGTTCAAGAATTTACCAACAAATTTCCATTGGCTTCAATGAGTACTCAAGAAGCCTCACCGTTGACATCATCTTCTTCTTCTTCAAGACGGTGGATATATGATGTTTTTCTTAGTTTTAGAGGCATGGACACACACAATAATTTTACGGATCATCTATATGCTGCTTTGCAACGCTCGGGTATTTTCACATTTAGAGACAATGAAAGCCTTTAGAGAGGAAAATCTATTTCACCAAAGCTCTTGAAAGCAATAGAAAAATCAAGAATTTCTATTGTTTTACTATAAAAAAAACTATGCATCTTCGACATGGTGCTTAGATGAACTTGCAAAGATCATTCAATGTATGAAAGTGATGAGAATGATAGTTCTACCTATATTTTATAATGTGGATCCATCTGATGTACGCAAGCAGAGGGGAACTTTTGCACAAGCCTTTGCTGAGCATGAAAAACGTTTGAAGGATAACGTGGAAAAGTTGCAAACTTGGAGGACTACCTTGATTGAAGTGGCCAATCTCTCTGGATGGCATTCACAAGATAGGTAATGAAATTTGAAAATTTTGTAATGTTTCAAACGACTCTTCCTAAATATGCCATGAATTATATATCTACAATACGATATTTTGACTATAATATATGTTGTGTTAAATCCACCCTCACAATACATGATAGGTAATTTATATTATTATAAAGTATAAACAAAGTAAGATTCGATGGTTTCATCCTTTACTTTACCAAAAAATACCTCATAACATAGTTTGAAATAAAATGAAAGAATTTGAAATATAGAATATGATAAGGTTAAAATTGTTAAATAAGAAGATTCAGAATAAATCTCAAGTGTTGGAAAGTGGGAGAAAAAAATAAGAATGAGAAAGAGGGTATTTTTTTCAATTTTTTTAAAATTTTAGAATAATACCAAACATAATTACTAAAAATATGATTTGGAACCCAATAGCATGAACAATGGATTAATATGTTGACCGTAATCAAATCTCATATAAGTTCAGAGTTAAAAATTTGATCTATTGTACAGCCACTACAAGTATCGCCAAAATCTAAAAGCAATGAAAACGGTAAAGAGAACACATATTTGGTTAAGAAATAATAAATATATAAATAACAAACCAGCCAAGTCAACAAGCGAACTTGTTTCAAATTATCAGAACTTTGATGCTCTAAATCTTAAGAACTTTTTGGATGGAAAAACTAACGAACACACTAGTTTGGTTAACTTTTGTGGTTTTGCAATAAATCAAATTAAGATCAATATTGTAAAAGCATAGGGAGGGATTTTTTATCTAGGCTCAATGAAAGAAGGCTCTCTTTAAATAGTTTGCCCTGTATCAAGTCAAGGAGTAGTAACATTGAATATTTTAAGTCGTTAGACTAGAAAAGAAAGTTTACTTCTTACTGAAATCACAATCGAGCAGACTTATTTAAGTTTGGGTCCATAGAATGTCAAGCGAGAGTTCGTAAACTTTTTGTATGAAGTTCGCTGGAACGAGTCTTCTCAAATTTGATTTCTTCAATGTTATTCCTTGACTTTATATTAAGAAAACTATTTAAATACAACCCTATCTAACACTTATTAAACTAAACACAGGAATTAGCCAACACAAATGTTTTTTTTATTATTAAAATTAGCCAACACAAATGTAAAACTTAACGATTACAAATAAAGTAGCAATAGAATTAAAGACCTTTATTATAATTAGGTGAATAAAATTCTATTTAAAAAGAGCTTTAAAATTGAATTATGCAAAATTACAAACAAAGTGGTGAGGGCCTTAATTTAGCTAAATAAAATTTCTTTCTAAAAAGAAAATAGCCACTGAGATTTTTTTTTTTTTTTTTTTTTTTTTTTTTTTTTTTTTTTTTTTTTTTTTTTTTTTTTTTTTTTTTTTTTTTTTTTAAGTTCTGTTATACACGCTGTATATGTATCCTGTGGTTCAGTACATAAGAGCTTAAATTATTTTAAAAGTTAAAAGAATTTCAAGTTACTCTTCTTCTTTTTTGATAAATAATTTTCAAGTTACTTTAATCATCTATCATAATTTTTAAGTTATGTAGTAAACTTAGTCTTGAATAATCAATTATCAAAATGTAACTTAAATTAGTTTTCATTTTATTTCTATTACCTATTTTATTATTCAATTTAATGATTAAAGTGAAATATTTATGGGAGAGGAGATTTGAATTTTAATTTGAACTATAAACATCTCTATAGAAAATATCAAGAGGTGCTAATTGAATTACAAAGCTCTTTAACATATAAGTGAAATATTTTCTTTGATAACATTTATAACTTTTAATGAACTTCTACTAGTGCGCACAATAGAGTACATATAAAATAGAACATATTTTATGCGTCATTAGTTTGAGATGCACTTGGACTTTGTGGAGTCCTGAAAAGATTAACCACGAAAAGATCAACCAAAATACTTGCTTCATCTACTTGCTTCATTTACCTATCAAAAAAAAAATAAAAAATACTTGCTTCATTTACAATTTTTTATTGCGTGATTAATTTGAAATGTACAGTAGCTCAAGCAAATACAAATTCTTGTGGCCGCTCTAGAAAAACTAAGGAAAGCAATACTAGACACAAATGTTAACGTAATTTGATAAACTCTATGCTTACATTCAAGGGCAACAAAAAAAAAAAAAAAAAAAAAAATGAAAGGTGTAGATGCTCATTTTTTAGAAGCCTAGCAGGAGGAAAAGCCCAAAGATATGGGCAGAAGAGAGTGGGATGGAAATACCATTAAACTCAAGTGATGGGAATAATGGATCATGGGTCTATAAAGCAAATAAATGGACTCTGAAAAAGTAAATGGGTCTAAAAAGGCCCGGAAGAAAGAAATAGCAAACCCATGGGCAGTATGGATGTAGAAAAGTGAGAATGAGCCACAGCTATCGTAGTAAACTCGAAGCAATGTAAGCAAAGAGAGTAAGGGGAAATGGAGAATCCATGAGCCCCAAAGCTGAAGTATGAAACACTTGGGCCAAGGAAGCCCAAGAAGTTAGTAAAAGCCCATGGGAAGCATAGCATTGGAAAGGGCCGAGAATGCTCCAAGTAAGTAAACGGGCCAAGGATGCCCAAAGAAAAGTAGGCAGGGTGAGGAAGCCCGCAAGTAGTAAAGGGCCTAATGAGTTTATTGGGCCATCAGAGAAGGAATGAACAGTAAAGCCCACAGAAGCCCAACAACCCTGGGTCAAGTAGACTTTGCGGCAGACATAACAGAATGATGTGGCAGGAAACAAATAACAAGGTTGAGAATAGAAGCATGAAACAACCCATAATCGGGCAAATGACCATCCCCTAAAGAAGTAAGTCATAAATGAGAAGTCAGGGAAAGCAGCCCATGCCATAAGAAGTTAAAAATGAACGGCAAATTGGGTAGATGGACGTTCAGACCGCAGCAAACACATGCGTAGCAGGGTAGAATTTGGACAAGCATGGAGGTAAGGCACGCGCAAGGCCCAGACACCACCAGCCTGTACCCAGCCAATACAGGAAGTTGTGAGGTCATGGTTCAGAGGTAAGAGGGCATAGTTTGGTGGTAGGGAGGGGGAAAAACCCATTTTCATGTTTCCTGCTCAAGCTCTTTTGGAGGCAATGTCCTGCTGGGATGACATACCACCCAAAAGAGGCAAAGTTGAGTTGGAACCACTAGGTGCATGCCATAAGGGACGGAGAGAAGGAGAGTACTTACACTGTGGCAGGTAAGAATGCCACGGCAAGGAAGCAAACAAAAGATCCTTCTTTGTCTGGTGAGGTGGAGTGGCGTGGCCAGCGCAGGTAAGTGGTGCTGGTTGGGTGACTAGCCAGTCAGTAATGGTCGGCAAGGTCACCCGCGCCAGACAAAAACGGTTAAAGGCTAAATGGTAAAAGCCAAGCACGACTGGCATTATATAAGGAGGCTTTGCTGTGCACGGCAAGGAGGGGCAACCTCTGGGAGAATAATAGCTAGAATTAAAAAGACAGTAAGAGTAAAAAACCAAGAGAATTGAAAGAAAAGAAAGAACCAAGGAATAGAGAGAAGAGTAAGAAAAAAGAGAGAGAACAGAGTGGTAGGCATGCACCACATGGGTTAATCTCCCTCTCCCTCACTAACCCATGTTCTCTAGTAATAGAGAAGGACCTCACTAAACATAAGTCATTCAGACCCACTCCTTCAAAGCAGTTAATTTCTCCTTCAGAGAGATTAGTCGCGTTGAAGAGGTGATTTCCCTTCTTGACTTAGGTTCGGCAATGTAACTTGATATGACAGACTGACATTTATTTCTTTTAATAAGCTTATTGTTCTTCATTCAATACCTACCTTTTTGTTGTTATTTCATAAAACGAGCATTCCTTATCAAAGCCCATTATTCACTTTTGTCTTAATCGTAAAGGAATTTTCATTATTGTCTTTATTGTATCTGCCTGCCATGGGCATGTCATCAAAGCCTAATTAACAGGAGCATCGTTTGCACACAAGTCGGACCAAGGAGGGTTGCTCTTGGACCAGTCCCAACTCCCTGATCCAAAAAACTTTAGGCCTAGTGTAGCAGCAGAGCTCAGCCCAACATTTGCAAAAAGAGCCCACACATTTAAATTGGCAACTTCCCTGAGGAGTTAGGAAACATATAGGGACAGAGATCCTCGCAAACAAATTTCACCAAAATCCAGGACAACGCGTAACATGAGCGGTATCCCTTCGCAGGCTGAGTCGAGGCCAACAACGCCCCACTAGCCTAACTAGGTAGAAAACATCAACGGATTGGGGGCTGAACCCAGCCGTAGGCAAGGAATCCCATTGACAATACCAATGCTTTTGTTGAGGTGCTCCAAGTATTGCAACACTCGCAACAGCAGATGATGGAGAAAATTCGTCAGTTAAAAACAGAGAAGACTAAGGAGAATGGAAGCCAGCACGTCCCAAAGCATGTGGCTGACAAAGAGGAGATGCTAGTCAGAGGTGTCTCGCAAAATGAAGGACAGTTCTACATCACCAGGGCCGAAGTGGCAGCTCTTTTAGAGCAAGAGAGGGCCAGAGCACCCAAGGAGAGATTCTACGCACGGAGATCTCCTTATCCGTTAAGAGTGCTTAGCAAGCCATATGAACCACGCGCTTTTGTGCAATATGATGGTAAGAAGGGTAGTGTTGTCGAGCACGTAAGCAAATTCATCGATACTCTTGGCCCTTATGCGGCAGAAGAGGACTTATTTCTGCTGGAATTTTCCAAATCACTATGCGATCATGCCTACACCTGGTACATAGGCCTAAAACCAGGATCAATCCTAACCTGGGATGACATGGTGGATGTATTTTGCACCAAGTACTTCCACGGATAGGAAACAGTGACGCTTGCTACTTTGCAAGATGCCAAGCAAAGAAACGGAGAAGATATAATGGAGTACATCAAGAGATTTAGAGACATAGCGCTTAATTGCTATGACCATTGTGAGGAAAAGACATTGGTGGAGATGTGTATGACAAATATGATTAAAGAATACAGAGCTGTTCTGGAAAACTTGGAGATTTCTCAGTTTGCGCAGCTGTTACAGAAAGCCAGAAAGACCGCTTAATCGATGAGGCCAAGTTCCGATAAAAGGAACGCCTCGCAGGCCATGGCGGCATCCATTGGCGAAAGGAAGAGAAAAATAGACGGGAGGGAGTACGATACCCCTCCACCAATACCATGCACCCCAAAGGAGTTGGATGTGCTCTTGGATAGGTGGATAGCAGACAGAGTTTTTAAGCCCAATCAAGTTGCCAAGGAGCCCACAGAAGAAGAGCGAAGGGACCCACGCTTCTGCCACTTGCACAATTATGTGCAGCATCCTATCGCAGAATGTTGGGCGTTCCGCAGATTGGTGCATCGCAAGATCAAAGAAGGGACCTTAGAGCTATCGTAGCAAGAAGTTTAGAGGAACCCACTCCCAAACCACAAAGGGAAGGGTGTGGTGGCGGTGGTAATCTGTGTGGACCCAGGGGAAGACGAGGAGGAGAATCCAACCCTGCTTGCCACGACAATCACCACCTTATAGAAGAGCTCCAAGTTTAAAAATCTGTTTGACCAACTAGGCCTTATAGCAAAAGAGCGGAGGACAGCTACAGAGGCCCTAGTAAGCATTGCCTCTGGGGCTGGAGTAGAATGCTTGTCAGCAGAAGTTGCAAATGATAGAGCTCTCTTACAAGAATCAACTGAAATCACCTTCAGTAATGAGGTTATGGAAGTGGGATGCCCTGACCACAAGAGGCCCCTTTACTTAGCTACGTCTATAAATCAGATCCCCATCAAGAGAACCTTAGTGGATATTAGTGCCTCGGTAAACCTGGTACCATTAAGCACCCTGCAGGCGGCAGGAATCTCAGAAATAAAAATCCAAGGGTGCCCAATGGAAGTAACTGGGTTTGGAGGAAGTGGTGAATATACCTCCGACCACATTCAACTATGGTTAAAGGTGGGCCTTATAGCCTCTTTAGCTCAGTTCCATGTGGTAAAAATGGAGGTTTCATACCATGTGCTCTTGGGGAGATCGTGGCTGCACAAGCACTGGTTGGTACCATCTACTTACCACTAGTGTGTGAAAGGGAGGTTAAATGGCAGGATGATACGCATAGCGGCAAACCCATCACCATTTGAGCAAGCGGAGGCTCATTTAGTAGAGACCATGTTTTATGACCATTGGGTACCATCTGGGGAAAGCTCAGTATCGAAACCAAGGGGCACCTTTATCCCTAGGTGGGAGGACGTTCGAGGTGACCTAAAACCTGATCTAAGAGAATTACTCTTTCAGAAGAAGAAGAAGAGAAAAGAAACACCTGCTGCAAAACCAGGTGACATGCCACAATGCGTTAGGGTCCGAGGACCCGACGGCAGGGTCGTGTATAAATTATGAAGGTACGTGGGGCCCATGAGTGAAACATAAGCGGGCCCCAGACAAGAATGGTAGCAAAAAAGCCTGGTGTGTTGCATAGCTCAAGAAGGCTCAGAAGAAGGAAACCATGGAGAAAGAGACGAGGAGGTTACGACAGATAAGGATGTACAGGTTACGGCAGATGAGAAGTTGGAGGAAGTCAACTTGGGGTTCGACTCACAAGAACCAAGGCCCATCTCAATTAGTTCAAAGTTGTCAGAAAAGGAAAAATTGGAGTTCATACTATTGTTGAAGGAATACAAAGACGTCTTTGTGTGGGATTATAATGAAATGCCAGGATTGGATCCTGGGCTAGTAGTGCATACGCTGAATGTGGACCTAGAGGCCAGGCCAGTTGCCCAGCTTGCTAGAATTTTCCACACTAAAATAGAAGAACAAATAGTCAAGGAGGTACAGAAGCTGTTGACCACAAGATTCATCAAACCCATTTAACATCCACGTTGGTTATCAAGTATAGTGCTAGTGAAGAAGAAGAACGGGCAGATAAGGTGCTGCGTAGATTTCAGAATTCTCAACAGGGTTTGCCCGAAAGATGAATTCTCACTGTCAAACATGGACTTACTAATAGATTTTGCGGCGGGAAGCGCCATGTTTTCTTTCATGGATGGGTTCAGTGGATACAATCAGATCATAATGGCGCCAAAGGATACAAAAAAGACTGCTTTTAGAACACCTATAGGCAACTTTTACTATACAGTAATGCCATTTGGGTTAAAGAACACAAGTGCAATTTATCAAAGGACAATGACAGCTATATTCCATGACATGATGCATCGAGAATTAGAGGACTATGTGGATGACATAGTGGTAAAGTCAAAGAAGTGGGAAGAACACATCTAAGTGTTGAGGAGGGTATTCGAAAGGTGCAGAACTTTCAAGCTTAGAATGAATCCCCTCAAATGCGCATTCAGAGTATCTTCAGGGAAATTCTTAGGTTTTCTGGTCCACAGCAGAGGAATAGACGTAGACCCAGCCAAGGCTACAACCATAGCCACTATGAATCCTACAGCCACAGTAAAGGAGTTGAAAATTTTTTTGGGGAAGGTCTCATTTATTTGAAGATTCATCCCCGGACTAGCATCCATCACCTTTGCTTTCGAAAAATTGCTAGAAAAATGGCAAAACTTTGAGTGGGGAGAGGTACAGCAGGCAGCCTTTAAAAGGCTACAACAGATCATGATAAATCTTCCTACTGTGCAAGCCCCAGTCTGCAAGAAGCCACTATTGTTATACTTAGCCACCAACTAGTACACTGTGGGAGCGTTGATCGCCCAGGAGGATGGGAATGGTATGGAATGGCCAATTTATTACATCATTCGAGCTCTAAAAGACACAAAAACTCGCTACCCGAGGGCAGAAAGAGCATGCTTGGCTATCGTGTATGCCTCGCAAATGTTATGTCATTATTTCCTGACTTACGAGGTATGGTTGATGACTAAGTCTCACACCATTAAAGCCTTATTGCAACATCCAATTCTCTCCGACAGAATCTCTCAGTGGTTGTTGCAATTATCACAGTATGACTTGAAGGCGGGAACGCCCAAGGCAGTAAAGAGCCAGGCTATAGCGGATTTGTTAGCGTAGTTCCCAAGAGAAGAAGAATTCCCGCTCGATGATGAGGTCCTGAGAGAAGTAGCTGCGGCAGAAGAAGTTGGAGAACGGTGGGTGATGAAATTTGATGGGTCTTTTACTGCCCAATTAGGGGGAGTAGGAGTAGTTTTGTATCATGAAGAAAACGAGGCTGAAGCACTATCATTCAAATTGAAATTCCCCTGTTCAAATAACACGGCAGAATATGAAGCCTATTTAACTAGGTTAGACACGACCCTTGAAATGGGGGTCAAACACTTGAAAGTGATAGGGGACTCAAACCTAATGGTCTGCCAAACCAAAGGAAGTTTCTCTTTAAAGGAACCCAGCCTAGCCCCTTACAGGGCAATGGCCCAAAAGATGGAGGAAAAGTTTTTGACCTTTGAAATAGAGCACACACCGAGAAGCAAAAATCGGTTCGCAGATGCGCTGGCCACATTAGGCTCACAAATAGTATTCGAAGGGGATAGCGCCAAGATAGAAGTCAGTAAGAGGAAAGAATCTATTATCAAAATATTGAAGGAAAAGTTCCAAGAGGAGCAATGTGAAGAGGATTGGCGGAATCCTATAAGGGAGGTCTTGATAAAAGGAGGTGAGCCAGCGGAGTTAAAGGTACTAAATGATTATGCCCTGGTAAGAGGGGAACTATACCGTAGGATGCCAGGAGGGGTCCTGCCCAAATGTGTGGGGAAAAAAAGAGGCCTAGAGAAAGTTGAAGGAGATACATGACAAGACCTGTGGATCCTGCGGAGAGATCAGCCTCTACCACAGACTCCAAAGGGTAGGCTTTTACTGGCCAAGTATGGGAAAAGACGTGGACCAAGTCCAAGTCTAATGCGAGGCCTGCCAACTTGCGGCTGACAGAGAAGAAAGCTACGTTGTGTTCGTCAGCAAAGATTGGAGAAAGCCATTCACCCAATACTTAGCAGAAGGAGTCCTGCCACAAAAACACAGTGAGCGATACAAGCTTAAAAGGCTAGCAACACGTTACTTTCTGCACAACGGAGTCCTATTCAAAAAAGGGTATGATGGAGACCCACTAAGTTGTTTGGGCTCTGAGGAAGCGAAAAGTATGATAAAGGAGGTACACGCGGGAGAATGTGGAGAGAACCAAAGAAAGAAGAAGTTATACAGATGCCTACTGTAGATGGGCTACTACTGGCCTGCCATGAAAAGGGACACGGCAGAATTTGTAAAAGGATGTCACAGCTGCCAGGTACAGGCAAACTTGATTCATACCCACCCACAACAATTGCACAGTGTGGTTACCCCATGGTCATTCCATACTTGGGGGCTTGATCTAGTGGAGCCAGTTAACCCACCATTACGCGGATACATATGGATCCTAGTGGCTACAGAATACTACACCAAGTGGGTAGAGGTAGTGCCACTTCACAAAGCCACGGGAGGAGCAGTGACAAATTTCATTAAGGCAAATATAATTGTAAGGTTCGGGGTGCCCCATAGAATCTTTAGCGACAACGGCACGCTGTTTGTCAACAGTGAAGTGAGGAGGATGTTGGAATTCTACCAAGTCAAGCACCATCGATCATCACCCTACTATCCTCAAGGAAATGGGCAAGTAGAAGCGACAAACGAAATTCTCATAAAAATCATCATTAAATGAGTCAAGAGTATACAGGAGGGAGGATGGGCAACGCATCTTCCAGATGCCCTTGGGCCTACAGGAGCTCGCCGAAGTCAACCACAGGATTTTCATCCTTCTCTTTAGTCTACAAAACAGAAGTGATGAGCCTAGCAAAAATAATGACCCCTTCCTTGCGGGTTATGCAAATGAAGGAAAAAGAAAAGGAGAATGAGGTTTTTACGGTAGAAAGGTATGAGGACTTAGAAGGGCTTGATGAGAAGAGAGAAGAAGCTCAGGAACGCAGCTGCAGATATAGACAGAGGATGACAGAAGCTTACAGCAAGATGACTAAAGAATGGGTATTCACAGAAGGACAACTCATGTTAAAGGTGGCAGATTATGTCAAGAAAGGCATGGCATGACCGTCTAAGTTTGCACTAAAATGGAAAGGACCCTTTGTGATAAGGGAGGCGCATCCTACTGGGTATTACCGCTTAACCCAGATAGATGGCAAGGACTTGATGGACCCCATCAATGGGAAGTGGCTGAAATGTTATTATGCGTAGAAGGAAGGAGAACGAGAGGTCACGAAATCACCCTTCTTTCCTTTTGAAGAGTCTTATGTTTCCCTTTTATTTTCTCTTGTTTTCTCTTATCTTTCAGGTGACTAAGTCATGAAACAAGGAATTGTAACATGCTTTCATGAAATATGCAATGAAAAGATATGAAGCATTATAAAACATCCCATGTCATAATAGTAGCAAGAAAAGAAAGCAGTTACCAAGTGTAGCATTTTATAGTTACAAAATCCAAATTATGGCAAACTCGCCAAATAAGTGCTATAAAAAAAAAAATAATAAAAAATAATAAAAAAGAGGAGGGAAGAGGTACTAAATAGAAAAGGAAATAAATCACATCAACGAAGTCCGGAGATAAGAGTTTGGTCACCAAAACGACCAGAACCACCAATGCTAGAAATGAGGCGATCACGACGACCCTCCAAGTCTGCCACCTCTTTCTTTAGGATCTCAAGGCGTGTGTTAATGGCATCAATGGCAGACTGAACCTTCCTCATAAAAAAGGCATGAGCAATCTCATGGAGATGGTCCAAGATGAATTCTACAGCAAACCCCATATTGACAAGCTCTTGAATCGCTGCCCTCCACTGCAGGATCCACTCAGTTGAAATAGTGTCAACAAAGTTATGCTCGATGTCGTTCATTACACTCCCTAACAGCTTTAGAAAATGCTCCCTAGTAGAACGACCGTACCGGAATTCTTGCATAAAGTCACCACGGTTACTGTAAATTGCCACGAAGTGGGAAGCGCAATCCTCAGGTATCCTAAAGCCATGGAAGTCGACATAGGGAGGCCCGAAACCCTAGAAATCTGCAGGATCGAGGTCATTAACCTCATGTTGGTTGAAGCGGGTGAAGAAGGTTGCAGCCTCACTCGCCGGATCCGGTACTGCGGCAGAACTGCTACCCACCTTAAACTGAGAGGGAACAGTGGGAAGAAAACCTAGCAGAAGGTGTAAGAAGTGGAATAAGAATACGCGAGGCAAGCAAATTGAAACGCACAACGACTAGGGAATGAAGAGAAGAGGAAAAAAGGAACTTACCGGGGCCTGCGAGAATGAGGGTAGTAGGAACGATAGAAACAGGTGCTATAGGTGCGGCTGAGGAAGTAACTGTAGGCATATCTTTGTTTGTTGCAACTTCTAACTCTTTAGAGGTTTGTGCAATGAGAAAGAATGGACATGAAAAATGACATGAAACGGCAGCAGGAAGAGTGTCACTGATATACATATAAAGGAGAGATGAAAAGAAAAAAAAAAGGAGGGGAGAAAGGAAATTTGGCAACACATAGAGATACATACCCATGAATTCAACTCCGTGCCCAGAACTTTCTTCTTCTCCTTCAGATTAGGAAACCCTCTTTTTTTTGGTAGGTTCATCATCAGAGTCCTCAAGAATATCCTTAGACTCTTCAGAGGATAAGTCCGTGTCAGGACCGCGTGTGGCAGAAGTAGGAATGGAGGAAGGGGTGATCACTAAGGAGGAGCCATCCTTCACAGCTTGGGATAGGGATGCGAAAGGATCACTGGTAGAGATAATAAGAGGTGCTACCGGAGAACCAGCCTCGGCCTGAACAACAGCAGCAGGGATAGCCCTTTCCTAGGAAGTGGGTGTCGAGGTAGGGAATGTGAATGGTCTCACTGATCCCTTCAGCAGGAACTCCCTAAGAAGCAACATGAGTTGCAAAGGTCGCAGCAGGAAACATCACATCCGCCACATCGAAGAGACCCTCTATAGGAGTACCCTTGGAGGCAGAAATCTCTTCAGCCGTAGGACGATACACAGAGATGGGTTCAGGATCGGCCTGAGAAAACAAAAGATGAAGGTTAGGGGCATGAATATATTAAAAAAAAAAAAAAAGGGAAGAAGAAGGCATACTTCAAACTCGGGCTCATCTAGTGGAATAGGATCAGATGAGTCTTCCTTGTACTTCGACTGCAAGAGAAAAATAAGAAGAAGGGGACAAGCAAGCAGGAGCACAGGGTTAGCCGCAAGAAGAACCCTAAAAAAGAATGATAAAGAATAAGGGAAAGTTAGAGATGACATACCCTTCGCTTAGTAGTGGTGGGCGCTTTGGGAGGAGAAGTTTTCCTTTTACTGCCCCGTGTCCTGCTGGAGGGAGGAGCATCAGTGGATGGCCGAGGAATGGTAGGCCTGGTCTTGCCTGCGGTAGAAAGCTTGTTGGATCGGGTGCAAATGGAAAGAGGAGTAGTGCTCTCTAAGACGATGTTACTCATAGGAGGCATATCACTTTCAAAAGGAACAATATCTAAGCAAGTTTCAGAAGAGTCATCACCTGCCTTCTTCTTTGCAGGCTTGGACTTGGTAGAACTTTTCTTCGCTGGCACAGGGACATTAGTCACTTTCACTCTTTTCTCCCAGCCTGCGGGGTAGTCGCCAGCATGCTAATTGTTAGGATTAGTGCATTTAAATCCTATTGTATGATGCTATGTATGTTATTATGTATGACATTATGTATGACTTAATGTTGTGATTAATAAAGTTGTTTTATTATAATATAAAATAATGGTAACGTGAATATTCAGATATTATCATATAGTCGATGAGATGCATAGTATGTCATTTATGTGATTTAGTCACAGAAGATATAAGTCACAAGTTCTTTGTAAACTCAGAATTTTAGTTCATAGTCGGTGATGAAATTGGGCGTTTCATCTGCGAAGACTATAACATATCAACTAAGATGATTTGTCTTGATCATGGAAGTGGAGACTTCAAGTTGATGTGTTGATATGTTTTAAGAGTTAAAACATATTGAACTGGACCGCTGTGAGATTTATTATTCTCCTAATGGCTGTCAATGAATAATAAATCTCACGACTTCTATTTACATGAACTCTTAATCTTGAGAGAATAATGGACCTGATCATGAAATGTAGGTTACTTTGATATATCAGGAGTGAGATCTATCCTAACGGTCTAAACCTCAGTATGTTGGATAGCCACATTTAGTATTGATGGAACATATATTCCTTTGAGATAAGTTTAATGGGTTCAGTTATTCAGAGAATTAGGCCTAACCACTTTAGTAAGGAGTTACTAAAGTATATATTTATAGAATTGGATTTCATAAATATATAATGAATAACTTTAAATGATTAAACTGGTTACTCAAGGAATTAAGATGTAGTAATCTACAAAGTGGCAGCCTACATTCATGACTTTGTATTACTACGAATATTTTATGAAGGGGTTGCATGTACAATAAAATCTTGGGATATAATTTATAAATAAGGCCTAGAGTGCAATTATATTTATATAGTTGTATTAAATATAATTAATGGTAATTTTGGACTTGTCAAGAGTTGACAGAAAAACCCAAAACCTATTGGAGCTAGTGTCTTATTGGTCCCTTTTGGTCTCACTGCAAGCCACACACTTAAGCCCAATTGAAAAGGTCCAAAAGGCCAGCTCAATTAGATAATCAGTTAGATACAAAGGGAGAAACATACAAAATTTTTTGTAGAAAATTTTTGTAAGAGAACACTATTGTGAAATGGTGTGTATGTGAGAGTGAGACACTCTAACATTTTCCCTTGAGAACTGATTGAGAGACCACACATCTTGGGCGTTAGTGGAATTGGAGTGAAGATTGAAAATGTTCCTGAGAACTTCTGATCTATGGTTTTGAATTTCATCGCTCCGAGGTACACTCCCTTGTTCTTGAATTCTGAAACTTAAATAGTGCATGCTATCGATTGTGAATGAAGTAGATCTATTAAATTTCCGCTGTGTATGTTTTGTATGAGATACAAAACATGTTTAATCCTACAATTGGTATTAGAGCGGTCTTCAATTTCTAATTTGCATAACATGTTTTGTGAGTTTTAGGAGAAAGAATTATAGTTTCATGATGTTAGAAAGTTATTTTTTTGATTTTTTGCATGGTGATTGAAATTATGTTTTGATGAAAACTGAGATTGATGTTATGATGTTGTTTAAGTTTGATATTAAGTATGTTAATTTGAACTTTAAGGCTTTAACATCAATGAAAATCAGTTTAGATATCAATCTCTATCTCTTATGTTCATATGATGGTTGTTTGTTCATGAAAAACCGTTTAAAACGCTTCAAAAAAAAGTTTGGAAATTCAAAGTTCACGAGTTTTGATCGATCGAATTTTTTTTTCAATTGATCGAGTGAGTTGGTGGCCAATCTACTTGATTCGATTGATACCCAATTGCTAGTCAATTGATCGAATTTAAATTTTTGATCGATCGAGAAGCGATCGAGTACCGATCGAGCAAGGCAGACAGTTAGGTTGGAATTTTTTAATTTTTTCAATTGATCGAGGGGCACATTCGATCAATCAAAAGAAGGAAATTTAGAATTTTTTCTAAGTGTCTTCAAGTTTTTAAAAGTGCAAGGCTGTGTGTGATTAGATTACACATGATTTCCAAATAAAAACCTTTATTTTAAAACATCTAGTGGGAGAGAGATACAAGGATTGGATCTCATGGCCTCTATTGTCAGTTTATAGTAGTGTGATCAAGCACCTCGCCTTGGCATATATACCTTGCTCCCTTCGGAGGGTGTTTAATTCATGGTACTACAGGTTAAACTTCTTAATGATGGATAATATGTGTTTTTACATTAAGAACGACCAAGCTACTGTGGAGTTACTTAATGACTCACATAGAATTCAATCAATGGTGTACATTAGACTAAGTTTAATGTTAACCTCCCTTTGGGGCTATGTCATTATTACTTAGAGGCTAAAGGAAAAATGACATATTATTAGTGTTTGATAAGAGTTATCATGATAGTACTAATAATGAGAATAGTTCTCAATCAATCATAGTGTTTATAGTTTACTTGCTTCCAAGGAATTTTAAACATGGGATTGGGTTGTCGTTGCATATATTATTTTATGGTTTTATTAAGGTTCCATATTATATGCTTATATGCTAAATTGATAATGTCCAATTTACTTATTATATTCATGTTTATGGTTTTCAGATTTTGTCATGACATCTTTTAGCCCACTTATTGCTATTCTTAATAAAAAAAAAAACTGACTGGATCCAACTATGTTGACTGGAAAAGAAATTTGGACATCGTTTTGACTGTTGAAGAACATAAATATGTACTTACTCAACCATGTCCTAACTTTCCTTCATTAGATACTCCTTTTGAGGAAAAACAATGATATGATTGTTTGCAGAAATCTAATGAGATGGTCAAGTGCTATATCCTAGCATCTATCTCAAATGTTCTACAGCATCAAATGCAGGATGTAAAACTAGCTTCAGACATTATGCAAAGTTTGAAGGAGATGTTTGGTGAGCAGAGCCATTCAACAAGGCAAGAAACTATGAGGCAAATTTATAATACCAAAATGGCTGTAGGTAGTTCAGTGAGGGAGCATTGTCTTACAATGATCTCTAATCTAAATACATTGGAGGTTTTAGGTGCCAACATTGATGGAGAATTCCAAGTGGATATGATACTCCAATCACTACCGGAATCATTCAAGGAATTTAGACTTAATTATAACATGAACAAAAAAAATTTATTCTTTATTTGAATTAATGAATGAGTTAATGGCAGCGGAAGGCATCCTTGGTACTTCTAGTGTTGAAGCCAATGTAGGTGAAGCTTCTACTTCTCAATCTAAGTCGAAAGGCAAGGGTAAGAAGAAGAAGAAGAAGAAAAAGAAGGACTTCACTAAGCAAGAGGGTAAGCAAATTGTCTTAGGGGTTTCTGAAAAAAGAAAGAAGAACAAAGGAAAGTGTTTCCACTGTGGTGAGAAAGGATATTGGAAGAGGAATTGTCCAAAGTTTAAAGCTGCCAAGAACAAGGGTATGAAAAGTTCCTTTCTTCTTGAAATATGTTTGGTACAGAATCCCATGGATTCCTGGTGTGTGGATTCAGGTTGTAGTAGTCATATTTGCAATTCTTTGCAAGGGTTTCAAGAGACCAGAAAGCTGAATGAAGGGGAATTGTTTCTTACTTTGGCTGATGGGAGCAGGATTCTAGTTGTAGCTATTGGTATTGTTAATTTATGCTTTGAGTATAGGGTTTTAATATTGGAAGACTGTCTATTTGTAACTAATGTTCGTAGGAATTTAATTTCTGCAACTTATTTAGGTAAACGTGGGTATTGTGTTATCCTAAAGGACAATGTTGTAATAAAGAAGGATAAAATGTTTATCTGTTCTGACAATATTGTGGATGGTCTATATATTTTAACTCCTAATAAGCTTGAATTACATAATTCTGAATTAGATAGTAGCTCTTATGTAAAATCATTAAAGAGAAAGTTTCCTTCTACAAATGATGCATATCTTTGGCACTTGCGTTTGGGTCATATTAATTCAAATAGGATTCAAACTCTAATAAAAGATGGACTTTTACAGCCCATGGACTTTGATGAATTTCCTATTTGCGAATCTTGTTTGGAAGGTAAAATAACCAAACGACCTTTTAATGCAAAAGGTAGAAGAGCCCAAGAGTTGCTTGAATTAGTTCATATAGATGTATGTGGTCATATGTCAACCTAAGCAAAAGGAGGTTATGAGTACTTCATCACTTTTACTAATGATTATTCAAGATATAGTTATGTGTACCTAATGAGACGAAAGTCCGAAACCTTTGAAAAGTTCAAAGAGTTTAGGGCTGAAGTTAAGAATCAATTGGGTAAATGCATAAAGGCCATTTGACCTGATCGAGGTAGCGAATAAATTCTTGGGGATTTCAAGGATTACCCAATTCAGAATGGGATAATATCCCAATTGACTGCACCTAGAACTCCTTAGCGAAATGGTGTAGCAGAGAGAAGGAATAGGACTCTTTTGGAATTGGTTAGGTCCATGATGAGTTACTTAACTTTACCAATTTCTTTTTGGGGGTATGCCTTAGATACAACAATACATCTTTTGAATTTAGTTCCATCAAAATCTGTTCCCAAAACACCCATGGAATTGTGGAGTGGGCGTAAGCCTAGGATGAGATATCTCCACATTTGGGGTTGTCCAGCACATGTGTTAAAAAGGAAGCCTGATAAATTGGAACCAAAATCGGAAGTGTGTTTGCTTGTGGGTTATCCAAAAGAAACTAAGGGTTATTTATTCTATAGTCGAAATGATAACAAAGTTTTTGTTAGTACAAATGCTAAATTTTTGGAAAATGACTATATGAATAATTTTACTCCTAGAAGTAGAGTTGTATTGGCTGAAATGAATGAATCTGTAAATCAACAACCATTGGATAAAACTAAGGATGATGTGGCTGTATTGGATACACCACAAGACATTACTCATGAGATTGGCTAATACACAGGTGCCTCATCGTAGTGGGAGAATTGTTCGGCCTCCTATAAGATTCATAGGTTTCGTAGAAACTTATGAAGCTATCTCAGAAGAGGCTGAATTGGATCCTTACACTTATGATGAAGCAATGAATGATATAGATACACATCATTGAGTTCAAGCTATTAAATCAGAATTAGATTCTATGTATTCCAATCAAGTTTGAGATCTTGTAGAGGCGCCTAACGGCATTAAACTTGTTGGTGTAAATGGGTTTACAAAAGGAAGAGATGGATAGATGGAAATGTTAAAACCTTTAAAGTAAGGCTAGTGGCAAAAGGGTATACACAAAAAGAAGGTATTGATTATGAAGAAACCTTTTCACCAGTAGCAATGCTTAAATCTATTAGAAATCTCTTATCCATTGTTGCTCATTACAATTATGAGATATGGCAAATGGATGTCAAGACTGCATTTCTTAATGGCAATCTTGAAGAAGAAATATACATGTTGCAATTGGAAGGTTTCATAGCAAAGAACCAAGAGCATATGGTTTGCAAGTTGAAAATGTCTATTTATGGACTTAAGCAAGCATCTAGGTCATGGAACATCAGATTTGATCATGCAATCAAATCATTTGGTTTTGAACAAAATCTTGATGAACCATGTGTGTACAAAAGACATCAAGACAAAGTAGTAATGTTCCTAATGCTTTATTTAGATGATATTCTACTGATTGGAAATGATGTAGGGGTAATGTCATTGGTTAAAGTTTGGTTGTTGAGCCAATTTGATATGAGGACTTGCGTGAAGCTAACTATATTCTAGAAATCAAGCTTTGGTAAGATCGAAAGAATAAGATGTTAGGCTTGTCACAAGCTGGATATATAAATAAGGTCCTAGAATGGTTTAGCATGCAAAACTCCAAAAAATGATTACTTCCTTTTAAACATGGAGTTCCTCTGTCTGATGACCAAAGACCTAAGACTCATGAGGAAGGAAATATGATGAGACAAGTTCCTTATGCTTATGCCGTGGGAAGTCGTATGTATGCCATGCTTTGTACTAGACCGGATATTTGTTATTCAGTTGGCATGGTCAGCCGATATCAATCAAATCTAGGATCTAAACATTGGCAAGCTATAAAGCATATTCTTAAGTATCTTAGGAGAACGATAGATTATATGCTTGTTTACCAGTATGAGGATTTGATTCCCATTGGTTATACAAATTCAAATTTTCAGTCAGATCTAGATTTCAGAAAATCCACGTCGGGTTGTGTTTTCACCTTAGGAGGTGGAGCCAGAAGTTGGAGAAGTGTTAAGTAATCTTGTATTGCTGACTCCACCATAGAAGCCGAATATGTTGCTGCTTGTAACGTGGCAAAGGAGGCTGTTTGGCTCAAGAAATTCCTTTATGATCTTGGTATTGTGAGAATTGAGCAAGTTCCTATTACATTGTTCTGCGACAATAGTGGAGCGGTTGCACAATCCAAGGATCCAAGAATTCACAAGAAAGGAAAGCATATTGAGAGGAAGTACCACATCATTCGAGACATTGTTGCTCAAGGAGATGTGGTTGTAGCAAAGATTGATGGTGCAAAGAATCTAGCAGATCCCTTTACCAAATTCTTGCTCCAAAGGACTTTTGAGTCACATTTGGAAGAGATGGGAGTTAAATTAGTGCACAATAGTCTTTAGGGCAAGTGGGAGATTGTTAGGATTAGTGCCCTTAAATACTATTGTATGATGCTATGTATGTTATTATGTATGACATTATGTATGACTTAATGTTGTGATTAATAAAATTGTTTTATTATAATCTAAAATAATGGTAACATGAATATTCAGATATTATCATATAGTCCGTGAGATGTATAGTATGTGATTTATGTGATTCAGTCACAGAAGATATAAGTCACAAGTTCTTTGTAAATTCAGAATTTTAGTTCGTAGTCGGTGATGAAATTGAGCGTTTCATTTGTGAAGACTATAATATATCAACTAAGATGATTTGTCTTGATCATGGAAGTGAAAACTTTTAGTTGATGTGTTGATATGTTTTAAGAGTTAAGACATATTGAACTGGACCGTTGTGAGATTTATTATTCTCCTAATGGCTATCAAATGAATAATAAATCTCACGACTTCTATTTACATGAACTCTTAATCCTGAGAGAATAATGGACCTGATCATGAAGTGTAGGTTGCTTTGATATATCAAGAGTGAGATCTATTCTAATGGTCTAAACCTCAGTATGTTAGGCAGCCACATTTAGTATTGGTGGAACATATATTCTCAAGATTGAATTTATAGTCTCTTAATGGAGATATAAAATATTCCATTGAGATAAGTTTAATGGATTCAGTTATTCAAAGAGTTAGGCCTAACCACTTTAGTAAGGAGTTACTAAAGTATATATTTATGGAATTAGATTTCATAAATATATAATGAATAACTTTAAAGGATTAAACCGGATACTCAATGAATTAAGATGTAGTAATATACAAAGTGGCAGTCTACATTGATGACTTTGTATTACTACGAATATTTTATGAAGGGGTTGCATGTACAATAAAGTCTTGGGATATAATTTATAAAAAGGCCTAGAGTGCAATTATATTTATATAGTGGTATTAAATATAATTAATGGTAACTTTGGACTTGTCAAGAGTTGACAGAAAAGCCCAAGACCCATTAGAGCTAATGTCTTATTGGTCCCTTTTGGTCCCACTCCAAGCCACACATTTAAGCCCAATTGGAAAGGCCCAAAAGGCCAGCCCAATTAGATAATCAGTTAGTTACAAAAGGAGAAACATACATAATTTTTTGTAGAAAATTTTTGTAAGATAACACTATTGTGAAATGGTGTGTATGTGAGAGTGAGACACTCTAATATTTTCCCTTGAGAAATGATTGAGAGATCACACATCTTGGGCGTTAGTGGAATTGGAGTGAAGATTGAAAGTGTTCTCAAGAACTTTTGATCTTTGCTTTTGAATTTCATCGCTCCAAGGTATGCTCTCTTGTTCTTGAATTCTGAAACTTACATAGTGCATGTTATCGATTGTGAATGAAGTAGATCTGTTAAATTTTCGATGTGTATGTTTTGTATGAGATACAAACCATGTTTAATCCTACACTAGTACCACCCTTTCTCCTTCTCGACCCACTCGAATATGGCAGAACAACTTTACTTCCTAGCATAAGCCCACACAGATGAAGAAGGTAAAACCAAGCGGGGATTGACAGAGAAAACTGCGCCAAGCCCATCAAGAGGGATGAGGGAAAATCCACGGCTACCCAATAACTTGTTCTTAAAAGAAGTCATCACTGTCTGCCAGTACTGGTGCATAGCAGCAGTGCAAATGCCTTCCCTCTGAGAGCCTGGAATAGTAATTGCGGTGAAGTGCTGGCTCCAAAACTTAAAAGAAGTATGCCGCAGGAAAGGTCGGACGGAAATGGGAGACTCCGCAAGAAAAGAGAGGTCATCAGGAATGTTCTGATCTAGTTCAAATTGCCGCCTTACCTGGTTAGTAAGATAATGTACAAACCTGACGCTTTCATCAGCCAAATAAGGCAACCACCCAGTGTTGGTGGCTGCCAAATACGTTATGCCCCACTCCTTAAAGCTAGTCAGCGGGGTGGTAGTACCAACAACATCAAAAAATGTACCCATAACAGAATCCATACACGTATAACCTGTACTTAAATTCCTATACACCCTCCAAGAAAACCCAACTCCTTTATTGAAGAATTCAACAATAAGGTGCTTAATCGATTTTAAACCAGCCCAACGAAAAGCCAAAGGAAAATCATAATCAAACCTGCCACAGAAGTCTGTGATGACCTTTGGACACGAACTGTACTTCTCTTTGGCAAATCGGACGGGCCTACACTTTGCCAGATGCTTGGTGCAATGTTTATACAACACATGCTACAAGATGGTACTGTGAACAAAAGTGGTGATCAAGTGATAAGAACCTACCTGACTCTTGTCGCTCAGCAAGATGTCTAATTGGACATATAGATATTCCAGGAACATGGGTGCTAGCGGAAAACTCACCCCAACAGAAATCTTAATGGCCAATCGAAAGTACAGAAGCTTCATAACATAGTGGGGGTGAGAACCAAAAATAAACTTGCATAACTAGAATGTGACAAAGGCTACACGGCTAGTAGCGGCGGAAAGCTTTGAAGGAGAACCAATCCAGAACGACAACTTGGCGTTACCGCTCATCCTTTTCTTCAATTCATCCTCTATGGCCTCTTTTTCTAGAGAAAGCTCAAGAGTGGAAGAATCGACATCACCAAGAATGGGCAGAAGCAACTGATTCACCACTTCCTCCAAGGTTACGATGATCTCACCGTGGGAGAGAAAGAAGGTGTGCTGAAGTAAATAAGTCCCTGAAATTGGCCAAACGACGGGATAGAACGATGGCCTTTAATACACCAGCCCGTTAAAGTAAACCCATGAAGTTCATATCCGACAACTCTCTGTCTACCCACTCCTTCCAACCCAAGGTAGCACCAAACCCAAATTCGAAATGGATAGGTACAGGGTGTGAAATGCCTTAGCGAATAGAGAGATCGAAAATCGAAGAGGCCAATGGAGCCCAAGAAACATCGTAGTTACGCTAGTAAAGGGCGAGCCATACACGGCCCGACGGCAGCGAAGCATAAGCACCGGGGACTTTAGGGAAATGGCCGTGAACATTATACCAAGGATCTATGTAGGGGCACACTTGCTGTTAGGGTTGTGACGTTCTACTTCCTCATCGGAATGGTCCGATTCAGAATAGGCGACCTCTTCGCTTGCCTCACACGCAGCAGGATCATCGACAACCTCTTTCCTTTACAGCGGGAAGAGGTTTGGCCTTTCGTCGGTGTCATGGTGTATCGGTTGATCAGGGAGGACGATTTGTGGTGATTGGGAAGAAGGACGTAGAGAAGAAAAAAGAAGAGAAAGTGTGTTTGTGTCCGAAGTCTTAAGGGACTCGGTCTTAAATATCTAGGTCATAGGGAAGGGTGTGAAGGGATGCGATGGGTCAGTCACAGATAAGGGAAGAAGTTAATGAAGCGGAGGTTGTGTTTCAGAATAACTGCTAAACTGGAAAATTCGAAGAGACGACACTGTTCACGACAAGGAAAAAAATGTGTATAAGTTAGGGTCCACTTTTTGAAAAAGCCCGCGAAGGAAAAGAAGAAGAAGAAAACGGAAGGGATAGGGCAGTCTTTTCGTAACATATGAACTGCAGGAGCACTTCATATGCTCAGGGGGCTAAATGTAGATACTCATTTATTAGAAGCCTAATAGAAGGAAAAGCCCAAAGACATGGACAGAAGAGAGTGGGATGGAAATACCAGTAAGCCTAAGAAGGCCCGGAAGAAAGAAATAGCAAACCCATAGGCAGTATGGATGTAGAAAAATGAGAATGGGCCACAGCTGTCGCAGTAGGCCCGAAGCAATGTAAGCAAAGAGAGTAAGGGGCAATGGAGAATCCATGAGCCCCAAAGATGAAGTATGAAGCACTTGGGCCAAGGAAGCCCAAGGAGTTAGTAAAAGCCCATGGGAAACATAGCATTGGAAAGGGCCGAAGATGCTCCAAGAAAGTAAATGGGCCAAGGATGCCCAAAGAAAAGTAGGCAGGGTGAGGAAGCCTGCATGTAGTAAAGGGCCCAATGAGTTTATTGGGTCATCAGAGAAGGATAAACAATAAAGCCTGCAGAAGCCCGACAGCCCTGGGTCAAGTAGATTTCTTGGCAGGCATAACAGCATGATGCGGCAGGAAACAAATAACAAGGCTGAGAATAGAAGCATGAAATAGCACACAATTGGGCAAAGGCCCAGCCCTTAAAGAAGCAAGCCATAAATAAGAAGTTAGGAAAAGTAGCTCACGCCATAAGAAGTCAAAGATGAACGGTAAACTGGGTAGATGGACCTTTAGATCACGGCAAACACATGAGCAGCTGGCAGAATTTAGACGAGCATGGAGGTAAGGTACGCACAAGGCCCAAACACCACCAGCCTGTACCCATCCAATACAGGAAGTGGTGAGGTCATGGGTCAGAGGTAAGAGGGCATGTTCTGGCAGTGGGGAGGGGGAAAAATCTAGTTTCATGTTTCTTGCTCAAGCTCTTTTGGAGGCAATGTCCTACTGGGATGACGTACCACCCAAAAGAGGCAAAACTGAGTTAGAACCACTAGGTGCATGCCATGAGGGACGGAGAGAAGGAGAGTACTTACACTGTGGCAGGTAAGAATGCCACGACAAACAAGCAAACAAAAGAGCCTTCTTTTTCTGGTGAGGTGGAGTGGTGCGGCCAGTGCAGGTAAGTGGCGCTGGCTAGGTGACTGGCCAGTCAGTAATGGTCGGCAAGGACACCCGCACCAGACAAAAATGGTTAAGGGCTAAAATGGTAAAAGCCAAGCACAACTGGCATTACATAAGGAGGCTTTGCTGTGCACAACAGGGAGGGGCAACCTCTGGGAGGATAATCGCTAGAATTAAAAAGAAAGTAAGAGTAAAAAACCAAGGGAAGAGAAAGAAAATAAAGAACCAAGGAATAGAGAGAAGAGTAAGAAAAAAAAGAGAGAACAGAGTGGTCGGCATGCACTGCATGGGTCAATCTCCCTCTCCCTCTCCCTTACTAACCCATGTTCTCTGGTAATAGAGAAGGACCTCACTAAGCACAAGTCATTTAGGTTCATCCCTTCAAAGCAGTTAATTTCTCTTTCAGAGAGATTAGTCGCGTTGAAGAGGTGATTCCCCTTCTTGACTTGGTTCGGCAACGCAACTTGATACGATAGACTGATATTTATTTCTTTTAATAAGCTTATTGTTGTTCATTCAATACCTACCATTTTGTTGTTGTTTCATAAAAAGGGCATTCCTTATCAAAGCCCATTATTCACTTTTGTCTGAATCGTAAAGGAATTTCCATTATTGTCTTTATTGTATCTGTTTGCCATAGTTAATGTAACAGTTCTGCCTGCCATGGGCATGTGATCAAAGCTTGATTAATAAGGGCATCGTTTGCGCACAAGCCGGACCAATGAGGGTTGCTTTTGGACCGGTCCCAACTTCCTAATCCAGAAAACTTTGGGCCTAGTGTAGCAGCAGGTAACCCAGCCCAATATTTGCAAAAAAGGCCCACACAAAAGGCTACATCCATAACAACACTCTACATCTACAATAATAATTTCACAATAAATTCTAGGTAACAAGTTGTAACTGGTTACCTTATTTTAGTGGTAGGTGCAAATTGGAACCTAATAATTTTTTACTTAAAATTTGTTGTAAAAATATTATGAATATAACATTACTCACAAAAAATCTCACTAACAATTATGAGAAAAAAATAATTGCACTCCCAACTGTCATAAAGATAAAGTAATACAAGTTATTATTTCAGCCAATGGTGCTCTTACAATAAAACACTAGACAAATTAGACAAAAAATTGTTATTTAACTCTCAAATTCACCAAAAATGATATGTTCAAACTCTTCGCAGTGCTGCTTATATATGATAAACTTTTATTCTATCCCAATAAAATTCAAATAGTTAATCATGTTAAACTACGAACCTTTAAACTATTCATGGGTTGGACTTTTCACCATTTTATAAGACATTTATTATTTCCATATGGACAATATTTAACTCAATTTAATGCAACGGAACACAAAGTGACCTTTGTTTTTATTTATTTATTTTTATATAGTTTTAACATATGACATTTAATCTTAATGATTTTTTTTTAATCATCAAATCAAAACATTAATTGATTTTTGGGGTATCTTCTAAAAAAAAAAATTGGTTTTTGGGGAAGATGGAAATCAAGCTCTAAATCTCTTATTCGACAATAAAAGATTTTATCAATAAAGCTAAGTGGAACTCCAAGTAACTTTTGTTTTAAGATAACATATTGTGCTATACAAGCAAATCTTGCATGCAAAATATGGTTTTTTTTTTTTGTTAATTGAAGGGCAAAAAAATCCTGGTGTTGCTACTTGCTTATACTATCCTGATTGAAATCTTATCGGATTCAAAACTTACCCAAACATGGAAACATAGGTAGCATGAAGATAGATTTATTTTATTATAATCCAACTAATATTCATATTTTAATATAGAGTATATATTGTATATGTCTCAAATTAAACCTAGGTTTCTTAAGGAACGAAACTAAACTAAATGATACATTCAAATTTTATATTATAGGTTGTATATACAATTATTTGTTGGGATTTCATGGAAGGTTCAAACTCAATGCTTATTGTTCTTTCTTCATTGCAGGCCTGAGGCAGAGGTTATTGAAGGCGTTGTAAAAGTGGTATGGAATAAACTAAGTTATACACTTCTCATAGATAGCAAGGAACTAGTAGGACTAACTTCCAGAGTTGAGAAATTAATGTCACATTTAGCTATAGAGTCAAATGGAGTTCGCCTTATAGGAATTAGGGGGATGGGAGGAATGGGTAAAACAACTCTAGCAAGAGTTGTTTACAAAATGATTTCCACTCAATTTGAAGCATGTAGTTTTATTTCTAATGTCAGGGAAGTTTATGAAAAATATGGCATAGTTAAGTTACAACAAAAACTTTTGAATGATCTTTTGATTCTTAGAGACATAAAAGTAAAAGATGTTGATGATGGAGTTTTCATGATCAAGAATAGGTTATGTCACAAAAAGATTCTTCTTGTTCTTGATGATGTAAATGAATTAGACCAGTTGAATAAATTAGTTACGAAGCATGATTGGTTAGGTCCAGGTAGTAGAGTTATCATAACAACAAGAGATGTGCATTTGCTAATCTCATATAAAGTAGATGATATATATGAGGCTGAAGGATTGAGTAATAAGGAAGCTCTTGATCTTTTTAATTCGAAAGCTTTTGATGAAGAGCATCCACCTAAAGATTATCTAGAGTTGTGCCAAGCCTTTGTAGGTTATGCTAAAGGTCTTCCTTTAGCCATTGAGGTTTTGGGTTCCTTTCTGTACAATAGAAGTACGTATGAATGGAAAAGTGAATTAGATAAGCTTAAAGAATTTCTCGAAAGAAAAATTCTCAATGTACTTCAAATAAGTTTTAGCGAACTACAACAAATAGAGAAAGAAATTTTCTTGCATATTGCATGTTTCTTGAATTCTATAAATCAAGAAACTATTATAGCAATATTACATTGTCTTGAGCTTTATCCTGAAATTGGATTAAGGGTTCTTACTAATAAATCTCTCATTAAGTATCAAGACAATCGATTGTGATGCATGATTTACTCCAAGAAATGGGTCGAGATATAGTTCGTCAAGAGTGCCCAAAAGACCAACCTGAAAAGCGTAGTACACTGTGGTTGTATAAAGATATTGACAGTGTGTTGACAAAAAATACGGTAAGAGGTTATTGAAAGAACACAAGAATATACCTTATTAATTATATTATTCAACATAGTTTAACATAAAGTACTTTTGGTAAATATGCATTATGTAATTCACTAACCCCTTTTGCTCATGGTTATTAAGGAACAAAAGCAATTCAAGGCATAGCCTTAACATTACCCAAGTCGAAACAAGCACATTATTGTTAATGTGGCTACTTTCTTTATGATTTCATTGGACATGCTCTTCATGATTTCATTATGCTTATCTGTGGCTGCACATTATTGTTAATGTGGCTACTTTCTTTGCTGGAATTTTCCAATGTTTTAAAAGTTTTAGGTATAAGGAATGCTTGGATGTATGGTGGTGAGTTAGATGGTGTATACGGTCAATCAATAGATCACTTTTGAAATAGACTGTTTATACTCGTGGGACATATGATATTTCTTACTGTTTAAAGGGGGAAAAACTAAGGAAGGAAAACTCAGATTTTGATTCTGCTACCGCCACTGCATTGAAGCAAAGGCAAGGTGAAAGAATTTAGTAAACAAAAAATTATTAGTAACATACTAACATGCAAATTGAAAAAGGGTCTTGATTTTTCTACTTTTAGACTGTACCGCTACTTGCATTGTTTGCAATTCAACATGTTCACTAAAAAGACATTGGAGACAACTGAAATGAGAAAAGTGGACCTGAACCCGATAACCTGTTCAAATCCGAAACCGTTTCGCTTTCTTATAAGATAAATGACAAGAGGCAGAAAATAAATTTGAAAGCTTTATCTTTTTTATTTTAAAAAATAAATAAAAATTTTACCAATAAAAACATATATAAAATAAAAATTACTACATAAGTCAAATAGGATACTCAAATACTTTCTCGTATCTTGAGTTGAAAAAAAAAAAAAAAAAAGCTTATGTTCGTGCTGGGTGTTTTTTCCCCCTGTTTTGGGCTTTTTGACTCTAGTGTTTTCCTTTTTTTACCACCAAGAAAAGAGAAAAAGTTACAAAACAACACGTTCATAATGGTTTAGAAAAATTTCAAAATCAAACTTGACAGTTAACACCCTATGATTAGCTAAGAGCATTCTCATCTATTCTTTTTTTTAAAAAAAAAAATGTCATTTTGATACATCAAAAGCCTACTTTATTATTTTAGCACATCATTTTACAACATACTATTTATTAGATATTCTATTTTTTTACCACTTCATTTAAATATTATTTCTTAATTCTTTTTAATTCTTATTTTATTATTTGTTCCTAAGAGCCATATTTTCAAATATTCTTATTCTAATGGTAACATTTTCTCTACCTCCTTCAGTCAAAAAAACGGTAACATTTCAAATAATCCTCTTATTCAACTGCCATATTTTTAAACTCAGAACCTGTCACCTTCCAAAAAAAAAAACAAAAACGTTGAACCTGTCAAGACTCATATCAAAAGCCAAAAACATATTATGAAGAATTATCTAAAAACCAACTTGTCAAGTTGAAGTTTCAATTGAACTAAACTGCCAATGTAGTCCATAGAAAACTTACACACACATAACTCATATCCAATAACATTAACTCACATAGAAAACCCATTAAATTAAATAGAGTTGAGCTTGCTACTTATGGTTGAATAAGAGATTTGGGGTTCAATCTCCACCTACACCAAAAACTGATTGGTGTCTTGATATAATGATAAAGAGCTCTTATTAGGAGCGGACGCCATAAGTTGAAACTCTCTCAAAAAAAAAAAAAAAAGTTGAGCTTGCCACTTCCTTGATGACAAACGGTACTTAAATTTAACATAACAAAACAATTGACTAGTACTTAACACAACAAAATAACATAGCCAATGAGTTTTAATGGTAGCTTCATAAACAAAATGAAACAAATAAACCAAATCAAATGTTTTAATGGCAACTCCATAAAGAAGAAGAGACAAATAAACAAAACCAAAAGTTTTTACAACTCTCCTTGTAATTGTAATAAATGTTCAACAAGATTCTTTTGGAGATGAGAATGAACTTCTTGATCTCTAATGCGTTGATGAACTTCAATGAACTCCGTAAATTCATTTGTTTGCTCACGTGACATTGGTGTACATGAAATCTTATCAATTTGTTCATAATCTAAGTTCATTGCTCTAGCTTCTTCTCGCTTATCTTCAATAATCATGTTATGAAGAATTATGCATGCTTTAATAATGTCTTGTAGTGCTTTATGATAGAAAAACTATGTAGGTCCACGTACAATTGCAAATTGTGCTTGAAGCACTCCAAATGCACGCTCTACATCCTTCCTATATGCCTCCTGAGCTTTTGCAAAAAAATTTCTTGCCACTCCTAGTGGAGATGGGATTGTCTTCACAAGTGTTGACCATTTTGCATATATGTCATCGGCAAGATAGTATCTCATTGTGTAATCATGATCATTGATTGAGTAATTAATTGCAGAAGCACGTCCTTGTGCAAGCTTAGAAAATACATGAGACCGCTCCAACACGTTAATATCATTATTTGACCCAAGTAACCCAAAATATGAGTGCCATATCCAAAGATCATATGAAGCCACTGCTTCCAAAATAATAGTTGGCTCATGAATATGACCACAATACATCCATTTCCATGCAGTTGGACAATTTTTACATTTTCAATGCATGCAATCAATACTTTCCAACATGCTTGGAAATCCACGGTTTTGTCCATGGGCTAACAATTTAGCGATGTCTTCATTTTTTGGTGACCTCAAGTATTCCTCTGAGAAAATAGCAATCACTGTTGCAACAAAATTTTTCAGACTCATCATTGTTGTGCTTTCTGCTATTCTCACATATTCATCTATAAAATCAGCTGTTATTCCATAAGCAAGCACCTAAGTGCAGCAGTCATCTTTTGAAGGGGAGATAGACCAAGATTTTTGGCATTATTTCTTTTTTGGATAAAGTAAGGTTTATGAGCTTCTACCTTAGAAAGGATTCGGAGAAAAAGAGAACGTTTCATTCGAAATCTCATTCGAGATACTTTGGAAGGATATACAGGTTCTTCGACAAAGTAGTCATCATAAAGCCTTTTATGGTCTGCCAAATGATTACGGTCAGTATACCGACGTCGCTTATGTTGTGATGTCGAACCTATGAGAAGTTTTATAATTATCTCATCTTCATTTGAGTCATCATCAAGCAATTTTTGCAAAAAAGAACGACCCATGGAGATAAACTAGAAGAAAACATTGGAAAGAAATTATCAATATAGATGCAAGAAACATAATATGAAATGAAATCGATAACTTTAAAAGAAGGTTTGATCATTATGTAAAGAATATAAAATTTTCTTTAAATAAAATTGTGGCCTAAGATAAGATCCTCTCCTATCTTCTTCTAGCACTTAAGAATTGTAAACCAATGGATACATTTCAGAAACAATTAGAAGAGCCCAACAGTAAAGACAAGCATAGAAACTATATAAAAATATAACCAAAGCAATCACTGATACTACTACACTGCAGCAGTCACTAACACAACATACAACACCAAAGCAGAATCAGGGCACTTACACACTAACCTCTTAGCCCAATCAGTAGTGCAATAGCACAACTTCAGCATTAAGCATGACAGTAATATAAATTCTATAGTAATATAAAATCAAACATAGAAAATACACAAAATTTTATATAAGCTAAAATGTTAGGATTACTTAGATGGCAATGGCCTAATAGAATCTACAACGAAATCACAAAATGAAAGAGTCAAGACCTTTTGCAAAAATTACAAAATACATATCAAGGCCTAAAATAAGTTACTACCAAAATAAGGTTGAAACAAGACATCACCAACATCATCTCAACCCAACAACTGACTTGATCTTTGTTTTGCAAGTATTTTTTTTTGGAGTCCATCATAAAAAGTTCTTTGGTCTTCGTTCATGCCACTTGTGTCTAGCATCATAATTCTTTCATTCTCTTTCAACTCTTGCAAGCAAACCTTTTCCGCTTTGATACGTACTTTCTCTTTTTCTTGTGCACAAGTTTCTTCCATAATTTTCATTTTCTTTTTCAAATATTCTGTTGCAACATCTTTCCCATCATCTTTTCTCTTTCGATTAGCCTTTTTAGCTTTTCTACCTATTGGCCTCTCGAAATCCATGCTGTCATCAACCCCCCTTCCTTGATCTATTGAATCTAGAGTTTAAGGCATTTATTTTCTTGAATCTTCCCTAGGCATAGTAGATGCCCACTTTGGAAAATCCTTCAACACTAGCCAACAATGTTCATATTGAAAAAAGTAACTGTGAAGTTCTTTAAACAATTCCCTTACTTTCTCAATCTAAAAAAAATTAATAAATATAACATAATTAGTTTCTTCAAACATTTCATTTGTGTTGTAAATCTAAAAAAATTAAAGACCTTTGCAAATTTTATACCTTCATTTCAGCAGTGGTTCCACTTTGATTCTTTGCTTCAATTTTAGCTAAGGACCCACAAAATTTAACTGTTTCCCTATTAATCACTCCCCATTGGCTTGTTAGGGATGTTTGACTACATGTAGAATCAGTCTTGTGGTCCTTGAAGTATTTTGCAACTTTGCCATAAAATGTTGTTTTATGTTGCTCATTACCATACACAGGCTCGACACTGGTATTGAGTCATGCTGCTACAAGCAGCTTGTCTTCCTCAGGACTGAAGTTGATACCACGTGTTATTTTTTTCTTAGAAGTGGCAACTTCATTATTTAGTGGAGAATCTTGGACTAACATTGGTCTGTTTTCAGATACACCAAAAAATTCCTCCTCAAGATCAATATTCCCCCATAAGACATCAGTGTACAATGAATACTGTCCTAAGTCCATGCTCTAAATAGATATGTAGATAAAAATAATTTAGGTAGTCCAAAGAGAGCCCCCCAAAAATAAAAAATCAAATGCATATCTGAATGCACAAAAATATGAATTATTGCAAAAGATTTATTAATATATATATATATATATATATATATATATATATATATATATATATATGGCTTTGTGAAATTGTGACAAATAGGTTCACCTTTAACACACACACAGAGCATGGACTATTAGAATTTTGTAGTGTCTCATAGATTATTTGTAGTGTCTTATAGCCTAAATGCTAGAATTGGAATTTAGAATCCGTAGTGTCTCATAGTTTGCATCCAAGTAATCATTTGGTAATGCAAAAGAATTGAAAAATAAATAAATAAATAACACAGCAGTGACAGCACACAACACATATGAACTAAGAGCGAAACCTTCAGAGAATCACAGAGAAGATGGAGAACTTACCTGTACGCAGTAGATGTAGAACGAATCGATGAAACCTTCAGAGAATCGACGAATCAATGAAACCCTCAGAGAATTGGTGAAACCGAGATTGAACAGCGAATTGGCGACTCTTTTTTTTTTTTTGACTGAACGAATCGGCGACTCTGAATGAACTAAACCGATTCGGTGTGAGATAGAACAGAGAAGAGAGAGCGAACAAAAGGGAAAAACCGGTGAAGGAGATTTTATAGATCAGTGATGATGGAATTTATGAGATGGTGGAGAGGAAATCGGCGGTGGCTCATGATTCATGAAAGGGAAGAAAATAGAGCAAAAGGGAAAATGGGAGAAGAAAAGGGCATGGGAGAGTGGAGATGGAGAAGCAGAATGTGTGGCTCAACGTGATGCTCTGAAGAGATCTTTTGATTAGGATAGGAGAAAGCTGAATAAAATAATTATAAAACCATATAACACGTATGTCCGCACTATGCTAAAGATGGAAGCGTACTATAGCATATCTCAAAATTTTGATACATTTAACACACATCATGATGCTCTGTTTTTGGTGTTTGGTGTGCCAAATGCCAAATATTTGGCATTTGGGACACCTGATGAGAATGAATAAAAATAGTTAGAAGAATATGACCATTTCATAAAAGAATAATATCAATCAAAAACATCAAAAATTATAAAATTATATATTTGTAAAAATGATGGAAATTATTTTTTTAATTTTTAGGAAGAAAAAATTATCTACAATAAAATTTAGAGAATAAAGTATACATATTCAGTATAAGTTTCTTATGAGTTTTGATTAGCATAATAATCTCTTTTAAGGGAATGGAGAATTTGAATAATATTTAAATAAAAACACACACACACACACACACATGCATATATATATATATATATATATATATATATATATATATATTCATTTTGCTTGAAGGTATAATTAATCTCATGCAATTCATTTAAAAGTAATGACGTTAAAACAAATGAGTATTTGCCCTAAAGATTAAATTTGTATATTTATTGCCTTATGGTTTAGAGAGATTTTTACTTGAATTTAATCGGACTGGAGTGAACTGAAATGTTATGTTAATGTGGCTCAACAAAAATATAGCAACAATAAATGTTATGATTAAGATTTTAGATATTACGAATTTGATATATGTGTGTGTGTGTGTGTGTGTGTGTGTGTGTGTGGATTTAGAATAGGTAGTCTCAACCCAAACATCTTTTCCTTATAGGTAAGTGAATAAAATGGACCAAAGTGGATACAAATGGACCAAATAGACTGAATGGATAGAATAGGACTAAATGGGAACAAGGTGGACCGAATAGGACTACATAAGAACGAATGGACATATTAGGACCATAGTGGACATATGGACCGAATAGGAACAAATAGGACTGAATATGACCAAAGTGGACTGAATAGGACCATAGTGGTCGGAATAGGACCAATGTTGATTGAATAGGACCTAAGTTGGCAGAATGGACCGAATAGGACAAATGTGAACCGAATAGAACCAAAGTGGAATGGACTAAATATGACCAATGTGGACCAAATAGGACTGAAGTAGATAGAATAGAATGGACCCAATAGAACCAACATAGACCAAATAGAACCAAAGTGGACCAAAGAGGACAAAATAGACTAATTGGGACTGATGTAGACCAAATAGGACTTTTGAATATTTATCATTTTTAGGGCTCATATTTCTAATTTATAATGTCTATTTTGTTTTAATTTTTTAACCCAAAACTAAATAGTTTAACCCAAATATAATAAAATTTCATACTTTTCAACCCAAAAATTAAGAAAAAGAATTTTTTTTTTTTGGAGCTAAACCTGAACAGTTAACCTATAAAAAGAATCAATTTAAGGACTAATTAATCCAAAATGGCTCGAAGGGGACTAAAATTGACTAAGTGGACCAAATTGGATCAAAGTAGACTGAAGTAGACCTAATTGGACTAAATGGGAACAAAGTAGACCTAATTAGACCGAATAGCAATTGTTTAATTTTTAAGGGAGAACAAATTATACATTATATTACAATTATAAAATAATTATCTATTTCCACAAGTCGCGTAAGTTTGCGACTAGTAAAAATGTAAAAGCTTTGCTCTAAATATTAGAAAATCAACAAACAATTCAATGAAAAGGATTGGAACCAATGAAAACTAAAGTAATTATTATGTACTGCTTCTAGCTAATTCACCCACTGCTTATACAAAATTAATTAAAGGATGAATTATTCATAAAGTTTGCAGATTCCACTAAGCATTTATGAGTGATACATCACGAAGAGAACTTTATAATTTTGTCAAAAAGCAATATAAACAGGACTTTAATTTATAGTTGGCCACCAAGAAGCTATCTTTATTTTATGAGAAGTGCTACTTCTATAATATTTTCACTATTTCATAGTATTTTAACAACAAATTATAGCCAGTTAGTTGATATTGGTTGTAATTTGAACCTACAACTTAAATTATTTTTTTACCCAACCAATAACAACCCTTAACAACTTACCACTAAAAATTTATTATTAAAATATTATGAAATTATTGTAGAAATAGTATTTCTCTTTATTTTTCTCTTCCTGAACGCAAAATGTGTAAAGAAGCCTTCATGGGTCTTTATTTATTTATTTACTTTATCATCAATTTGATAACCTCCGATCATCCTTTTGACTGGAAGATGCCCGGAAGAAAGAGATGGTATCTTGACAAAAGAAAATGAAAAAGAAAGATTTGTTGACTTGGCTTACAACAGTTAGATCCTAGAAGATGTGATTCTTGAATAAATTTTGGGAATTCAATAAATTATTACATCCCCACCAATAAGTAACATAAGATCACTCCATTTAAGAAGGTGATGTAATTATGGTGATGTGATATATTTTGTAATCTTATATTATAGTAATGTTAGAAAAATTAAATGAGCCAAATACTTTAATGCCACATTAAGGTAATATGTATCACATCAAAGACACATCACAACGAATAAACACCCCTAAAAGTCTTCGTAGGTCTCTTTTATTTAGTATTATTGTTATTTTTTTAAAATCAAATTGATAGCTTTCTCTTTTATTTAGTATTATTATTATTATTTTTTAATCAATTTGATAACTTTTGGTCTTCCTTTTGACTTGTAGATTCCTAGAAGGAGAGCCAACATGGATGAAAATTGATTTCTATTCAATTTTTCTTTTTATAAATCAATAATTGGCGGAGGAAGGATTTTAATCCTCAATATTTTAATTAAAAATATAAAAAAAATATGTCAATTAATTAACTCCGAGTTAAAAGAGTTTATTGCCATATATAAGTAGATATAGTCCTTGTTTTTAGGTTAGGTTCATACCCTTTTGCAGATGGGACATTATTGCTACGTGGGTGACTTTGGTTGTACATTCTAGGATTATATTTTAAGCTTAGATGAATTGACACGCTAAAAGATGATGAACAATATATTTTAGGTAAAAATGCAAAACTAACCCTCTAAGTTTCACTGTTTTTCATTTCAATCCTCTAACTTTCATTTTTGTCAATTTAGTCCTCTAACTTTCAATTTTTTATCAATTCAAAGCTCCGTTATTGCTACCGTCAGAACTGCTAAAACGACGCTATTTTGCCTGTGGTTTTTTTTTTAAAATTTGAAATTAAAATAAGAAAAATCTAGAAAAAAAAATTAAGGGGAACGACGACGACGTCGTCATTCCCCTTCCCCTGAAATCAAAAGAAAGAAATCGCTGAGAATTAAAAATCACCCAAAGATTTGGCGAGAGAGAGAGAGAGAGAGAATGGAGGAGTCGATATGATGCTTTTATGGAAGCTTACGTTCATTCTGCAACCACGTTGAGTCCAGTTGCGACACTCTAAGCAATCCATCGATCGTCGTCCCATTCCTCTCGGTCTCTCCCTTTTCTTTCCTTTTTCTTCATTTTTGTTTTCTCTGCCTTTCTTTTTATATATTATACCACGTGACAGATTCGACTTCATCAACCTTCATTCAATCACTTAATCACCGCGTATCAATCGCAACCGACGATCTCAACCTCCTTGATTCTATGACTTTCAGCACCATCTCTTTTGAAGAGTTCTTAGGTCACCGTAATGAGGTCTACAAGAAGAACCAGTCCGATCTCACCGAACTCGAACTTCGCCTCAAGGACTTTGGATACAATCCTGATACAATTTCACGCTTCCACAAAAGCTTTGGATCGACTCTGCCATTCTCTCTCCCTCTCTCTCTCTCTCTTGCCAAACCGTTCCCCTTAATGTTTTTTTTTTTCATATTTTTCTTATTTTAATTTAGAATTTTTTTAAAAAAAAACCCACAATCAAAACGGTGTCGTTTTAGTGGTTCTGACGGCAGCAGTAACTGAGCAATAACAGAGCCTTGAATTGACAAAAAATTGAAAGTTAGAGAACTAAATTGACAAAAATGAAAGTTGGAGGACTGAATTGACAAATGGTGAAAGTTAAAGGGTCAGTTTTTCATTTTTGCCCTATATTTTATAAACTAGTAATGGCAGTTGGAGGTTTGTCCAATGCAACTAGGACACCTCAAGGTGATAGTTATTGTATATTAAAAAAAACAAATAAATATATATATATATAATATAATATAACTACTTGCTTACATTATTGAATCTAATTTATTTTATAAACTGATTGAAAATAATTTGCAAAGAAAGCGAATGGCAAAAATGAAAGTATATATAATTGCAAGTGGATGCTCATTCCAACCCAGAAGTTATTTTTATTTTATGAGAAGTGTTACGTCTATAATATTTTTACTATTTCATAGTATTTTAATTAACAATAAATTATAGGTGATTAGTTTTTATTGGTTCCAATTTAAACTTACTACTAAAATTATTTTTTTACCCAACTAATAAAAACCCTTAACAACTTACCACTTAAAATTATTGTAGAAATAATATTTCTTTTTATTTTCTCTTCCTGTATGTAGAATGTGTAAAAAAGTCTTGTCTTTATTTATTTTACTATTATTATTATTTATATATTTATTTTATTATCAATTTGATAACCTCCGCCCATCCTTTTCTGGAAGATGCCTGGAAGAAAGAAATGGTATGTTGACAAAAGAAAATGAAAAAGAAAGATTTGTTGACTTGACCCATAATAGTTAGAGGGTGTGATTCGTGAATCCTTAACCCTTTAATCAACTAATTACATGGGGATGGGTTTATCTTTTCAGTTATAAATAATTTCCTCTATGTATTTTTTTTTAAAAAAATAGTTACCATTTTAAAATAATTGTTGTTGTTGTTTTGCTCAGGGTGGTCGATACCGTACCGGTATCGACCAGTGCACCTATACCAGTATACTTCTATTTTGTACCGAAAAAAATACCGACCGTACCGGACCGAAACACAAAATGCTATTTTTTTTTATTTTTTTTGTGATTGTGGCCGTTTTTGTCTCTAAAATAATCAATAATGAAAGTATTTTGTAGATAATTTCATTATTTCACCTAACCTTTGATCTCTCTTTGGATTTGGTGTTTGAATTAAGAGTTCCATTTTCTTCTTTTTTAATTGTTTTACCTGCATCAATTCTAATCTCTAGTTGATCTTTAGGTTGATGTATCAATCAGTACTCAATAGTTGAAATAGAAGGTATTTATGAGACTAAAAGTTGGAGAGTCTGTGTGTGTATGTGTGTGTAAATAGAGATTGTGTGTGTGTGTGTGTGTGTGTATTAAATATATAAAATAGTGGTAAACCCGAAATGGTACACCGTTATTGACCAGTATCCGAAATATATCGTACCGGTGGTCAAACCGGTATAGCCTTCGGTACGGTATTGACTTCCTTAGTTTTGTTAGGACGATTCCTGGAAGAAAAGGGTGAATTACACACCTACTTCTGTTTAAAGGAAAATAAAAAGGGTTTCTTTGTAAGATGAAAAGAACAGATTGGAATGCCGCGTTATTTCAATCTGCTTTTGAGCAATTAATTATTTATTGCTTGTACCATTTCTTCAGCTAATTTACACACCGCTTAAACAAAATTAATTAGGGGATGAATTACACAAAGTTTTTGCAGCTTCCACTAATGAGCATTTATGTGTGACATCTCTATTTTGAATAGAAATAAAGAAAGCAATAAAAATAGATCTTTATAGTTTGTCAAAAAGCAATGTAAACAAGATTTACAACTGGCTTCCAGTAAGGTATTTTTCCTCAAAGTAATAAAAAGTTTTTTAAAAAGGAAATTACTCTTTCTTCTCTTTTCATTTCTTGACGAGGAGTAAATTACTTGCGTAAGTTCATCCCGTGTGCCACTTCGGCCTATTCGGCGTTGACACAGTGACACATATCCAGCCCACCTGCTATGATCTGAAGAAAATGTAAGAAACTTCAGAATTGATTTACATGGGTTTGACCTTTTGCGGTTATGCGTGACGTGGCAGATCACGATGACTTGTCTCTCTAGTCTGAATAAACGTAAAGAGTGCAATATGAAATTATGAATACAATTTTTTTTTTTTTTTTTGATATGATGAATACAACTTTTAAGTCTGTCAAAAAGCAATATAAACGAAACTTTATAGCTGGCCACCACCAAGAAGTAATCTTTCTTTCTCTTTCCTGATGGTTGCAGAACGTTTAAAGTGTTATTTGATTTCCATCAAATTTCTACTAAAGTACTTATCCTCAAAGAAATAAAAGGTTTTCAAAAAAAGCAAAACAAAGTGTACACAAAAACAACTTTATACCGGAACTTTCTCTTTTTTCCTTTTTCTTTTATATTTTAGTAAATTACTTGGGTATTGCGCTAATTAAGTTAGATAATAGTCTATAAGTTTAAGTGCTTGGAGTGTAGGGACATGAGGTTTAGGTATTTGAGGTTGGAGTTAAATTTTTATCTTTTCTAAAAAATAAAAAATAAAAAATTTTTACCAACAAACTTATTTATATTCTAAAGCTACAACTTCACCCAATATATTTTTATTAGATGTAAATTTTGATAAATTCACTGTTAGATTACATTTTTTTTTCTTATATTTTTCATGTTTGCAAAATTTTCAAAAAAATAAAAATAAAAAAGATGAATAGATATGTTATCAATTAAATGTTTAAATTTCAAGATTTTATAGTTTCAAATTATACATAAAAAAAAGTTTATATATCAAATAGTAAATAAGAATCCAATTGGCTATTAAAAACATAAAGAACATACATGGTACAACGGTTAAATTTTCAAAAAATATAGTTATATTAATTTTTTAAGTAAGAATTATAATCTAGGCTACAACAAAGTTTTTAGTTAAACTTTGTCCAATTAAATTCATCTCATGTGCCATGCTTAAAGGACCTAAAAAAGCAAAGTGAAAGATCAATAGCTCTCATCAATCAATTGTTTAAATTGTAAGTTTTTGTAGTCTAAATTATGTAAAAATAATAATTTTTTAGATTATATAATACATAGCATCTGATTGACACAAAATTTGACATGTGTGTTAAAAGCGAAAAAACATATAATCCAACTGTGGGGGTAAAATGGTCAAAACACGCATTTGGGTCTTGAGCCTGATTTGGTAGTGTGAGCCTGTCTGAGCAGATCCTTTGGGGCCCACAAGCCAACTCTTACTAGAAAGATTAATGAGGTTGTCCGAGGAGGGGCATCTCCTCGATTAAGTCTAGTGAAGATCGTACGACGTGTTAGGATGTCTAGAAGGAAGTTTTGAAAGGTCTATTGGGTGGAGATATTTTCTACAAAAACTGTAGAGAGGAACAACGAATGAGAAATATCTTGAAGAAAGCTGCTACCACCGCATTAAAAGCTCTGCAACTATCTTTCTGGCCACATTAATGGAGAAATGACCTCTGCATAGTGGTGGTCAGCCTTACAGCTATTATTTGAGGATTTCAAGAGAGTGGTGGATGGGACAAGTATCTAATTTGTGATTTATGCTACATGTGGAAGAGGAAGGGAGAAGAAAGAATGATATAAAAGAACAAGAAAGGCATTAGATAAGGGGATCGGAAAAAAGAAAGAAGAAAGAGAGAGAGAAAGCACTGTACATAACAACTTCAATTGTAGTCTTTTATTTGAGGAAAGGAAGGCAATACAAGAGATCCTCGGCTTACGTCCGAGGAGATTTTCTTTTATTTTCATCCATTGATTATGTAGATAGTGGTGATCTAGCCTATCTATCTGTTGTCCAATATCCATAAAACCTAGATTTCAAGCCCACACTCTACAAATTTCATTGTATAAGGCTTTTTGGGCCTGAACCCATCAGTTGGTTGGGTCCGGGTACAAATTGTGCACTTACAATTGGTGTCGTTTGTGGGAACCTTGTGTTTAAGGAATTGGAACACTATGGCAGGCTCAGCCCCACATCATGCAGAGTCTCAGGGGTCCCAGCGTGAGGATCATTTCCAACGTCTTGAACGTGAGAGGGATTGCAAGGGTAGTGTACATATGTTGCACCCCAGTGGGAGTCGTTCGTGAGGTGGAAGCAGAGTCCCCCATGAGGATGATGCGAATGCCATGCAGAAGGAGATTGATCACCTTAAGAAGAAGTTGCGTCGTGCAAGACGAAGGCGGACACCATCTCTTTCTGATCCTTCTTCTGAGGGCTCCCAAGGGAGTAGTTACAGGTTAAGGTCCAGGACTCCTCTTAGCGAAACCTTCTCGTATGAGGAAGACGATCTTCCTGGTCATAGGGATAAGAAGTCTTCCTCCAGGGGCTTGGGAAACGATGCTATGAGCAGGGCGTTGCACCAAATCTCCAAGTCACATTTCTCACGTAGGATCAAAAAGGGAAAGCTTCTACGACGGTTCACTCAGCCCACGTTCACCATCTATAATGGCAGAACAGACCCAGTCGAGCATATAAGTCATTTCAATCAAAGGATGGCGGTACACTCTAAGAATGAAACCTTAATGTGCAAAGTCTTCCCCTCTAGCTTGGGACCTGTTGCTATGAGATGGTTTAACGGCCTGAAGGCGGATTCTATTGATTCCTTCATGGAGCTCACTAGGGCATTTGGGCCTCAATTCATTACATGCAATAGAGTGCCTCGGCCTTTGGACTCATTATTGTCCATGACTATGAGGGAAGGAGAGACCTTGAAAACGTATTTTGATAGATATTGGGAGATGTTTAATAAAATTGATGGCGATTTTGATGAGGTGGCGATTAACACTTTCAAGGTGGGTCTCCCAACTGATCACGACTTAAGGAAATCTTTGACCAAAAAAGCCTGTACGAAGTGTACGTCAGCTCTGGATTGTATTGACGAGTACAAACAGGTCGAGGAATATCAGCAGTAAGGTAAAGGGAAGGCGAAGGTTATCCCTCAAGAGAGGAGGGATTTCAGGTCAGATAGATACAATAACAATAGGCCTAGAAGAGATTTTGCTGGGCAATCAAGTTCGGCCACTCCTCAGGTCGTCAACACCGCATTCCGAGAACCGGTACACCAGTTGCTGGAGAAGGTTCGGAATGAACCATACTTCAAATGGCCCAATAAGATGGCGGGGGATTCTACTAAGCAGAATCAGAATCTCATTTGTCAATATCATCAAGACGTAAGCCATACCACCGAGAATTGCCGGACATTGTGGAACCATTTGGAGCAGTTGGTTAGTGAAGGTAAGTTGAAACAATTTTTGTGTCAACCCAATGGACAAGGAAGCCATGCAGGTTTGGTTAATGGACAAGGAAGCCGTCTAGGCCCCCCTTGGGAATGATTAATGTCATTTTCACTGCTCCCGGCAGGACTGGTTCTTATCCTACTAAGGCGATGTCTATGTCACATATTATCGCCGAGGAGTCTGGCTCGAAGCCGAAGAGGATTGAAGGGAATATTTCACCTCTTTTGGGCTTCTCGGATGAAGATAAGATTGGGACCATTCAACCGCATGATGATACTTTGGTGATTACGTTAAGGATAGGGGCTATGATGTGAAGAGAGTGATAGTTGATCAGGGTAGTGGTGCAGATATTATGTATCCTGACTTGTTTACGGGGCTTAATTTAAAGCTCGAGGATCTTACTGCTTATGATTCACCATTAATAAGTTTTGAAGGGAAAGTTGTCATACCAAAGGGACAAATTCGTTTGCCTGTGCAGTTAGGTCCGGAAACAGTTGATGTGGATTTCATTGTGGTTGACGCTTATTCCCCATACACGGCCATCGTCGCAAGGCCTTGGCTGCATGCTCTAGGTGCTGTTTCCTCATCTTTACATGTCAAGGTGAAGTTCCCATCGGGTGAACTGATCGAAGAAATTCTTGGGAGCTAATCAGTAACAAGACAATGCATATCGGCTACAATACTATGTCAGGCTGAACTAGAGTCCTCGGTCTCGGCTACGAAGGACTTATAGCAATTAACGTCTCTGGATGCGCCTAGTGCGGTGACAGCAGAGGAGGCGACATGTGAAGAGTTAGAAAGATTTCTCATAGGTGATGATCTTGAAAAGTTCTTTCAGGTTGGTGTTCGGCTACCACATCAAGAGAAGATGGAGTTAATTATGTTTTTGAAAAACAATATCGATGTATTTACCTGAGATCCCTATGAGGCTCCTAGGGTGGATCCAAGCTTCATTTGCTATCATTTGAACGTCAATCTTGCCGTTGTTTCGAGGAGGCAACCATCTCGGAGTTCTTTTAAAGAACATGCTGAGGCTGTCAAGGAAGAGGTGCTCAAGCTCAAAAGGGCTAGAGCTATTAAAGAAGTGTTTTATCCTCAATGGTTGGCGCACATAGTGGTGGTAAAGAAGAATAATGGGAAGTGGAGAGTGTGTGTGGACTTCACAGACCTGAACAAGGCTTGTCTTAAGGATTCGTTTCCAATGCCTTGCATAGATCAGTTAGTGGATGCTACAGTTGGACATCCTTGGATGAGTTTTTTGGATGCCTTCCAAGGCTATCACCAAATACCTTTGGCACTAGATGATTAAGAGAAGACAACCTTCATTACTCCTACGGGGAATTATCATTATAAGGTGATGTCATTTGGTTTGAAAAATGCAGGGGCTACCTATCAGAGGATGATGACCAGGATGTTCGAGTCGTAGCTGGGAAAGACTATCGAAGTATATGTGGATGATATGGTAGTGAAAAGCAAGATGGTGCCTATGCATGTGAAAGATTTGGATGACACCTTTCAGACACTCAAGAAGTATAAACTGTGTCTCAATGCCTCCAAATGCTCTTTTGGTGTAAGCTCAGGTAAATTCCTAGGCTACATGGTGAATCATAGAGGAATAGAAGTAAATCCGACACAAGTCAGGGCAATTAACAGCTTGTAACCTCCTTGGAATCCAAAGGAAGTTCAAAAGCTAACGGGGATGACTGATGCTCTCAACAGGTTTATTTCTCGATCCGCTGATAGGTGTAGACCTTTCTTCCAGTTGTTGAATAAGTGGAAAGGATTCGAATGGACTGTGGAGTGTGCCTTAGCTTTTCAACAACTTAAAGATTATCTTTCTTGACCACCCATCATGTCTCGGCCAAAGGTAGATGAAATGCTGTTTGCGTATATAGCGGTGGCCATTCACATCGTCAGCTTGGTTTCAATACGGGATGATAATGGTATACAGAAACCAGTTTACTATGTGAGAAAATCTCTGCATGAAGTTGAAGTGCGTTATTTGATGTTGGAGAAAGCGATTCTGGTTGTAATGCATGCTACGGTAAGCTTCCTCACTATTTTCAATCTCATACAGTGGTTGTTTTGACTCAGCTCCCTCTTAAGTCGGTATTGTGTAGTGCTGATTACTCAGAGAGGATAGCTAAGTGGGGAACTATTTTGGGTGCCTTTGATATTAAATATATGCCACGCATCTTTGTCAAGGGCCAGGTCCTTGCTGATTTGGTGGCAGAATTCGCTAAACCTTCATTAGAAGAAAGTATAAAGGGGTTGCACTTGGATGGAAAATCAGTTGGCATGATTTCGTGCAGGGAACTTCTGATTTGGAAAGTTTACGTCGATAGGGCGGCAAACCAAAAAGGATCAGGTGTGGGGCTAGTTTTGGTATCCCCTGAAGGAATTACTTTCGAGAAATCATTGAGGTTGGGGTTCTCGGCCACTAATAATGAGGCTGACTACAAAGCTGTATTGGTCGGGATGGATGTGGTTCATAAAATGGGGGGAAAATTAGTCCTAATGTTCTCGGATTCTCAATTAGTTGTGGGTCAAGTGATAGAGACATTAGAGGCTAGAGATCCAAGAATGCAAGAGTATTTGACCAAGGTTAGATATTTACAATCCAAATTTGATTCTTTTATCCTGATGCATGTTTCTAGGAGTGGAAACACGCATGCTGATTCATTAGCCACGCTTGCAACATCCTCGACTCAAGGTTTGCCTCGGGTCATCCTTGTCGAAGACTTATTGAAACCTGCTCGGACAGTGGTAGATGTCGTCCATATTCATCAAGTTAGGTTCGGACCTAGTTGGATGGACCCCATAATATCATTTCTTAAGAATGATGCTACCTGAGGAGAGGTTTGAAGCAGATAAAGTTCGCAGAAAGGCACCTTGATTTTGGTTGTCTGAGAATTAGAAGCTATATAAACGCTCATTTTTTGGGCCATACTTGCTGTGTATACACCCTGAAGCAACCGAGTCACTGTTGGAGGAATTACACGAAGGGATTTATGGAAGTCATACAAGACAAAGGTCTTTAGCTCATAGAGCTCTGACCTAGGGGTATTGGTGGCCTAACATGTAAAGAGAGGCCCAGGATTATACGAAGAAGTGCGAGCAATGCCAGAGATTTGCTCCTAACATCCATCAGCCCGATGGTGTACTTAATCCTTTGTCTAGTCCTCGGTCGTTCACTCAATGGGGATTGGATATAGTAAGGCCTTTCCCAAAGGCTGTGGGAAATAAAAGGTGGTTGCTTGTAGGAACCGTTTACTTTACCAAGTGGGTTGAAGTTGAGCATTTGTCAAACATTAGAGATGTGGATGCAAAGAAGTTTGTTTGGAAGAACATTATCACTAGGTTTGGGATACCTCATACTCTTATTTCAGATAATGGCCTACAGTTTGATAGTAAGGCCTTCAGAAAATACTGTGGTGACCTAGGTATCACGAATAGATACTCCACTCCAGCTTATCCTCAAGGAAATGGGCAGGCCGAGGCAGTTAACAAAGTTATAGTAAGTGGACTCAAGAGCAGGCTGGATGATGCAAAGGGAAGATGGGTGGAAGAATTGCCACATGTTCTGTGGACATATCGGACTACACCACAAAGATCCACAGGAGAAACTCCCTTCTGCATGACTTATGGAGCCGAGGCCGTGATCCCTTTGGAAACCAGGTTTCTGACGTTAAGGATAAGCTCTTTTAGTCCAAATAATAACAATGGTTTACTGGAGAAAAGCCTGGATCTAGTTAAGGAGCGGCGAGAGACCGCCATGGTTCAACTAGCTTATTATCAGCATAAGCTCAAACGAGGATATGATGCCCATGTGAAGTTAAGGCCCCTTGCACCTGGAGACTTAGTATTGAGGAAGGTCTTGGGTACTGCCAAGAACCTAGCATGGGGAAAGCTAGGACCTACCTGGGAAGGACCATATCGAATCATTTTTGTAGCGGGCATAGGGGCATATCGTCTAGTAGATTTAGATGAAAAAGTTGTACAATGTCCATGGAATGTAAATAACCTACGAAGGTACTATTATTAATGAAAGACTCTTTTTCCATTCTTTGTTCTATCATTATTGTTTTGTGATTTAGTTCATTTTTATAAGTATCAAACAGAAACTTGGTCATGCATGGCTCCTCGGACCACATACCTCGTGGAAATTGATATATTATTAAGTGTTAAACAGAACCTTAGTTACGTCTGGTCCTCAGATCGTCTACTTAGGGGAAATTATCATTGCGATTCTTTTTTATAAGTATCAAACAGAAACATGGTCATGCATGGCTCCTCGGACCACATACCTTGTGGAAATTGATATATTATTAAGTGTTAAATAGAACCTTAGTTATCTCTAGTCCTCGAACCATCTAGTTTGGAGAAATTAACATTGCGATTCATTTTTATAAGTATCAAACAGAAACTTGGTCATGCATGGCTCCTCGGATCACATACCTCGTGGAAATTGATATATTATTAAGTGTTAAATAGAACCTTAGTTACGTCTGGTCCTCTGACCATCTACTTTGGGGAAATTAACATTGCGATTCATTTTTATAAGTATCAAACAGAAACTTGGTCATGCTTGTCTCGTTGGACCACATACCTCATGGAAATTGATATGTTATCAAGCAATCAAGCGTTGAACAGAACCTTAGTTACGTCTGGTCCTCGGACCATCCACTTTGGGGAAATTAACATTGCTATTCATTTTTATAAGTATCAAACCAAAACTTAGTCATGCTTGTCTCGTTGGACCACGTACCTTGTGGAAATTGATATGTTATTAAGCGTTGAACAAAACCTCAGTTACGTCTGGTCCTCGGACCATCTACTTTGGGAAAATTGGCATTCCGTTTTGTTTTTCTAAGTATCTAACAGAGATTTGTATAAGCCTTGATTCTTGGGCCATATACCATAGTAAGTTTACTGGTTTGCTTTATGTCCAAATTAAACATCAAATCAAGTCTTTAACTGTTTTTGTCTTGTTTTAAGTTCAAATATGTTCGTACATATTTAATTGTATGCTGTTGCACTTCGGATATTACCATTTCTATATATAAGTTATCTTTTGATAATTTAAGTTGGTAAATTTAGCATAGTATTATGTCGGCTTACCAGTACTTGCTGAAGCATTATAAAGATTTCCCTGTACATTAAGATGTTAAGTCAATTATGCTATACATGTAATTTACATTGAGCTAAAGGAGATAAATATTTCAGTAAAGGAAATTAGCAATGGATTAACGAGCAATCTTTTGAATTTGTCATTGATGCTGTCAGTGGGTACATTGAAAATGAAAGGATTAAAATAAGGGTCCTAAAAAAAAAAAAAAGCTACATAAAGAAAAAAGTCCTAGCCTATGCCTTGAGTTTCGGTGGAGGGTCTTGTCTAGACTTCTTAGCAGCTTCTTTCGTTTTGTCCTCCTCCCCTGTGTACTTAGGCTCACCTTCGGACGAGGCTTGGACTTGTTTTCCTTTGTCCTTCGTCTCTGGTGGAGGATCATTTGGCTCAGTATGCTTACTTAGGCGATTCTCAGCCTCATCACCTTGTTCCTTTTCTTTATTAGAACCAGTCAATTCTTTAGAAGGTGGAATAAGATCTTGAATTATGGATGGCTGTATTAAAGGCACTATCTTGGAGGTAGTTGAAATGGGAGGAAGGTCTTCAATCACTCGGATATCCTGTGGAATCCAAATGTTCTCGGACTTCCTCCATTTAGAAGTAGTCGGGACTCCTGCCATATTCAGGGCTTCTGGCCAAACTTGTTGGTAGTACTCCTTACATAGTTCTGCTAGCTCCTCGGTTAGTTGGGTTTCCGTTGCCTCAACCCCTTCATTGTAAGAAGCCTTCTTCGCAGCCTTCATGGTTTCCCTGAGGGTACAAGCCTCTCCCTTGGCTTGAGCAAGCTCATTTTTTAAGTCTAATTTTTCTTGCTGAGCTTTGGATAGATTCTCCTCTTTTTGGCGCAGAAGTTTACGTTGCCCCTTCACTTAAGCCTTGGTAGTTTTAAGTCCGGCCTCGGCACTACTTCTCTCTCTCTTTTCGTTTGCCAATTTGTTGGACAGATCATCTTTCTCTACCATGGCACGGCCTAAAGCTTTCTCAGTTTCAACTCTAACCTGGAGTTCAGCCTGGGCCTGCTTCCGACTATTCTCCACCTATTTCTCAGCAATAAAAACCTCTTAAATGGCCTGTGTAAAGATGTTGAACAGATGCATCATGGCAATGGCAATAGAACAGTACTATTGAAAAGGTTTTATACGAAAAGATAATAAAAAAGAAAAAGAATAACATAGCGAGGAAGTATTGGTTGGGTAACACTTACCAGAGCTAAGTCCCTTTTCAGGGAGAGGAAAAGGTGTGGCTGGCTCATCTTCTTCAAAGCCTCCATATCTTTTGGTAGAAGAAGAGGTTGTTCCAGAGCATTGGCGAGGTGGTAAGCATGTCCTCGCTGGAACTCCCTTATGCTGGAGTGGCTAGGAATTAGAGCCCCATCTAGTTCTAGTGCAGGAGACCAATTGGCCTGCGTACGGTGCACCTTGGCCAGGTCATGGCTTTCCCTACTCTCTACAGAAGGGGCGCGTTCCACCCTTGGCAACATTTTGTTGTTGTTGTTGTTGCTTAAGTTTCTTCTGTTTAGCCATTTCTGCCTCCTCGGCCTCATTTTTCCTTTTCTTTTTGGGGTCAAGGGCATGAATCTTGGGGTTGGAAAGAGGAGGAGGTGGTGGCAGCTTATGAGGGGGTTGAGACCCAACTACGTCCTTTTTGGGAGCTTGTGTGCCCCACCTGGTCATCAATGATCTTAAGCTGAACATCTCTTCTTCCTCGGCACTAGTATCTACCTGTGCTGTTATTAAGCCCTTTATGCCAGAACCCTCTGCAGGTTCGTTTTCTTCGTCCGAGAGGATGACGACGTGACCCTCTTGAGGTCTTTCAGCTTCCTTGAGGCGAAAATGATCAATTTTCTCTTCAAGGGATGGGTGCGGAGATGCTGTCTCTTCTCGGATGTTTGTTTCCTGAGGACGTGTCAAAAGGGGGACTGCTCTAATTGGTCGTGTGTATAAGATGATGGAAGGATCGTCTGGTAGCTCAAAGGCAGAGAGAAAGCCAGGTCTCGAAATGTCTATCCTTTTGCGTCTCCGGTCACCCGCAATGATTGTGTTGCCGATATCTTGGAAGTCCTCTAACAGAGGGCTGTATCCCAATATGAGATGGGCTGCTCTCACCTGCAGGTCTTCACTCACAAACACCTCGGATTGTAGAATACGATTGAGGTCCGCGACGCTGCAAAGGCTTAGACAGGGCCGTACGTGTTGTTTGTCTGCAAAAAATGTCCGAGGAAGTAAATATGGTTAGATCGATAATAAGGGCCAAATAAAGAGAGAATAGAAGACAGTGTAATCAGAAACAGTAAAGTTAAAACAAGTAAGTCACAGGTTAGGGAATCTAATTCCTATGAATGGAAGTTATCCTGCCCAAGTTTGAGAAAGACCCGAACCGTTAGATGTGCATCACACCATTGGACGTGGGGGACAGGGCTTTACCTACAGCAATTAATGCGCGCCTGGCAGATTTCGAAGCGTCAGTAGCAGTTTAAAAGAGGTGAGATGATGTTTTCACGCGTGCTGATTTGAAAAGTGTGTGAAGATTGTGGTGTTGTGTCAGAACTCCACTTTCCTTCCTATATAAGAAGAAAAACGAAGTTTTGAGGGGCTATTGTGGGGGTAAAATGGTCAAAACACGCATTTGGGCCTTGAGCCTAATTTGGTGGTGTGAGCCTGTTCGAGCAGATCCTTTGGGGCCCACAAGTCAACTCTTACTAGAAAGGTTAATGAGGTTGTCTGAGGAGGGGCATCTCCTCGGTTAAGTCTGGTGAAGATCGTACGACGTGTCAGAATGTTTGGAAGGAAGTTCTAAAAGGTCTATTGGGTGGAGATATTTTCTACAAAAACTATAGAGAGGAACAACGAATGAGAAATATCTTAAAGAAAGCTGCTACCACTGCATTAAAAGCTCTACAACTACCTCTCTTCTCTGGCCGCATCAATGGGGAAATGACCTCTGAACAGTGGTGGTCAGCCTTACAGCTATTATTTGAGGACTTCAAGAAGGTGGTAGATGGGACAAGTATCTAATTTGTGATTTATGCTACACGTGGAAGAGGAAGGAAAAAGAAAGAATGATATAAAAGAACAAGAAAGGCATTAGATAAGGGGATCAGAAAAGAGAAAAGAAGAAAGAGAGAGAGAAAGCACTGTACACAACAACTTCAATTGTAGTCTTTTATTTGAGGAAATGAAGGCAATACAAGAGATCATCGGCTTACGTCCGAGAAGATTTTTTGTTATTTTCATCCATTGATTGTGTAGATAGTAGCGATCTAGCCCACTTATCTGTTGTCCAATATCCATAAAACCTAGATTTCAAGCCCACACTCTACAAATTTTATTGTATAAGGCTTTTTGGGCCTGAACCCATCATTTGGTTGGGTTTGGGTACAAATTATGCACTTACACTAACAATTAGATTTTCAAAATATATAGCAATGTTAAAGTTGAGTGGGCCTTGCCTTGCTTGAGAAAGTCCAGTCACATTGTTGGGCCTATTGGGTGTTAACCCAGTGACATTCATATCCAACCCACCTGCTATGATCTGACGGAAATGTCAGAAACTTTAGAAATGATCCACATGGGGTTTGGACAAATCACGATGACTTCTCTCGATTCTGAATAAATACATAAAGAAAGAAATATGAACACAACTTTATATAATCTGTCCAAAAGCAATATAAACAAGACTTTATTTATAGCTGGCCACCACCAAAAAGTTAATCTTTCTTTCTCTTTTTCTGAACGCAGAATGTGTAAGGTGGTTTTTCCATCAAATTTCGACTAAAGTACTTCTTAAAGGTATAAAAAGTTTTCAAAAAAGCAAAATAAAGTGTACACAGAACTTTATACTGGTTACTAGGAGCTTTCTTTTTTTCTTTTTCTTTTTTAGTAAATTACTTGGGTATTGTACTGATTATGTTTGACAGTTTTTAGCTAACAATATATAATCTAAAATTACAACTTCACTAAATATCTTTGTATTGAATGTAAATTTTGATAATTTATTGTTGGATTACATTTTCCTTTTATATTTTCTATATTCACAAAATTTTCAAAAGATAAAGAATCAATAGGTATGTTATCAATCAAATGTTTAAGTTTTACGTTTTTATAATCTAAAATTATACATAAAAAAGGTTTATAGATCGACTAATAAATAAAATCCGATTGGTTGTTAAAAATATAAAAAACATGCAACAGTTAGATTTTCAAAATATGTAATCATGTTAAATTTTTAAGTGAGAGTTATAACATTAACTACAGTCAAGTTTGTTGCTAAACTTTGTTCAGTTAAGCCCATCCCATGTGCCACGCTTAAAAGAACCTAAAATAAAGCAAAATCAAGACTCGAGTAATAAAGGCGTTCAAGAATAGTCAGTCTGGACCGGTACCTAAAAAAGCACCGGTTGGGGTAGTAAGGATAAAAGAAAAGATTTGGAATCATATTTTGAACTAAAACAAATACTGGTATAAAATAACAAGTTGTTCTTTAGATTAGAATTGTATCCAGAGGCGTTATTTCAAGAGGTTATAGAGCTTCACAACAACAAAAGTTCTGCAATTCTCCAAATTTGTAAGTGACGCTTTTCTTGCACACATCCATGTCTTCTACTTCCCTCCTAGAAATAAAATATCCACAACAAGGTTTTTTTTGCACCTCTAATTTATTTTACTTCAATTTGAAATTGCAATGGAACTACTTAGTGGTTCATGATTTGTCAAGATATGCTACGATTTATTTCTTTGAAACAGATAATGGCCACTAGGGTCATTAGGATATTGAACTTGCCTGCATTCTTGTCCTAAGAGTAAGGGAGTAGCAACATTAATTTAGAGTCTATTTGCTGGACACACTTAAGTTGTTGACATATTAAAGTTCAAAAAACAAAAAAAGGGTTTTGAGACCGATCTCCTCATGCTTGATCTGGTAACTCCTACAGTTAAAAGAGACATGGTAGATAGTTTGAATTCGTAAAAACATTGAATAACTGATGTCAAAGGAAAATAAAAAGGGGTTCAAACTTGTTAGTGGGAAAAAAATACTTAGGGAGTGTTTGGTACATGTACTTAAAAACTGAAAATATGTGTTTGAAAACATGTGTTGAAATACGTGTAGGTAAAAAAGTTTGTTGAAATACGTGTAATAATGTTTAAAAACTGAAAACATGTGTTTGAGTGGGTGTACCAAACGGGACCTTAACTTTCAAGAATAATCAGTTTAGATAGTAAGATAAAAAGAAAAGGTTGGAGAAGGCCGCATTATTTCAAGCTAGCTTTTGAGCTTTATAACCACCGCTGCAATTCCTTAAATCTGTAATTTTTCACTTTTTAGACACATCCATCTCTTCTATTTTTCTTTTCTCAAAAAATTCACTTTAAATCATATTCTTCTTCCCTAGCTAGTTATTTTACTTTACACACACATCCTTCAAATTGTTTTTGTACTAATTTACTTTTATCCTTATTGTGGTTCAAGATTTACCAACATATTTCCATTGGTTTCAATGAGTACTCAAGGAGGCTCACTGTGGTCATCGTCATCTTCTTCTTCAAGACGATGGATATATGACGTTTTCCTTAGTTTCAGAGGTGAGGACACACGCAATAGTTTTACTGACCATCTATATGCTGCTTTGCAATGTTTCAGTATTTCTACCTTTAGAGACAATGAAAAACTTGAGAGAGGAAAATCTATTACACCAAAACTCTTGAAAGCAATAGAAGAATTGAGATTTGCTATTGTTATTCTTTCCAGAAACTATGCATCTTCAACATGGTGCTTGGATGAACTTGCAAAGATCATTCGATGCATGATAGAGAAGGAAATGACCATTCTACCTATATTTTATAAAGTGGACCCATCTAATGTACGAAATCAGAAGGGAACTTTTTTCACAAGCCTTTGCTAAGCATGAAAAACGTTTGAAGGGGAACATAGAGAAGGTGCAAACTTGGCAAGCCGCTTTGAGTGAAGTGGCCAATCTCTCTAGGTGGCATACACCAGATAGGCAAAGTAATTTGACTTTTTTAAAAATGTTTCAAATAGCTCTTCCTAAATATGTACCATGAATTACATCAAACGATACGATGTTTTGACTATAATATATGTTATGTTAAATCCGCCCACATTATACATGATAGGTAATTTATATTACTTTAAACAGAGTAAGACTTCATGATTTTTTTTTTAGGAAATAAGATTTGATGATTTGATCCTTTAATTTATCAAGAAATATCTCATTAAATAGTTTTAAATAAAATGGAAGAATTTAGAGTATAGAATATGATAAGGTTAACATTGTTAAATAAGAAGATTCAGAATAAATCTCAATCTTTGGAAATTAAGAGGGAGAAAAAAAATAAGAATGATAAAATAGTTTTTTTTTTTTTTTTTAATTTATAGAATAATACCAAACATAATTACTAAACAATATGATTTTAGAACCCAATAACATGTTGACCGTGATCAAATTTCATATAAGTTAAAAGTTTAAAAATTGATCTATTGTAAAGCCAGACATGAAGGGCGGGAGTGTATATTTTTAGACATGTCAAAACTTACTTCTTTTTTTTTTTTTTTTTTGCAAAAATGTAAAAATTACAAACACTTATTTGATGTAAATATTTTTCTTAATGTAAGAAAATATCATATGTTAAATCAAAATTACAAACATTTCATGTATAAGCAATAAATAAAAAAATGGATAATTACACTTTACCCACCTGTGGTTTGCCTCTAATTCGACTTACTTACCCGTGGTTTCATTTTTGACATTTTACCCACCTGTGATTCCCTCTGTTACTTCTCTGTTACCCACCTCTAGTGCAAACGTTACTCTAACACATAAACTCATCAAAAACAGAACCTAAAGTAGATGAAACACTCCTCACTAAGGAAGAACGAAGAACAAAGTACTCAAATCAATAATAAAACATCTAAATCATCCAAAATAACCAACAAAGCTATAAACTTCACAATCAAAGCCACCTTGTGCGTCAAATCACAACTAAAAATGCAAAATGTTACTAATTGATCAGACCAACAAAACCCAACCTCTGTGCTTCTACAAATTCTAGCCAAAATCATCAAACTACAAATCCTTAACAAACCCCAAAGAAAACCCAATCCAAGTGACCATCTGTGCTTCTATCTCTTTTAGATTTGGACCGATCAGACCACCCAATCACTAGCGATCTGGGTTTTTAACCATGGGTTTAAAGAGAGATAAAGATGATGAGTTAGAGAGAGAGAGAGAGGAGAGAGGAACAGACATCAAGAGCTTGAACCGAGAGAGCCTCAAAGATCTGTGTTTTCGGCTGGTGGCGGCGGTAGTGGTGGTGTAATCAGTGTTCAACCTATGATTTGGGTTTTCGGCCGTCAGATGCGGTGGCAATGGCTTGAACCAAGAGATAAAGCTTGAGAGAGAGAGAGAGAGAGAGAGAAATCCAGGGGCTCCAACGGGTTTGAGAGAAAGAAAACTTATTTGAAAAAAATTAGATGTTTTATTGATTTGGTTTGATTGTGAAGTTTATATCTTTGTTGGTTATTTTGGATTATTTAGATGTTTTATTATTGATTTGGTTGGGTTTTGATTTACTGGGTTTGGAGATGTTTGGGATGAAATTTTTTGTATTTAGTTGAATTTGTGTGTATGAGAAATGTTGGAAAAGAAAATATTTGAGTACTCTGTTCTTTGTTCTTACTTAGTGAGGAGTGTTTAATCTGCTTTAGGTTCTGTTTTTTTATGAGTTTATGTGTTAGAGTAACGCCTGCACTGGAGGTGGGTAACAGAGAAGTAACGGAGGGAATTACAGGTGGGTAAAGTGTCAAAAATGAAACCACGGTTAGGTAAGTCAAATTAAAGGTAAACCACAGGTGGGTAAAGTGTAATTATCCCAATAAATAAAAATGTGTGTGTATGTATGTTATTCTTTGGATTTATTATATATATATATATATTTAGCTTAGTCCCCTGAAAAAATTTTCTGACTCCGCCACTGTGTACAACTGCTACAAGTATCACCAAAATCTAAAAGCAATGAAGATGGTAAAAATCACACAGATTAGATGATGAAGTAAAAAAAGCCAATTCACCTCCCATTGTCGTTGCTGCAAAACTCTATAATTCCTCTAGAAAAATCTCCTCAACGAACGAACTTGTTTTTAATTATCATAACTTTGATGCTTTAAAGAACATTTTGGATGGTAAAACTAATGAACACACTAGTATGCTTAACAACTTTTGTGGTTTTGCAATAAATCAAATTAGGCTCAAGGTTGTAAAAGCATGGGGAAGGATTTTTTGTATAGGCTTAATGAAAGAAGGCTCCCTTTAAATATTTTTCTAGGTAAAGGAGTAACATTATATTGAAAAATTAGGTTAAGTTGTTAGACTAGAAAAGATAGTTAACGTCTTACTGCAATCACGATTGAGAATACTTGTTTGAGTTTTGGTCAATAGAATGTCAAGCTGAGGGTTCGTAAACTTTTTGTATAAAGTTTACTCGAACGAGTCTTCTCAAGCTTGATTTCTTCAATGTTACTCCTTGACTTGATACTAAGCAAACAATTTAAATGCAACCCTCTAACACTTACTAAACTTGACACAGGAATTAGCCAACTCAAATGTAAAACTTCACCATTACAAATAAAGTAGCAATAGAATTAAAGACCGTTATTATAATTGGGCAAAATAAAATTCTATTTAAAAAAGAGCTTCAAAATTGAATTATGTAAAATTATAAACATAGTGGTGAGGGCCTTACTTTAGCCAAATAAAATTTCTTTTTAAAAAAGAAAATAGCCACTGAGAATTTTTATTATAAAAAAGTTGTTTTATAAACGTTGTATATGTATCTTGTGGTTCACTACATAAAAGCTTAAATTACTTTAAAAGTTAAAAGAATTTCAAGTTACTTTAATCATCTATCATAGTTTTGTCTTGAATAATCAATTTTTACAATGTAACTTAAATTATTTTTTATTTTTATTTTATTACTTTATTCAACTTAATGATAAAAGTGAAATATTTATGCTTTGTTAGTTCAGAAGTTACAGTGGTGGCGAGGAGAATTGAATTTTAAACCCTAAACATCTTTATTGGAAATATCAAAAGGAGTTTTTTTTTTTTTATTATAGAATTTCAACCTATAGCGTCCGCTCCTGATAATTGAATTACAAAGCTCTTTAACATATGAGTGAAATATTTTGCTTGATAACATTTATAACTTTTAATGAACTTCTGCTAGTACGCACCAATAGTATATATAAAATAGAACGTATTTTATGCATCAATAGTTTGAGATGCACTTGGACTTTGTGGAGCCCTGAAAAGATTAACTATGAAAAGATCAACCAAAATACTTGCTTCATGTACAATATTTTATTGCGTGATTAATTTGAAATGTACAGTAGCTCAAGCAATTACAAATTCTTGTGACAAACTTTTTTGTGGAAACAGAGCTGTCAAAAAAAAATCTGGTAAATTCATTATAAGTCATTTGTTGTAATAGTAGAAGTTCTAATACTAATTTGTTGTGAAAAACATGTAAAGAGAAAGTTAAGCAATACTAGACACAAATGTTAACATAATTTGACAAACTTTATGCCTACATTCAAGGGCAACACTAACCAAAAATAAAATAAAATGCTACATCCAAAACAATAATTTCATAATAAATTCTAAGTAGCAAGTTGTAATTGGTTGTCTTATTTTAGTAATGGACTCAGATTGAAACCAGTAATAACTTCTCACCTCGAATTTGTTGTAAAGATATTGTGAATATAACATTACTCACAAAAAATCTCACTAACAATTATGAGAAAAAAAAAGAAAAAAAGAAATGATATGTCCACAATATTTTTACAACAAATCTTACGTGGCAGGTTGTTACTGGTTGTTATTGTTGGGGCAAAAAAAGTAATCTTAGTGTTAGGTTCAAATTTGAACCAATAACAACTAACCACATATGATTTGTTGTGAAAATGTTGTAAAAATGTTGTAAACGTAGCATCTCTAAAATAAAAAATAACTGCACTTCTAGCTGTCATAAAGATAAAGTAATACAAGTTATCATTTCAACCAAAGGTGTTCATCACCTTGTCATCATTTTATAAGACATTTATTATTTCCATATGGGAAATATTTAACTCAATTAAATGCAATGGAACACACAGTGACCTTTGTTTTTATTTATTTATTTTTATATAGTTTTAATATATGGTATCAACTCCTAATAATTGGTTTTTATTATTATTATTATTATTATTATTATTATTATTATTATCATCAGACTAAGACAACAATTAGTTTTTTGAGCAGATGAAGATCGAACCCTAAATCTCTTATTCGATGATAAGAAACTTTACCAATTAATCTAAGTGAAACCCCAAGTAACTTTTGTTTTAAGGGAACACATTGTGTTATAAAAGAAAATCTTGCATTTAAAATATCTTTTTTTTTTCCTTAACAAAGGGGAAAAAATCTTGGTGTTGCTTATACTATGCTAGGTTGAAGAATTATTAGATTCAAAACCCACCCGAATATGGAAACATAGTTAGCATGAAATTAGAGTTTTTTTTTTTTTTTTTTTTAATCCAGCTAATATTCAGATTTTTAATATAGAGTATATATTTCCATATGTCTCAAATTAAAACTAGGTTTCTTAAGGAATGAAACAAAACTAAATATTACATTCATATATTACATTATAGGTTGTATATACATTTATAATTTGTTGGGATTTCAGTTTTAATCAACTAAACTAAATGCTGTATATTTGCAACATTTTTTAATTTAGTTCCTATCATGGGAGGTTCAAATTCACTGCTAATTATTCTCTATTCATTTTAGGCCCAAGGCAGAAGTTACTAAAGACATTGTGAAAGTGATAATAAATAAACCAAATTATACATTCTTTGTAGCTACAAAGGGACTAGTAGGAATAACTTCCAGAGTTGAGAAATTGATGTCACATTTAGCTATAGAGTCAAATGGTGTTCACATTATAGGAATTAGGGGAACATGAGGAATGGGTAAAACAACTCTAGCAAGAGTTGTTTACAGTATGATTTCCAATCAATTTGAAGCATGTAGTTTTATTTCTAATGTCATGGAAGTTTACGAAAAATATGGCGTACTTCAGTTACAACAAACACTTTTGGAAGATCTTTTGATTCTTAGAGATGTGAATGTAAAAGATGTTGATAATGGAGTTTTCATGATTAAGGATAGGTTACGTCACAAAAAGATTCTTCTTGTTCTTGATGATGTAAATGAATTAGACCAGTTTAATAAATTAGTTGCGGAGCATGATTGGTTAGGTCCAGGTAGTAGAGTTATCATAACAACAAGAGATGTGCATTTGTTAATAACGCATAAAGTAGATGATATATATGAGGCTGAAGGATTGAGTGATGATGAAGCTTTTCGTCTTTTTAATTCAAAAGCTTTTGACAAAGAGCATCCTCCTAAAGATTATCTAGAGTTGTCCCAAGCCTTTGTAGATTATGCTAATGGCCTTCCTTTAGCCATTGAGGTTTTGGGTTCCTTTCTGCATAATAGAAGTATGTATGAATGGAAAAGTGAATTAGATAGGCTTAAAGAATTTCCTAAAAGAAAAATTATCAATGTACTTCAAATAAGTTTTGATGAACTGGAAGAAATAGAGAATGAAATTTTCTTATATATAGCATGTTTCTTTAATCATAAAAATCAAGATACTATTACAGCAATATTAGATTGTCTCGAGCTTTACCCTGAAATTGGATTAAGGGTTCTTACTGATAAATCTCTCATTAAGTTTCAAGAAAATCGATTATGGATGCATGATTTAATCGAAGAAATGGGTCGAGCTATAGTTCGTAAAGAGTTCCAAAAAGACCAACCTAGGAAGCGCAATGGATTGTGGTTGTATAGAGATATTGACAATGTGTTGACAAATAATACGGTAAGAGTTTATTGAAAGAACCCAAGGATATACCTAATTAATTCAACGTAGTTTAGCATAAATTAGTTTTGATAATTGTACATTTTACAATTCATTAATCCATTTTGTTCATGATTATTAGGGAACAACAAGGCATCGTCTTAACATTTCTAAGAACAGAATGGGCACATTGGAATCCTGAATCATTTTCAAAGATGAATCGTTTGAAACTCCTCATAATTGAAAATTCTTACCTCATGTATGATCCCAAAAATCTTCCTAATGGCTTAAGATTTCTTAATTGGCATGGGTACCCTTCAAAATCTTTGCCAACAAGTTTCCAACGAAATGAGTTAATAGAACTTCATATGTGTTTTAGCAACATTGAACAACTTTGGACAGGAACAAAGGTAATAAATACCCTTCTACACCTTTCTTTCAATAGTTTCATTAAACTATACGGTTTTTGAAGCTAAAAATTATTTGTTCTTTTGGCTTTTTATAGTATTGGGAGATGTTGGAAAAGCTTACTATTCTTAATCTAAAAGGTTGTAAAAATCTCAAAAGTCTTCCAAGAAAATTTGAGATGAAATCTCTGAAAATCCTTATTCTTTTTTATTGCACAAAAATAAAAACAATTCTAGAATTTGGGGAGAATAAGGGATGTGTAACAAAGATTTATTTGGACGGCATAGCTATTACAAAACTACCGACATCAATTGGGAATTTGACTAGCCCTGCTTCTTTGAATGCAAGAAATTGCAAAAATCTTATGTCTCTTCCAAGCACATTTTTTAATATGACGTGGCTTAAAGATCTCAATCTCTCCGACTGCTCAAAACTACTAGAGAACTTGGGGAGTGGTGAAAGTGTTGTAGTGAACGGACAGATGGCTTCTTCTAATGCTATTTTTGAAACTTTTAGAAAATTAGCTTTTGGTGGATTTCAGCTAATCACTTTTTATCCAATGTTAAGAAGTTCTGAATCCATGGGCTTGCTACTGTCTTCTCTTTTTGGTTTGTCTTGTTTGACCAAATTGAATTTAAGCGATTGCAATCTCAAGGAAATCCCCAATGATATTGGCTGCTTCTTCTCTTTAAAATGTTATCGCTACGTGAAAATAATTTTGGTTGCCTTTCAGAAAGCATTGCTCAAATATCTTATCTAAAAATTTTGGTCGTGGATATTTGCACGAGTCTTCAATCCTTTCCAAAGCTTCCTTTAAATCTAGGTTATGTTGAAGGATTTGGTTGCTCCTCATTCGAAACGGTACCAGATCTGTTGAGACCAAATTCTTCATTTGAGCCAAAACTCTTACTTTCAAATTGCACCAAACTGACTGGCAATCAAGGATTCATTGACTTATTTTTTGCAGCTATAAAAAAGTCTCCTTAGGTCTCTCTCTCTCTCTCTCTCTCTCATAGTTCTAAGCATCATGCTTTGTATTTTTCAGGGACTCTCTCCTAACTATTATGGGGAAAAATATGACGTTTTTCCTGGAAGTGAAATACCGGAGTGGTTTAGCCATCAATGTATAGAGGATGAAGTGAATATAATGGAACCTTTTTCTCATTTGAGTAATGACTGGATAGGGATTGCTATTTGCATTGTATTCTGTTCTCTTCCACTTCACCAAATTCTTAACGAACCAATTCTGTTTGGGCTCAGAGCCAATGGAAAAGATATACATTTTCCAAGAATAGAAGTGGGAAAAGCTGGAAGATACTACTTTTGATAAAAATATGGTTTCTTTATCCGATCATATTTGGTTGTCATACTTGCTTCCTCAACACATTTGGGAGGAGGACAAAAAATTACTATGGGAATGTGACGCAAATGGATTCCGTGAGATTGGAATTAAAATTTATAACACACCTTCAAGCTTGGTGAAGAAATATGGGTTGCTTGTGGTATACAAGAAAGACATTGAAGATCTCAATGGTACTATGGCTTATTGTAGCAACAATAGCATCATTCCTTTATGAGGGCTTGAAAGAGTTCCTGAATTTATAGCCCATGGTAAATATTGTGAGGAGTCAAGTCAGTACAAGGAATGTGGTGAAGAGCTAAGCAATTACATGCAAGTCACTGTCATTGTCTTTCTTCTTAATTCAAGTTCTGTTGGTTGTTGCATTATCTTTTTCTCTTCAGTGTACATTTATAAATCGATTGCTCACCATGTGTTTGATTAAAGTTGTCAATGAGACTCCTAGCAGTTTGACTAACAGTTTTAAAGGCATCAGAATTCATCAAAATTGGAAAGTTTTGGCTGCCAAACGTACTAGTTTATTGTTCTTCCAAACAACAAATACTGAATAATAGATAGTATCAGATAGTAATATTACTAAATGGCCTTAGCCATGTGCTACCATTATCCTGCAATGTTAGGAAAAACATCTTACACCTGATCATCCCATGTGATGCTTCTACAGAGGCATGGGTGAGACTTAATGTTATTTGAATCTCATGTAAAAGTGACATATCTTTTTCCTCTGCATTGCATTGGTTAGATTTTTCTTTCTTTTCTTTTTTGTCTCCTCCTGTTATATTTCATATTGAATCGATGATACACCTTTATAAACATCTTATTATATACATATGGTTTGTATTTTATCACATTTCTCCAAAGGGATTTTTAATAAAATTGCTTAGGTTCTCTGAAAGTTGTGGTAGATGTCCTAGTTAAAGACACTTTCAGAGGGAATTCTGAATTAGTTTAGAAACTCAATTGCCAAAATGACGCTTAGAGAATTTTCCTAATTTCTATTTGTGTTGCTCATAAGCTCATAGGGCCTCAATCAAAATATGGGTCTTATTTTGTTGAAAAAGGAAATTGGCTGTTGCATACTAGGAATTGTAAAAACCAAGCTGGTAGGTCTTTTATTGATCTTAATGGCATTGCAACCAGTTATGTAGGTTACAATTATCTTCCAAAATGATTATCGTTTTTGAATTTTTTTTCTTTCTTGAATTTTCTTCTTGTTAGGGTAGAATTGAGAAGACATCTAAGGACTAATGTCCTTTGTGTCTAAGATACTAAAAGCTTAGAGCAGATTCCCCCCCCCCCCCCCCAACCCTACCTTGTCATGTAGAGAAATCTGGCTTGTTGGATCTGTCCATTCGAACGGATTTCATTCAGCCTTACTTGATTCAGGCATGGATAAAGAGCTGGATGAAGGGCATCAGGGGCCATTGTGAGAACTTAAAGTACATTTTGCTGTCATTTGTCTCTAATTTATGGTCTATTTGGAGTTATAGGAATAAGGCAACAGTGAATAAAGAACCTTTATCTGCCACTAATGTGGTCAAAGTATTGTAAAAGTTTGATTTCAATGTGCAGGATAACTAACAGTTCAAAAACAAAGAAAAGCCTCGACAGCATCAGGCTAAGCAAGTCCACACCTTTAGAGAGTATTCCAATTGGCAACCAATCATGTTGGATGAGAGCTGCAAGGATAAGAGAAGGAAAAGGGATCCAGTTTCTTTTTGTAAGAATAGAGGTTCATATCTGCAGCTGGTTTTTTCAGCTCGGCCGTTAAGGATTCTATTGTGACAGCAGCTTTATTGGCTTTTTTATGAAGGATTGTTGAAGATTCTGGCTTTGGGATTTCTCTCTGTTAGTATTCTTGGAAGCAACAAACAGTTGGCAAGTTACCTAATAGAGAGGCTGTGATGAAGGACATTCAACGGTTTACAAATGTTTGAAATTGACAGGTAGACAACCGTTTTGGCAAAGCCTTGATCTCTAGCAAGCATTGCCCCTAAGTCTCTATGAACATTAGCTTGGATAATAGACACAAAACTCCTAATCTTTTTTTCTTGTGCTGTTTTGGTTCCTTTGCTTCAATGTACCAAAAAAGGAATGGCAAGAAAAGGTTTTTGTTGGTGTTTTAAAGGTAGTAGAAATCATGTGCTGAAAAGCAAGTAAAGATCAAAACTGCAAAGCTTTTATTGCCACAGGTATTATTAATTTATTGTTTATCCCATGTTTCCATTAAAAATTATGCTTATGGGTTGTTCTCATTTTAGAAGTCCATAAGCACAAGCTGATTGGTATGAAAAGGCATGACAAATTGATAGATAATTCAAAATTAAAAAACTAGAATTCTAGTTCTAATATTTTTCCTTCTTGTCCTTTATGTATAATTTGGTTTGCTTGAATTTAATGTATGAAAAAGGGGTTTTATTTGTTTGAAACTATTAAAAGGCTTTCTTGTTTCTTCTTGTCATCTAGAAATCTGGTTTGGTTAGATCTATCCATTAGAATTGATTTCTTTTAGCCTTACTTGATTCAGGCATGGATCAAGTGCTGGCTGAAGGATATCAGTGGCAATTTAGAAAACTTATAGCAACATGGAAACAGTGAAGAGAGATCCTTTCCCTGCCACTAATATGGTCATGTATAGTAAAAGTTTGATTTCTATGTGCAGGGTAGCTAACAGTCCAGAATAAAGGAAATCCTCGACAAAAATAAGTCCAAATGTTTGTAGAGTCTTCCAAATGGCAACCAATCCTACTGGAGGTTAACTGCAAGGGAAGCAAAATGAAACAGGGAGGGGAATCAATTTTGTTTGTAAAAATAGTGATAGGTGCATGGTTGGTTGTAAAAATAGAAATATGTGCAAATCAATTTTGTTTGTAAAAATAAGATAAACCTTATCTTATGTAGTTGAATAATTTTCGGTCATATTTTAAACACTTGAACTCCTACTTCGTTTATGTAATTAAGTTGTTGACTTTATTGGAAACACTACGTTATCCTGAACAAAGTGAATGCTTGGCTCTAACATGATCATGATTATAGAAAACAATGGAAGAATCCATAAAATTATGCAGAAATACTAGATTATCTTGACCTTTACCGTAAGGGGTTCTTATTGATAAATCTCTCCTAAAAATTAGTGACAATGTTTTTCTGTTTTGTTGTTGTTGTTGTTGTTGCTTCTTTTCTTTTTTTTTCTTTTTTTTTTTCTTTTTTTTGCTGATGCATGATTTAATACAAGAAATGGGCAAAAACATAGTCTATTAAGAGTTCCTTAAAGAGCCTATAAAGCATTGTAGATTGTGCTAATATATTTGAGGACATTAACGGTGTTCACACACACACACACACACATGTTAATTACCAAGATCTCATTCACTTTTTGGCAGATGACAAGTTCCTTTTGCCAAACAAAAGTGCTCTCCTTCAGCATCTTTCAAATGCAAAAGTGTTTTCAAAATTTGATCTCAAAGCAGGATTTTGGCAATTAGAAATCCACCTAGAAGAAAGGTACAAAACAGCATTTTGCATCTCGATCACCATTACCAATGGACAGTTATGCCCTTTGGACTCAAAAATGCCACATCTCAGTTCCAAAAAGCAATGGTAATTATAGAAACCTCTTTCTATAAAGAGAAATTATGCGAATGAGTTTTGGAGACCTCGTATCCTCATATTGAAGAACTTTGTTAAAAGTGGTTAGACACATGACATTAATAAGTTCTCTGTTTATTTTAGCCTCATATCAAGGACTTGTAGAAATTTTCTCAGGTAAGACTTCGTTTCTTTGCTTCTCAGTCGTTTGTTCCTTAAGATCACCAAAAACAGTGTACATGCTCCTTTTACTTTCCATATGGATGTGACTTATTCTATTGGTGTTGGTGATTAAGCTGAATTACATGTCTCTGGCAGGGTTTAAGATAAGTAGATATTGATACCAAGTCTCAGTTTCTTGCTCCTTTGGAGTCGCATAGTCTACTCAAAAAATTAAGTCATATGCCTGCAAGGAACTATATGGAATTTGGTTCACGCTTGGATGATGGTCCTTCATCTTGTTGGTTAAATAGATTGCCAGAGGTGGTTCTCTCAAATTTTTACACTCCCCCAATCAATGCTAGTATAGCATTTCTCAAGTATGAAATGAGGAAACCCAGATTTGAAGTAGGAGGAAGAAGTCCTATTCCATGTATTCAGTGTGATTTCACTTATGGCTTTCAATCTAAAAGATATGGATCTCTTGAATATAATCATCTCAAAAAACTGGATGGCTTGATCCAAAAAAATATTTGATTGAAAGTTGTTAGAGATATATTAAACATATTAGCCCAATGTAATAAGACCAAGCCCAGTCCTCCTTGTACTAGTAGTCTAGGGTTTAGTCGCCTGTATATACTCATGTTAAGGTTCATTGTAACACAGGTTATTGTACTACACTCTTATACAATAAAGATGTAGCCCTTAAGGGATTCCTCTGTGGATGTAGGCCGACAAGACTGAACCACGTAACTCTCGTGTTCTTATTTTATGCTTTCCCTTCCATATCCACTCTAGCATACACAACATGGTATAACACATCGTGTTGCTAATAATGTATTTTAACATGGTATCAGAGCCAAACTTCGTTCTTGGCACCAAACAAATGTCTCTAGCAAGCAAAGAAGATTATCGTGTGCACACCACCATCTGAAGTCACACATGCTTGTCTGCTGGATCTAGACTCCACGACATCTCCAGCCACCATGGCTCTGTTTTGTATCAAAATCCAACAGCCAAGCAAGCTGTGACTTAACTTATCAGATTTGTGCAAATCCAAGCATTGCTTGATGAAACCAACACCACAGACGTGCTCCACAGCCTCCTATGAGGAAAACCCAGAAATTTGGTCACCCGAAACCTATCCACGCATTGCAATTAGCTTCGAAAAATTCCCACACGCCACATAGGAATTATCACTCGCAAATCTTCATTAGAGACACGAGCTGCCCTGTCGGCCTCCTCGTCTGCTGATCTACGGAACCTGAGATTCCGGCCTTCATCTGACCTCTCACGCACCTACACGCGCTGCCTGGGTTTCTGTTTCTCCTCCACGTGCTGGTGACATCTCACACTCCAGCCACGCGCCGAAACACTTGTTGATCTCATCTAACATCATCACGTCCACATCAGCCATAGCTACGTCATCAGACACGTAGCTCGCCACATCAGCAATGTCACCTCGTCAGCACCATGTCACCTGCTGACCATTGACTCAGACCGACTCGACCTGGACCACCAGATCTGACCCGTGAGCACTGATCGTTGACTTTGACCATAGTTGACTTTGACTTTTGGGTTGACCTTTTTCCAAAAGTCAAATTTTCTGTAAGGGCCTTTTTTGCTCAGTTTTTCGCGTAGATTCCGATTTTGGACTTCGTTTCTTCATTTGATGCTCCAAAATTGGGCAATTGGCACATTCTTCATTGTGGTTTCTTTAAAGGCATTCTTCAAGGCATCTCCAAGAGATCTTCTCATGCTTATCCAACCTCAAACCTTCATCAAGCTTTCACCTTGAGTTTGAGGGAGGGTGTTAGAGATATATTAAACATATTAGGCCAATGTAATAGGCCCAAGCCCAGTACTACTTGTACTAGTAGTCTAGGGTTTAGTTGCCTATATATACTAATGTTAGGGTTTATTGTAACACATGTTATTGTACTACACTCTTATACAATAAAGATGTAGCCCTTAAGGGATTCCTCTGTGGATGTAGGCCGACAAGGCTGAACCACATAACCCTCGTGTTCTCGATGTTCCTATTCTATGCTCCCCCTTTCGTATCCACTCTACCATACACAACATGGTATAACACATTGCGTTGCTAATAACCTATATTTAACAAAAGTGAATCACATCCTCTTCTTGTGGGTTGGGAATTTGACAGGAATACAGAGGAAAGAACCTTGTCTATTAGTTGTCAAAATATAGAGCTGAGTGTGTATTCACCTTCATTAAGTTCCTAGGATGATTTTTATCAGCACACTCTGGATGATAGGATAGGTTCAACAGAGTTGAGTAAATCTTCCTTCCTGTCCACATATTCTCCAAATGTTATTTCATTTCCATGGCCTCATTCTGCCAGCTATATGATGGCCTTGATTTTGGAAGACAAGTTGAAGTCAAGGAAGATATAAACGCTCATTTTAATCATTTTCCTTTTAGCTCTAAGTCTCTAACACTTGCAGCATACTACCTTACTCCGGCTGAAGATTGCAGAAATGACACTAAATGCTAAGATAGCAGCATGCCAGCATGTTCCTTTCTCCTCATAATCTCCATATAATTAGCAAGGTTTAAGGTGAGAGATATCATCATCCTGGTTTAGAAGGTTTCCTCCTTTGCTCTGGACTTGATATTGAGTTAGAATGAGATTACCCATCATTTAGTTGCTCCTCAAGGAAGCATCATTCACCTTTCAATTATGCTCTTCAATCTCCCAGAAATGAAGGAATATCTTCATGCTTTCTACTTAAAAGACAAGAATGAAAGTTGCCTAGATGCTTGAAGTTATCAGTGATATTGTTAACATCCAAGACTTGTCATCATTTTCTTCCCAAGTGCCTCTAGACAAAGATAAGTCCTGCCTTTTGCTGCTTGATTAATCAAGCTGGGATGGAACTTGAGGAAAATGTATATATGATGACAGTGAAGATGCTTCCAAGCACTTTTGACATGCTCTTCGTGATTTCAATTTGCTTATCTGTGGCTGCACATTATTGTAAATGTGGCTAATTTGTTTGCTGGAATTTTCCAATGTTTTATGAATTTTAGGTATAAGGAATACTTGGATGTATGGTGGTGATTTTGATGGTGTATCCGTGTATACAATTTATCAATAGATTACTTTTGAAATTGATTGTTTGTACTAAGGGACAATATGATATTGCTATTGGTTTTAGGGGGAGAAAAAGGAGAATACACAAGAGGTGATTCTGCTAGTAGCAAGGGCGAGGTGAAGAATTTAGTATACAAAAAATTGTTAGTAACATGCAAATTGAAAAAGGATGTACCACTATTTGGTTTTTCTAGATTATCAAAAAAGAAGAAGAAGGTTTTTCTACTTTTAGACGATGTACCGCTACTTGGCGTTGTTTGCAATTATACGCGTTCACTAAAAAAGAAATTGGAGGTAGGAATGGCAACAGGCTAGGTTCGGGCTGGGTTTTTTCATACCCGGACCCAGCCCATTGGCCCAAACCCATTACTCGAACCAAGCCCATTTAATAAACGGGTTTTTTATGCGGGGCCCAAGCCTGCCCCTTTGGGCCTTTCGGGGCCGTTTTGCCCAACCAGATTTGGGCCTAATTTGCGGCACAAATTGTGGCCCAACCCAAAAAAAATTGAATTGAAGCCTAAATTCATTTTTACCTTGATTCAAGCCCCATGACGTGCAAATTTTAGCCCATATAATGTGGCCCAAATGCCAAATTAGTCCAAATCATAGGCTATTAATCATAAATTAATAAATCACCTGTTAATTATAAATCAATAAATCATAGCTAGTATCATAAATCAATAAATCACCATGCTAAGATAACCATTTAATCATAAATCAATAAATCATAGCTAAAATCACTTGCTAAACATAAAAATAAAATAAATCCAACAAGTCCAAGAAATAAGTATCACAAGTCCAACAAGTCCAAGAAATTAAAAAGTTACAAAATAAATCCCACAAGTTTAGAATAATTACAAACCAACAAATTAATCCAACAAGTCTTAGAAATTAAAAAGGCTACTAAATTAATACAAAAAGTCTAATCCTCCATAGCTGTGACACAATTCCTATCCTTTTCATTAGGCTCTTCATCTTCAAGAACTGATTGAAGTGTACAATCTCCAGACATAGTTGAAGAACCTACACCAACATTAAATTAAAAAATGGAATAAATTTCTTCAAATTATAACTAGCAAATATAAAAAGACAATTTTGATTTCATTTTATAAATACAAGTTAGTCAATTGCTAACCGTTGATTTCACTCTATAACCAATTCTGAGCACACATCATTGTCTCTATAATCTTGGGATGAAGCCTACTGCGGTGTGGACTTTACAGTCTCCCACTAGTGCTAAAGGCAGATTCTGAAGCAATAGTTGTGACAAAAATGACTAAAATGTCTCTTGCAATCCTTTGTAAAGTAGGATACTTGAAACTATTACTTTTTCACCAAGCCAAAATATCAAAGTCTTCACTCCTCTTCAACACTCCCTCATCAATGAAATGATCAAATTTCATTCTAGCACTCCTATGTTTCTTTGAACTACTTGAACTATTGTTCATAAACAAATCAAAAGATGACATTGCCCCACTCAACCTACATTTCATTTGTGCCACATAATTTGAAGTACTCGTTTAATGGGCATAAAGGTGATGGTGATCCTGAGGGTGAGCTGCTAGAAGGCCACAATGGCAAGGGTGATCATAAAAATGGCGAAGGAGATCGCATAGTTGGCAAGGGACAACATCCGGTTCTCAAGGGAGAGCCGCTTGGCGAGGAAGAACCAGATTTTTTTGTGTTTCCCATCTCCGTTTTAGGCACTGCATTCACAACAAACACAAAAAACAATAAACACAATTTCACTTTAAAGAACAACCTCCAACAATATATAAGCAGTTTAGCACAACTTGCAATTCCAACTTACAATGACAGAGTGATGACATGGCAATTTTTAAGAAACTAAATAAAGCAATCACATTAAAAGAACTAAATTTCTCATGGGCTTAAGTTGCAAACTAAACTATAAAATAACTTAGGTTAGGACGAATACACATATTACATAACTACACATGTAGCACAACTTGCAACAATATATAAGCAGTTTAGCACAACTTGCTATTCCAATTTACAATGACTTTAGATTGCCAACTTTTTAACCTAAAAACACAGCATTTGAACTCACATATAAAATAATAAATGCTTAAATACATTGTTGTTTTTGAAAATTTAGCCCATTAGCGATTTTAGTCTGCAATGTTTAAAACTAAAATCAACCAATATAATTTTGTAAGGTAAGGAACTAAAATGGATCACTTTAAGTTTGTTAAAGTTTAGAGATCGTGAGCTGTGTGAGATTGAGACTGAGTGAGACCGTGAGCTGTGTGAGATTGAGAGCGAGTGAGGCTGTGGCTATGCTTTGTGTTTGTGTGAGTTGAAATAAGTTAGGGTTGGTTTATAACTATATATATATATATAAAAGTGTATTTAAGTAATTTCATATGTAACCAAGTCAGATCCGGGTTTGAGCTTGGTTTTGATAAAACTTAGAACCGCTTCGGGTTTTTTTTTTTTTTTTTAAACCCATACCCGACCCTATTCTTTATTGGGTCGGCTCGGGTTGGGTACCCACGGGTCAGGCTTGGATTGCCATCCCTAATTTGAGGCAAGGCAACTAATAAATGTGAACTTGAACCCAATACCTCGTCTAAAACCGATAACCCGTCTAAATCCAAAACCTGTATACAACCCGTTGAACGATAGTTTGGGTTATGTTGACTTGCAGGTCACATAAATTGACTTTTTTTTCCCGTGTTTTCCCTTTTTTTGGGCTTTTTGACTCCTCTAGGATTTTTTTTTTTTTTTTTTTTTTTACCACCAAGAAAAGAGAAAAAGTTACAAAACATATTCATAATGGTTTTACAAAAGTTTTTGGTGATGTATGGCTTATTAGCTCTATTCAAAACCAGGCTTAACGGTTAACACCATGTGACTATAAGCAAGATCTAGGACCTAGGTCTGCTATTATTACTGCTTGAGCAAGTCTATGGGGTTAGCATTCCCATCAGGTGTGCTATGCCAAATGCCATTTTGCCATATCAAAATCTATTTTATCAATTTTAGCACATCATATTACAATACACTATATATCAGATATTCTATTTTAACATTACACTACATTAAAATAATAATTAAAAAAACCCAGCTATTGTACTGTAGCAGTAAAAAATTTTATCGTAGCAATTTTATAGTATAATTCTACTAGTACAAATTGTTATTTAATTTAAAACACCTCATGCTACAGTACAATTCTATCAATACAATTGTACTGTAGTAAGTTTGCTAAAAAGGCTAAAACTTTTAGCATATGAAACACCTCATGAATCTTCTTTTTTAGTGTTTGGTGTGCCAAATGCCAAATATTTGACATTTGGCACACCTGATGGGAATACTTTTAGCTTTGGCATGCTTATTGTTGCTCAAGATTATTGGAGTAATGCTAGTACCACAAAATTTTATACAATTTTTGCCACAACTTGTTATTTGACTAATGAATTGTAAGGGGTAGAGATGTGGACCCATATGAACCCATAATTTTTTCAACATCATCACAACTTGTTATGCAACGAGTTATAGTAAAAATTGTGTAAAATACGGTGCTACTAGCGTTGCTCAGATTGCTACTCTGTCAAATCCTTGGCTTTGAGTTGTAGTAAAAGTTCAACATTTTATCAAGTCTTACTTACCCTCCGACACCATACTAAAATCCTCCCATCATTTTATTTAGGCTTTTACTGGGGTTTTCATTTTTGGGTTTTGCATGAGATCTTAACAACGGGCTAAAGTTGTGTGGGCTTTGCTTCACTTGAGAAAGTCCAATAACTTTGGTGGGCCTATTCGGTGTTGACCCAGTGACATTCAAATCCCGTTCACCTGCTCTGGTCTGAGGGCAATGTTTGAAACTTAGAATTGATCCACATCCATAGGGGGTTTGTGGTTAATAATTAAGAACACCAGTGAAAAGAACCGATAGCCTTTCAAACTGTTATTTTCTAAGAGGAAATCAGGGACACAAAACTTGACATAAGTTGATGTGATAGATTATCAATAGTAAATAAAAAAGTGACGTAAATAGTGAGTCCAAGATAAAAATCAATAAAATCTTGCCAACTTAATAGATGTAAAAAAAATTGTCAAATTTTGGAACATTACTTAGATAGTGGATGACTCATAAAGTTTGCAGATTCCATCAAGCATTTATGTGTAACGCATCACAAAATGAATAGAACTTTATAGTTTGTTAGAAAGCAATATGAATAGAACTTTATAGTTTGTCCAAAAACAATATAAAGTTATAAACATGACTTTATAGGTGGCCACCAAGAAGTTAATTTTTCTTCTCTTTGTGTAAAGTGTAATTGTCATCAAATTCATATTAACTAAAAATAATATAAAATTGTCATCAAATTTCCACTAAAATACTTCTCCTTGAAGAAATAAAAGTTCTCAAAAAAGAAAAATAAAATGTGCACCAAACTTTATACTGGTTACCAAGAACTTTCTCTTTTTTTTTTCTTCTTATAATGGGAGTAAATTCATCCCATGTGTCACGCTTAAAAGAACCTAAAAATGAAAAGTCAAGAGTTAGATTAAGAGTTTTATGGTTCATCTAGTTGATATTTCATGTTGTTTTTAATGATAATATCAATTATTCAAATCTTCCCTTTCATTGTACCTAATAAATTATCAAAAATAAATAAATAAATAAATAACCAGTTGGGATAATGAGGATAAAAGAAAACGTTGAAACCATTTTTGAGAGCATTGCCTAAGAACAAAAACAAATACTATAAAATAAAAAGTTGTTCTATATATTAGAACTGTATCAATAAGCGTTGTTTCAAGAGATTTTAGAGCTTCACAACAACCAATTTCTGCAATCCTCCAAATTCGTAAGTTATTACTTTCCTTTGCACATCTATGTCTTCTACTTCCCTCTTTGAAATAAAATATCCACAACAAGGTTTTTTTTTTTTTTTTTTGCTCCTCTAAGTTATTTTCCTTCTAATTTTTTACTTCAGTTTTAAATTTTAATGGAATGTATACCACTTAATGGTTCAAGATTTATCAAGATATGCTACGGTTTATTCCTTTGAAACAGATGGTGGCCACTAAGGTCATTAATGGAGTAGTAACTCTTGTTAGAAGTATGTGGTCAAATAATTAAATATAACATATTCTATTAGCTTAAAATTTTAAAAAAATCAGTAATTTAACATAATATTAGAGTAAGAGGTCCTAAGAAATGACCACTAGCATACCTTGTTTTAGCCAAAAGAATAAAAGTCTTCATGTGCCTCTTTTTTATTTATATTATTTTTTTTTTAACAATTTGATAACTTTCGGTCTTCCTAAGCTCAATACATGTCTTCTCTACTCTAACTTAAGCTCATGTAATTTAACAACACTAATTAAGTTGGAATCACAATAGTCTATTTGATGGACACACTTAAGTTGACATATTAAGTTAAAAAAACAAAAGGGGCTATGGAGATTGATCCCCTCATTCTTGATCTGGTTCCTATAGTTAAAGAGACATGGTAGTTAGTTTGAATTGGTAAAAACGTTCTATAATTGATGTCAAAGCTTCTTTCTATGAATGTTCTTTTCTCTCACCTCTCATTTTTAGGGAAACAAACACTTTAGATAAATTTGCTGCCTCTCTCGGATACTTTGTTTGTTGTAGTAAGAACCTGCTGCCTGATTTTATTTAGGATGTGTGGAGGAAGGATGTAGTCTTTGTTTGTGCTTAAAGAAATTGGTACTTTTCAAAAAAAAAAATCAATAGTTTTTCCAAGAAGATACCAGGAAGAGACGAATAACCACTTGCAAACCCTAATTTTTCCAAAAGACTAAAGTCTTCGTGGTCTCTTTTATTTAATAATATTATTATTTTTTAATCAATTTGATTGCTTTCGGTTTTATTTATTATTATTATTTTTTTAAAATCAATTTGATAACTTTCTGTCTTCTTTTTGAATGGGAGATTCCTAGAAGGAGAGGCAACGTGGGTGAAAATTGATTTCTTTTTAATTTTTCTTTTATAAATCAATAATTGGAGGAGGAATTAAGGATTTTAATCCTCAATATTTTTAATTATAATAGGCCAAGAATGTATTGACCCCTTGTGATGAATTAACCAATTAATTAGCCAAATTAATTAATTAATTCAATTAAGCAATACGCGTGGTAGCACAAACAAATCACCAACTAAGTTAAATGCATTGGAAAATAAAGTTGACACGGTGATTTGTTTAAGAATGGAAAAAACCTCTAAGGCAAAAACCCTTCCAGGTGAATTTAAGGTCATCACTCCGGATAATCCAATATTATCAAAACAAGCCGTTACAAGTAAAAGAATCCTAATACCTTATACCAACCTACACTTGAACCCTTACCCCAATACACAGTTGAACCCTAACCAATCGATACACGGATCCAAGTACGTGACTAACCACCAACTTGAGAAGGATGTTGGTTGCAAAGTTCTTCAGTTCATCAACACAATAAAGATCACAAAGCTCCTTGGTTACAAAACCCTACGGCGTACAAACGCAGCAGCTTCTTTAAGAGAAAGATGAACTAGGGCAAATTGTCTCCGATCTCAATGTGCTTGAAAAAAACCTTTGCATAAAGTTTCATTAGCTATGACGGCCCTTAAAATAATCCTTTTTTATGTTTTGGGTTGTGAGAAAAGAAAACCTAAACAAGTATACATGGATATGTGTGAAATTAGATCTGAAAAACTAATTTTTGTAAATCTCGATAGATAGTTTATCTATCGAGCAGCTATCGAGCATTGGGCCAAAACTGCCTTTTAAACCTCGATAGATGCTATTTGTCGAGCTTTAAAATACAACACTTCTTCACTTGTTTCTTGAACAGATTTGCATAGTTTTAACTCTTGACTTGAGCAAACATGTTTCTTGAAGATTTAAACATCCTAGATTTACCCAATTACAAGTAAAGTGTGTTTTGTCAAAGGATTAACTAATTCTAAATGACATATGTTTTGAACATGATTCACATATGTCTTAACAATCTCCCTCTTTTGCAATTCGTGACAAAACTACAACAAACAAATGAACATATGAGAGAAGTCATAAAACACTCAACTCATACCCACTTGTTGAATACAATAAAATCTATTCTAACACAAATTCTTGAAAAACTTTGCAAGAAAAGAGTTCATAGCAAAAAAGACTTTGACAACCTTTATTTCTGAAACACTTTAAACAAAACTCATCAGGACATCTTAGTGTGAAATAGAAATAAAATATTGCATACAATAAATAAGAAGCATGTGCATAAAGAGAGAAAAGAAACAACACATGAAAAGATAAGTGAAAGAATGTAACAACAACCCCAAATGAGTACAAGGTTTGCTATCACAATGTAAGAACAATGTATCTAAAATAGAAAGAAAATAAAAGATACAAAAAGCCCTCACTACATCCCTCATAACGAAAAAAAAAAAAAACCCTTAACAAAATATTTCCTATACTAACTTTCCCCCTAAGTACATGACTACTCTCATACCTCAAAACTATTCCCCCTTTTTGTCACGAATGACAAAGGGTAAGTCATGGCGAAGCAGTCATCTCCTCATCACCCAAAGAGCTAGAAGCCTCATCCTCATCAGCATCACCATCGGAGTCAACACCATCATCCTCGTCCTCAAAAGCCTCTGGAGAAAGAGAAGGAGACTCGACGAAGCCACCAAGGCGAGTCTGTCATCCTGCAATACAACCGACACGAGTGTTCACCTAATACATCTCAGTAGTGAATGTATCAAGGTGAGCATCCATGTGCTAAAGCTACGCCATGACTGCCTCGAGGGTCACACCACCCGTGGAGGTAGAAGGAGCGGATGTGGATGGAGCGGAAGAAGCCGGAGGAGTTGCTGTCTCGGTCCGTGGCCGCTTCTGTTGATGTTGGGCCTCGCTTTGTCTAACGGTCACTACGTTAATGACACACATGACAGAGAAGTGAGGGGACTTGGGATAGGAGACAAAAGCATGGCGAAGAATTCGCGTGATAGCAGAAGGAAAAAATGAGCTTATCACGGGTCGTTGTATCCTTATAGACATCCATAAGAGAAAGTCTAAAGTGAGAGGGAAAGTCTATGGTAAGTCTCTCAAGGAGGGACAACAAAAAGCGAGCATGAGGCTTAGTAATAGAATTTTAGTGAGACAAGGGATGTAAAACAAATGTCATCACTATATTCAGGAACCCAGGACCTTTGGCAAAGGCCGAGCATGAGGTGTTTTGACATTCACCCCATGATGAAGGAGTCTCACATAATAAAGACTTGAGCTAGTCTTTAGACACAGTCTTAAGACGACGGTAGCCAAGGTAGTTAGGATGCGCTACCCTCAGGACGTGCAGCACCTCAGATATGAGATCCGGAGTGACTACAATGCCTGTACCTCGAACGCGAGTGAAGAAATAAGGTACAAAGTAATCAAATATGTGAATATTAGAGTAAAACTCATGTATGATCACGGAGGCACAAGTGACCAAGATGTCACAAAGTGACTCCTAACCCCTACTGTAGATGACAATGGGAAGGTCAGTATTAGAAAAGTCTGAAAGAATAACTTGGCGTTTCAAATGAATGCCTCGTCGAAAAAAGTTCTCCGAGAAGTCCTAGTGGGCTTTCTCATCACAGAACTGAATAGAAGAAGGTGTAGGATTAGAAGAAGATGCCTGATGTGCATTGATAATAGCTTAATTTTGCATATTTATATCATTGATTAGAAAGCATTATCATACTTATTTTGAGGTAATTCATGCATTTTATATTTGGTTTTAGAATAATGGTGAATAATCAATTTTGTGCTTAATTGAATCTTATTGCGTAAATTTATCTTTTGTAGGAGAATGAAATTAGATAAGTGGATTTTTGTGCAAAGAAGAAAGCTAATGGACTTTACTTTTACAAGGTCCATGATAAATTTAAATAAGACCAACCCAATTAAATTTAAATCCAATTGAAGCAGGGAATCAAAGGAAATTTGCATCAAATCCAAGTTCAATTCGGATTAGGATTCCAGCCTGCACATCAGTTAGTATTTTTGGCATAACTTTCGGATCAGATGTCCAATCAAGATGATTCAAGTTGGGCTGGAAATTTAACTTAAAGGGCTACAACTTTGTAGTTTACCAAAAGTCCAAATTCTGATGTTAAATGGGCCAAAACTGTCGGTTAAGTGAAACCTAAAAATCTGGAATTTTCCCCAAACGGGAATTCAACTTGTAATAGGATTCCTTGACCTAAGGCTCTTTAGGGCAAAATTCAAGAGGAGGCCAGTGCTAGGGCTGAGGGCTGAACATAGAGAGTGCGGCTACTTCTTTGGTTTTCTTCCATGACAGTTAGTTTTATTTTATTTGTCTCGTTTAATGTTTAGTATTTTATTCTTGTGTTTTATTTTAATTACTATGAGTAGCTAAATTTATAATTAGGGTTGAGGATGAAACCTTGTTAAGGATTATTAGTAATATTTATGTGATTTGATTTTTCCCACAATAGTTGTTCTTTAATGATTTAAATTGTTCTTGCTTCATATCAATTGACTAAGATGAGATTCTAGATATGAGTTCAATCATGTTTTTCTCATGATTTAGGATTTGTCTTAATTAATTGAATGCTTGGTTTGTTAATTCTTGATTATAAAATTGGATATCGCATGTGATTTATCTGTCAATAGATACAATTTATGATTTGATTTTTAGAATTGGATATATCTTGTGATTTGTTTGGCTATAGATACAATTGATGATTTGATTTTATACTTAAGAAGCGACGAAGAACATGCTTTTGATTTTTAAAATAAGGATTTTAATGAGAATATTTTCCATGATAGCAAGATTGATTTCTAGATTATCATGTAGTAGTTGGGAAAAATTAATGATTATAAATATATGATGATATGACTTACAAGGCAGATTCCAAAACCTTAATTCCTTTCCCTTGATTGTTTACATCTTTTTATTGCTTTATATCTTTTGCTTAATTTAACTATTTGCTTAGTCTATTTAATTTCAAAACAACCAATTTTTATTAAACTAGATTAGGATTAATTTGGTTAAGATTTGATTAATATTCCTACGTTCATTCAAGTCCCTGTGGGTTCGACCTCGTTCTTGTCAAACTATACTTCGGTATAGTTCGTACACTTGCGAGTATTTTAAAATTTCACAACAATGCCCCGGAATGAAGAGGGTTCCAGGACAGAGTAGACTTGCTCTTGTTTGGTGCCATGAGCAGACTGATCGAAAGAAAGAGATATAGAGAGAGAGAGAGAGAGAGAGAGACAAGCAAAAAAGTACCAATCACAGGATCAATATCAATAAGAAGAAAAAAGGATGGTACATATGCATGAAAAATACATGAACATGTGACATGCAACAGTAAAAACATCATGGACTCAGCCCAATCCAATCCTACACACATGATTTCAACATAGTAAACACACATCTATAATACATGAAACATCGTTAAAATGCACATGCAATGCAATGCATGGGCATACAAGAGCATTTAGACAAAACCTAACCTGAAAATTTTGCAAAAACCTCATCAATTTTGAAAAACCCAAATTTTTTCCAAAAACCCTAAAGCCTAGATCTATATAAGTGAAATGCGTGAAAAAGTGAGAAAACAAGATCATACCATGAAGGGATGATCAATCTAGGCCGAAGATCCACTAGGTAAGAGGTTTAGAGAGAGAAACATTTTTGGGGAGGTGAAGGGTCAAAAAGTATCGATAGAGATCAGAGAAAATGAGAGAAATTTATCGCGTTGAACTATATAAAGAAACACGATGCTCAATGGATCAAGAGGTTTCGAGAAACTATCGAGATGCTCAAAAACAGGTTTTTAAAAAAGAGAAAAATACAAATATGAATGCAATCAAGCATGCTACTCAACCAAAGATCCAAACAACATTTTAAGCTCTCAAAATTATCTCTCATCAAGAAAAATGACCAGCATTTAGATCCAAAACACACACACACAGAGACACACACACTAAACAAGTCTAACCAATTTTATATTTCAAAAAAAAGTCAAGACAGTTTAATGAGCATACATTAACACATGTATTCCTTGTGATGGTCAAATCACATTGTACATTCACATGTATCAAGAGTAGCAAAGAATATTGCGTATTGTGTGTGAAAAACATCGCAAGATTGCATAAGTGTTTACATGTTATGACGATTTGAGATATGAAAAAAACAATTTAACTCACACACAATTATAACTGCCTAATGGGGACTATCACTTTCGAAGTACATCCTATAATTCTCACATCTCTTAGAAGACACGCTTGCAATCATATATAAAGCATTTTGATTCTTTTTGCTTTTATTTTTCTTTGCATATTTTTTTTAAGCATACCATGCATAGGCATATAAGAGAGAGAAAACAAATATCCAATGATGTTAAGCTTTTAACATTTCACTTTTGCTATGCCGAAGCATACAGATGTCATTTCATGATTTGCGGACAATAGTGGTGAGATGGTTATTTATGTCTTTCTCTTAGGATTTTCTAGTCCTTCTCGTCAAAAAGTGTGATACAAGTGTTAAGTACAAGAGATTACTTAATCTTACTCATCACAAACACGAGCCACAAAGCTCACTTGCTTAGTTGTGCATAGAGATGTTCATCTAAGCTACAAAAGATACAAAGTTTAGAAAACTTTGTTTCATTAGCCATCCAAGGTACACAAGTACCAATGTACACAAAACACATACTGTTTTTGTATTTTTCTGATTTTTCAATTTTTATTTTTATTTTTATGAAAAAAAAATAAAGAAAAATTGAAAAAAAAAAAAAAAAAAAACATGTTAAACAAAGTAAAGCATAAAACTAGATTGACTTAAAACAGGAAAACAAAACACACAAGTAATGCAATCTCAAAAAAAATTAGGGAGAGAGAGAGAATTGTGACTAAATCACTTAGAGTCTTTTTCCTTCCACATCTTGGAAAAACCTTTCCGTTTAGCAAACCCTTGATTCGGCGGTGATGGGGAAGAATTGAAACCATTCAAGTTCAAAAGGAACATGAGGGCTTTGAGTAGATCTCCAAGAGGAGCAAGCAAGGATGGAAACTGATTTTGGTTTCTAGATGAGATCATACTGTTGCTCTGTTGAGTGGCAAACCACTTACAGCAATTAGGTCGAGTATGTCCAGTCGCTTTACAGTGATGACATAGATGTTGCTTCTTCTGTTTCGACTTTTAAGTATTCCCCTTCTTAGCCCTAGGGTTTTTATTCTCTTTCTTATCAAGCTTAGGGGGTGCTCCTAAGATAGATTTACCCTTGTCTATGTTCTTACTAGCTAACACAGTTTTCACATCATTGTTCTCATTATCAACATTATTAGCAGGTGAAATAAAAACAGTAGTACTAGAAGAAGCAATATTTGAAGCAGAGAAATCATACCCTAAACAGGTTCGATCAGAAGCAGATTTCTGGAAGCTAAGCATCTCATCAAGCTTTGCACTTGAAGTCCTCTCCAACTGAGCTCTGACTTGAAACAGCTCCGCTTCAAGTTTCTTGATCTTCTCAGCCAAGAAATTATTCTCAAATCTCAATGCTCCAATGGTCTGATTGGCTTCATCAAACTTCGTGGAGATTTCTTCTTGTTCAAGCTCCACATCACTGAACTTCTTAGTGACCAACCTATACAACTTCTCCTACTTTTCTGAGACCTTGTATAATTTTGCATAGGTTGTATGGATGTCATCTTGTTCATTCATCTTTTCAAACTTAGACTCCACCAAGTCCTCTTCTTTATCCACTTCTTCAACAATCCCCTCAGTAAGATTTACAGTGGCAGTGAAGGCATTTAGGATTCCATCATCCACATTATCTGAATCAACCTTAGGTTCGATGTCACTCAAGGTAGCAGCAAGGGCCTTACTTTTCCCAATGGTCTTGAGATAAGTTAGGCATTCTTGTTTCATATGTCCGAACCCTTGACACCCAAAAAACTTTGGTCCTGAGGCAACAATGTACTGACCGCCATCCCTACCATCCTTCTTCCCTTTGTCTTGGCTCTTGAACTGAGATGAACTGGACTGCTTATGATCTTTATCAAATCCTTTAGCATTGACATTCTTCATAAAATTTTTGAACTGCCTTATAATGTAGAATTTCATTTTAGAATCTTCGTCATCAGAAGACTCATCTGTGTCACTGCTCTTAGCCTTCAGTGCCATGGTCTTTCCCTTTCTCGATTTTCCAATCCTTGTCAAACCCAACTCATAGGTCTGCAAATCGCCAACTAGCTCTGTCAAAGGAATTTTGTCAATATCCTTTGATTTCTCAATTGCGGTGATCTTGGCATGAAATCTCTCGTGTAGAGATCTGAGGACCTTTCTAACAATCTTGGGTTTGGGAATGGTTTCCTTAATATTAAAGGCTAAGTTCTCTATGTCCTTGAGCTTGGCGTAGAACTCATTGAACGACTCATCCTCCTCCATCTTAATCTCTTCAAAGCTTGTGGTAAGCCTCTGAAGCTTTGAATCCTTGATAACCTTGGATCCTTCATAGGTTGTCTGGAGGATGGTCCATGCTTCCTTTGCAGTTTCAGTAGAGGATCCACTATTATCAAAACAAGTGGTTACAAGTAAAGGAATCTCAGTACCTTATACCAACCTACAGTTGAACCCTTACCCCAATACACAATTGGACTTGTTCTGTAGTGACAATCTCTCCTTTTCAATGCACAGCACCCAGTACGTGACTAACCAATCGATGCATGGATCCAAGTACGTGACTAACCACCAACTTGAGAAGGATGTTGGCTACAAATTTCTTCAGTTCACAACACGATGAAGATCACGAAACTCGTTGGTTACAAAACCCTACGGTGTACAAACACAGCAACTTCTTCAAGAGAAAGATAAATTAGGGAAAATTGTCTCTAGTCACAATGTGCTTGAACAAAACTTTTGCATCAAGTTTCATTAGCTGTGAGGGCCCTTAAAATAATCCTTATATATGTTTAGGGTTGTGAGAGAAGAAAGCCTAAACATGTATATATGAATATGTGTGAAATTAGATTTGAAAAAATGATTTTCGTAAATCTCGATAGATAGGTTATCTATCGAGTAGCTGTCGAGCATCAGGCCAAAATTGCCTTTTAAACCTCCGTAGATACTATCTGTCAAGCTAGTTGTCGAGTTTTAAAATACAGCACTTATTCACTTGTTTCTTGAACAGATTTGCATGGCGTTAACTCTTAACTTGAACAAACATGTTTCTTGAAGATTTAAACCATCCTAGATCTACCAAATTACAAGTAAAGTGCGTTTTGTCAAATGATTAGCCAATTCTAAATGACATATATTCTTAACATGATTCACATATGTCCTAAAAAATTAAAATATCAAAAAATGTCAATCAATTAACTTCGAGTTAACGGAGTTTATTGCCAGATATAAGTAGATATAGTCCTTGTTTTAGGTTAGGTTCATACCCTTTTGTAAATGGGACATTATTGCTACGCGGGTGACTTTGGTTGTACATGCTAGGATTACTTTTTAAGCTTGGATGAATTGACATGCTTAAAGATGATGAACAATATATTTTATAAACTAGTAATGGCATTACATAAAAAATAAAAATTAAAAATTAAAAAAACTAGTAATGGCAGTTGGAGGTCTGTCCAATGCAATTAGGACACCTCAAAGTGATAGTTACTATATATTAAAAACACAGATACATAATTTAAACTACTTGCTTATATTATTGAATCTAATTTATTTTATAAACTGATTGAAAATGATCTGCAAAGAAAGCGAATAGCAAAAATGAAAGTACATATAATTGCAAGTGGATGCTCATTCCAACCATTTCATGACAACTCAAACTAATGCATTCCTCACTGACAAACAAAAAATGATTAACAATTTAACATAATTTGTACGTATTAAGTATAAACTAGTGAGGGCGGTTGGAGGTGTCACCAATCATTTGAAGTGAACATCATCTTTTGCCCTTGGGTTAGCATTGGGGCGGGGCATCTTTTTCTGTAATGTCTTTAACGTAGATGATAGAAAGATCATAATCAATAAGTTTTTTTTTTTTTTTTTTTTTGGTGTGGTTGTTGAAAGGATCATAAATAACGATAGGTTAGGTTTGGTTGACTTGCAGGTCACACAGATGGATTTTTTTTTTTGGGTGTGTTTTCCCTGTTTTGGGCTTTTTGACTCTAGCATTTTTCCTTTTTTACCACCAGAAAAAGAGAAAAAGTTACAAAACATGTTCATAAAACATAATGGTTTAGAAAAGTTCTTGGTGCATGTTTAGCTCTAAGGGTGTGAATTGGGTTAGTGTGTTAGATTCGTGTCGTGTTGGGGTAAGGGTATTCCACTAAATGGATTAACTCTAACCCAACCCATTTAACAATCGTATCATGATCCTTCAACCCTAACCTGATCTGTTAATGAGGTGGGTTGACCTGACCCAACTCACTTGACACGCTTAATAAATAAGTTGTATTGGGTTGACAAGAATGTGACACGATCAGACAACCCATTTCAACCTGCTTAATATTAAATATAACATCCATCTAGAAATAAATCTTTTTTAACATCCCAAAAGTAGTCCATACACTTCAAGTCCTTAACCCACATTCAAAATAATATAGTTCAATTTCAAATTATATTAAGGTACGTAAATTCTGTAAAGTTTCAATTTTCAATTATACTTTTAAGTTTTTTGTAATTACTCACTTTTCATTTTAACGCTCTGTTTGTTTTAGTATCAACGTTTCTGAAAAATGGTTCATTTTTCAAAGAGCATTTTCTGGAAAACTATATCATTTTTAAGTGTTTGGTAACGACCTTGAAAATGAACTTGAGAATGTTTTCCGGTGTTTGGTATGCAAATTTTTATTTTTATTTTTTATATTTCTTGTGTAATTTAAAACGTGTATTATGTAAACCAACTAATGTAATCAATATAAATAATAATAAAAAAAGCCAAGAATGAATTTGGTTTTCATACTAAAATTTTGATAATAGATACAATCAAAATTAGTTGTCAAATTTTGATGATCTCTACCACTCATCTTGCTCATATATATGAACAGAAACATCCACACACACATACATACATATATATATATATATATATATATATCAACCATTTGTCTATATACATAAAATTGATAAGGGAATACGTCTTTAATAAGTACAAATAACAATAACTTTTAATTTTCTACTCTTTTTGCTGGTTAATTAATTGTCTACTATGGTCAACTATAAGTCTTTAATATTACTCAAAATTATGTATTCATATAATACATCTACATAATATATCATCACTGCATAGTATCTGCATAATATATCTATCAACGAAGAATATTATCTTATGTAAAAGCAATTTAGAATCATATAGGCACTGTGTTAAAAATTTTGTCTTTTACTTCATTCATTCATTCTTTCTTCTTTTTTATTTTTTTATTTTTTTTAGCACTTTTATGTGCAAAAAAAACTTCTACCTAGAATCCATCAAACCAAAAATTTCTTAGAGAAAAAATAAAATCAAGTTTGAAATTCAAAGTAAAGAATTGAGATTTTGGTAGAGGGAAATGAAATAGTTACTGTTGCAAATATGTTCTCTTTCGTAAGTTGGTAGAGAGGAATGAAATAATTATTGAGCAATGAGGGAAAAAAAATCTACTCAAAGAACTTTGTTATAAAGGGGAAGAGAAATATAGAGAGAGAGTGAGGGAGAGAGATCTATGGAAGAGGAGAAACCAGAGTTAGCGACTGTGAGGGTGTGAGGAAAGAAAAAGAAAAGGGAAGAGAGAAAGAGTGAGAGAGCGTACTGTGAGAAAGAGATTGTTTTCCAAAAAAATTTTTTGGAAAACAACCTATACAAAACAAGCTTTATTTTTATTAGGATTTTCCATTGACTAAAGATAGTTTTCCGTTGACCAGTTTTTCTTTATACTACCAAACATTGGAAAATGTGGAAAACTATCTTTACAGAAAGTTTTCCAGCAAAACAAACAAGCGTAAGTTTAAAGTATAAGTTGGATATAAAAGGTATTTAACAAATCTAAAATAAAATGAATATTTATTTGTTATACAAGTTAAACCAGTTGTGTTAAATGGGTCATTTTAGGTTGACACAAATAAATTGGCAAGTTAGACGTGTCTATTGCGGGTCATGCGGGTTATCCCTCTTATGACCCGTTTTTATCATGTTTCTTTTGGGTTAACTCATTTATGACCTAAACTCGCTAAGGCCCAACCATAACCCGCAAAAACTCGTGTTGGATTTATGTCGTGTTTGCGGGTAGGGTCGAACGTTGACACCCCTATTTAGCTCATTGTAAAACCAAACTTAACAGTTGACATCCTATGATCAGCTAACAGACAAGCAAAAATGAACCTCTCTTCTCTCTTGTAGATGTAGTCTAGGTCTACTATTATTAGTGATGAGCAAGTCTATGGGGTTGTTAGTAGTCTTGTCTTTAATGGCTTTGGCATGGTTCTTGTTGCTCAGTGATGGGGATAAAACCCAAGGCAGACGGATCCAATCAATTGAGTCAGTCTTAAGCAATGGTAGTGAGAAAATGGACGGTCTAAATGGATTGACAGTCAAAAAAACGGAAGAGGAAATCATGTCTCGGACGGGAAGGCAGGGAGACGGACTCTTCGTAGTAGACGGATGCACGGGAGACGGGTAGCAAAGCCACATGGCACCTACGTGGCCTAAGTGGTCTCCAAGAAACCTAATATGGAAATGTCTTGTACCCTAAGATTAACCCTAATCAATGAGGTCTTTACAAGGAAAGTATCCCGCAAAATACGTGTATTAATAAGGATCTTCCCCACAAGGAAACACCTTCTCCACCAAGAAGCGAAGGTCAGCCTTACACTACTATAAAACCCAAAACCCTCAAGAAATCAAGGCATGCATAATTTACCCCAACTTTGGCACTCTAGAGTTGTAAAATTTCTCTAACTTAACCTTCAAAGGGTATTTGGCCGGTACCATACCGATACTCTCTGTGAGGTCTTCTTCTTCTTTGTTTCGCAGGTTCTGTCTAGAGCATGTGAGGACTGTGCAACTTATTGACGATTTTTGGCATTATCAATTGGCGTCATCTGTAAGGAAGGAAAGCCATACTACCACTTCCTAGACAAAGAGTTGTATGGTACTCTCTCGCTTGATGGCAACCAGCAACAACTAAGGAGACGAACCACGTACTACTGCCCTTGAAAGACAAGTTCAGACTATCACCACGACCATGGAATGCCTTACTAAGTAAAACCACGACCTAGAGGAACAACTGTGCCAAAGGAACGCAGGACCTAACACTCATGGGGAAGAGCAAGAAGGCACCAGCGTCGAAGAAAGGGACCAAGAAGGACCGGAATGCAGTAACGCCCCAAGCAGACAAGAGCGACAAGACACTACCATCCGTTCGTCACGGATACGGCACCACCATATATGGTTGCAGAGATGTAGATGATGAAGGAACAAATGGACTTCATGATGAACGCCCTCAGAGGACAAGTGTCAAGAAACCTCGAAGAGTTGGTCCACCAGATGGACTTGCCCTTTACTGCACCCATCACTTCATTCCCCCTTCTGCCAAAGTTCCTATGCCACAAATAGAAGCCTACAACGGGTTCAAGGATCCCTTAGATCACTTGGAGTCATTCAAAACCCTCATGCACTTGAAAGGTGTGGCGGACAAGATCACGTGCCAAGCTTTTCCAACTACGCTGAAGGGTCCCGCAAGGGTATGGTTCAGCAAATTAACACCTAACTCCATCAGTACGTTCAAGGAGTTGAGCACACAGTTTGCCTCACACTTTATCGGGGGGCACCGGTATAGGAAGTCTACTGCATGCCTAATGAGAATTAAGCAACAGGAGGATGAGATGCTGAGATCTTACGTAACCCGCTTCAACAAGGAGGCCCTCTCGATTGACAAAGCTGATGACAAGATACTTGTTGCTGCGTTCACCAATGGGTCACGGAAGGGAAATCTTTTGTTTTCCTTATATAAAAACGACCCAAAAACCATGTCGGATGTACTTTATCAAGCTACTAAGTACATAAATGTAGAAGACGCGCTACTAGCTTGAGAGGAGAAGCCCAAGAAGAGGGAAAGGCAAGAAGATGCATGGCAAGACAGGGGACGGAAAACAACAAGGACTAGAGATCGATAGGAGGATAGGTGCTTCAAACCCCCCATTGGAAGGTTCGCAAGTTTCACCCTATTAACTACCCTGATCGATCAGGTCCTGATGCAAATAAAGGACGATACGGCCCTGAAATGGCTTGGCAAGCTGAAGGGAGATCCCAGTAAGAGGTTCAGAGACAAGTATTGCTGTTTTCACTGTGATTATGGCTACGACATGTGTGAATGCTACTACTTAAAGCAACAAATAGAAGCCCTCATCAGACAAGGAAAACTGCAACAGTTTGTTAGCAAGGAAATGAGGGACTTACCACAAGAGAAGGCTACCTGGAGGGAGAACGAGCATCCTAGGCCACCCCTAGGGGACATAAGGATGATTGTAGGGGGCACTGTAGCTTCTGGTTTGTCCAGGAAGGCACACAAGACCTACCTTAGGATGGTCCAGAACGTCTAGCTGACGAGTCTCGTCTCGAAGATGGCGTGGATCGACAACCCCGTAATTAGGTTTATGGAGGAAGATGTTCGACGTCTCCACTACCCACACGACGATGCGCTCGTTGTTAGCATAGGAGTAAAGGACTACAACACCTACCGGGTCCTAGTTGATAATGGAAGCTCTGCTGATATCCTCTACTACCTGGTGTTCTAGCAGATGAGGATTGAGAAAGAACGGCTTGTACCGACCAACGCACCGCTTGTTGTGTTCGGAGGAACGAGAGTATACCCCCTTGGTACAGTCACACTGCCCGTGACGATTGGAGATTACCCACAACAAATTACTAAAGATGTTACATTCCTTGTCATTGACTGTTCATCTACTTACAATGCCATAGTGGGTCGGCCTACCCTCAATTCGTGGAAGGCCATGACTTTGACTTATCATTTGATGATCAAGTTCCCCACCAAGTACGAAGTAGGAGAAGTACACGAGGACCAGGGAATAGCACACGAGTGCTATATAGCAATGCTGGAGAAGACAACCACTTGCAGACCATGACCATAGAAGAACAACGAATAGTTGCAGAGCCAGTTGAGGGGTTAGAGGAGATACTCCTCGATGATTCCAAGCACTCACGACATTTTTGAAGGAGAACCAAGATGTCTTTGCTTAGAGCCACAAAGACATGTCCGGTATCAACGCTTCAATCATGGTGCATAGGTTGAATGTATCACCCTCTTTCCTCCCCTATCCGTCAAAAAAAGCGAGTATTTGCCTAGGAGCAAGACAAGGCCATAGCAGAAGAAGTTCGTAAATTGCAAGATGCAGAATTCATCAAGGAGGTCTACTACCCCGACTGGCTGACTAATGTAGTGATGGTCAAGAAAGCCAATGGAAAGTGGAGGATGTGCGTAGATTTCATGGACTTAAATAAGGTGTGCCCCAAAAACAGCTACCCGTTTCTGCAGATCGACGTCTGGGTAGACTCGACGGCAAGACAGCAGTTGCTAAGCTTCATGGACGCATTTTCTGGTTACAACCAGATCAAGCTGGACGAAACTGATAAGGAGAAGACCTCATTCGTTACTAGCCAAGGTCTCTTCTACTACAAAGTGATGCCGTTCAGTCTCAAGAATGTGAGCACAACGTATCAAAGGCTAATGAACAAAATTTTCGCACAACAAATTGGGAGGAATGTTCATGTCTACATGGATGACATATTGGTGAAAAGCCGACGAGAAGACGACCATTTGGACGACCTCAAGGAGACCTTTGATACCCTTCGCTCTTATAACATGAAGCTTAATCCAAACAAATGCACATTTGGGGTGACAGCTGAAAAGTTCCTGGGGTTCATGGTATCCCAGAGAGGTATTGAGGTCAACCAGGACAAGATCCGGGCCATAATGGAGATGGTGCACCCAAGGAACGTAAAGGAAGTACAAAGACACAACGGCAAGATAGTTGCACTAAATAGATTCATTTCAAGAGCAACGGATACATGCCTACCTTTATTTCGCACATTGAAGAAGTCCTTTGAGTGGACGGCTGAATGTCAACAAGCATTCGAAGACCTGAAAGCATACCTTTCTTCCCTACTATTGCTAAGTCCCTCCCAACCAGAAGAAGAATTGTTTCTTTATCTGGTCGTCTCCTTGGCTACCGTTAACGCAGCCTTAGTCAGAGAAGAGGATAGGGTAAAGAAGCTTGTATACTACACCAATCGGGCGCTCCAAGGTGCAGAGGAGAGGTACCCACTAATGGAGAAGTTCACCTTCGCTTTAGTGACCGTAGCTCATAAGCTCAAACCATACTTCTAGGCCTACACTATGGTAGTTCTAACAAACAAAGCTCTACATAAAGTAATGAGCAATCCTGAAGCCGTTAAACGGGTGGTGCTATAGGCAATCGAGTTGAGCGAATTCGACATGCAATACCATCCGCGTACTGCAATAAAGGGCCAAGCGGTTGCTGACTTCATTGTGGAATTTGCCGATGCAGAAGGCTAGGGGTAGAAGAGCATCCTGAATGGAATATCCACATGGATGGATCATCCAACAAGCAGGCTAGCGGAGTAGGTGTAGTACTCCACTCTCTAGACGGGGATGAGATCGAGTGCATGGTTCTTCTCGACTTCCCAAAAACCAACAATGAAGTAGAATATGAAGTTCTAGTGGCAAGACTGGATCTTGCCAAAGCAGCAAGGGCCATACGTGTGGTTGTTTATTATGATTCTCAGGTGGTCACGAGTCAACTGAATGGTGATTACAAGTGCAAAAGCGAACGAAAGAAAAAGTACTTAGAGCAAGTAAGGAAACGGGCAGAAGGCCTTCAAGCCAAGTTTGTTCAGATCCTAGGGGAAGAGAATGAACAAGCCGACTGTCTTGCCAAAGCCGTATCTGTAGAACATGTGTTCATCCCTTATAAGGTACTTTCGTTTATTTAGCTTTCACCCTTGATAGATGGCGTCGATGTGCAGGAAATAGGCTCCAAAAGCAACTAGACCACACCGCTAGTCTCCTACTTAAGAGAAGGCACGTTACTGGACGGTAAGAAGGCCACAAGGAAGCTGAAGGTTTAGGCGGCACGATTTGTCCTAATAAAGGACATCTTGTACAAAAGAAGTTTCTCCCGACCGTACCTCAGATGCCTAAGCCCCGAGGAAATGGATTATGTCATGAGGGAAGTTCACAAAAGGATTTGTGGGAACCATTCGGGATCACAGTCTTTAGTACACAAGTTGATTCGGTTGGGATATTATTGGCCTACCATGCAGAAGGATGCCCAAGCATATGTCAAAACTTGCGACAAGTGTCAAAGGTTCAATAACGTCATTAGACAACTAACAGAATAGCTCACTCCAATGATGGCCCTGTGGCCTTTTGCTCAATGGAGGTTGGCCTACCATGCAGAAGGATGCCCAAGCATATGTCAAAACCTGCGACAAGTGTCAAAGATTCAGCAATGTCATCAAACAGCCAATAGAGGAGCTCACTCTAATGACGGCCCCGTGGCCTTTTGCTCAGTGGGGGTTGGATATCATGGGGTCATTCCCAACAGCAATTAGAAAATTGAAGTTCCTAGTGGTCGACATAAATTACTTCACCAAATGAATGGAAGTCGAAGCCCTGACTACCATCATGGAGAAGAACGTGCGAAGCTTTGTCTAGAGAAACATCATCTGCAGGTACTGTATAACTAGAGTACTGATCTCAGACAACAGAAAGAAGTTCAACAATGACTCGTTTAGGGATTTTTGCTCACAGTTGGGGATCAAGAATCACTACTCCTCACCCGCCTACCCTTAAGCCAACGGATAAGTTAAGGTCACAAACTGATCCTTGCTCAAAATCATAAAGACTCAGCTCGAGGGGGCAAAGGATATATGGTCGAAAGAGTTGCGGAGCGTACTATGGGTATATAGGACAACGACTAGAACACCTACAAGGGAGACGCCATTTCGACTAGCATACGAAAGCGAAGCTGTTATCCCAGCCAAGGTCGGACTCACAAGCTACAGAGTAGAGAACCATGACAAGAGTAGGAACGACAAGGTTATGCACTTACAGCTTGACTTGGTGGACAAAGTCAGAGAAATGGATTAACAAAGGTTAGCGCGGTATCAGGACCTCATGGCCAAGCACTACAACTCCAAAGTCAAGCACATAGACTTCCAAGTTAGAGACCTTGTCTTGAGGAAGGTGATGGGCGCCACAAGAGATCCCTCCTAGGGAAAGCTAGGACCTAATTGGGAAGTGCTGTTTGTATCGCATACAAAACTTACGCAGCGGAAAATTAACGGATCTACTTCATTCGGAATTGATAACATGCACTATGTAAATTTCAGAATTCAAGAACAAGAAAGCGTACCTTGGTGCGGTGAAATTCAAAAAAAAAAAGATCTGAAGTACTTGGGAACACTTTTAATCTTCACTCCAATTTCATTTTACGCCCAAGAAGTGTGGTCTCTCAATCAGTGAGAAAAAATAATAGAGTGTCTCACACTCACATACACACCATTTTACAATAGTGTCTCTTACATAAAATAATGTATGTTTCTCCCTTTATATCTAGCTGGTTATCTAATTGGGCCAGCCTTTTGGGCCTTTCCAATTGGGCTTTAGTGTGTGACTTGGAGTGGGACCAAAAGGGACCAATAAGACACTAGCTCTAATGGGCCTTGGGCTTTTCTGTCAACTCTTGACAAGTCCAAAGTTACCATTAACTATATTTAATACCACTATAAAAATATAGTTGCTCTCTAAACCTTATTTATAAATTATATCTCAAGACTTTATTGTACATGCAACCCCTTCATAAAATATTCATAGAAATACAAAGTCATGAACTATGCATCTTTTGTGACTTTTCACATAAATCACATACAAATGGAGAATAATGGATTTGATCATGAGGTGTAGGTTGCTTTGATATATTAGGAATGAGATTTAAAGTTACGATCAAAACCTTAGTATGTTGAGCAGCCACATTTAGTGTTGATGGAACATATATTCTTAAAATGGAATTTATAATCTCTTAACGGAGATATAAAATATTCCCTTGAGATAAGTTTAATGAGTTTGATTATTTAGAGTGTTAGACCTAACCACTAAAGTAAGGAGTTACTAAAGTATATATTTCTAAAATTGGATTTTATAAATATATAATGAATAATATAAAGGATTAAACCAGGTACTCAAGGATTAAGATGTAATAATCTACAGCAATCTACATTCATGACTTTGTATTACTATGAATATTTTATGAAGGGGTTGCATGTACAATAAAGTCTTAGGATATAATTTATAAATAAGGTCTAGAGTGCAACTATATTTTTATAGTGGTATTAAATATAGTTAATAGTAACTTTGAACTTGTCAAGAGTTGACAGAAAAACCCAAGGCCCATTAGAGCTGGTGTCTTATTGGTCCATTTTAGTCCCACTTTAAGCCACATACTAAAGCCTAATTGGAAAGACCCAAAAAGATAGCCCAATTAGATAATCAGTTAGATACAAAGGAAGAAACATACAGAATTTTATGTAAGTGACACTATTGTGAAATGGTGTGTATGTGAGTGTAAGTCACTCTCTAATTCTCCATTAGAAACTGATTGAGAGACCACGCTTTTTGGGCGTAAATTGGAATTGGAGAGAAGATTTAAAGTGTTTCCAAGTATTTCTGATCTTTGTTTTGAATTTCACCACACCAAGGTACGTTTTCTTGTTCTTGAATTTTGAAATTTACATAGTACATGTTAACAATTGCGAATAAAGTGGATGCGTTAATTTTCCACTGCGTATATTTTGTATGCGATACAAACATGTATTTCTCCAACATATATCGCAAGAGGGGTTATTCAGACATGTCATGTGTATATATACATCTTACATCTACTATTAAGTCCTTAAGGGGATGGAGGCATCCCAAGGGATGCCTTGAAAATTATTAAGTCCTTAAGGGGACAGACACGTCCCAAGGGATGCCTTGAAAATTAGTAAGTCCTTAAGGGGATGAACGCATCCCAAGGGATGCCTTGAAAATCACTAAGTCCTTAAAGAGATGGACACATCTGAAGGGATGCCCTGAAATTCGTTAAGTCCTTAAGTGGACAGATACATCCAAAGGGATGCCTTGAAATTTGTTAAGTCCTTAAGCGGACGGAGATATCCAAATGGATGTCTTGAAATTTGTTAAGTGCTTGTAAAGATTAAGTGGACGAACACATCCCAAGAGATGCCTTGAAATTAGTTAAGTCCTTAAGTTGATGGATACAAACTAAGGGACGCCTTGAAGTGCATCGCTGGCATACTAAATGCTGACATCAGCATTAAAATAATAATATAATATTTTATTTAGCATTAAAAAATTGCCACATCAACATCTAAATTTAAAAAATTAATTTATTAATTTCAACTAAATAAAAAAAATCAAAACAGAAATAAAAATCAAAATTCACATAAATTAAGATCTAAAAGTATCTTGAACAAGAACACCAACCTAGACTTAAGATCTCAAAATTGAAAACCAAAAATCACGAATAACTCAAAAAATAAGATCACAAAATTAAACATAAGATCCACGTCAAAATAAACATGAACAAGGAATTAAATAAGAACAAGATCAATATTCTAAGCTCAAAAAAATCTTTCCTGAACTATTAACAGGGATCTAAGCATATAGAACAACACATGAACCCCTAGCAAAAGCAACAAAATATCAAACCCCAATAGAGCTAAGATTCAAAAATCAAAGCAAAAGAGAGGGTGAGACATGGTGAGAGTTAAGAGAGCTGGAGAAAGGAGAGATAGGCAAACCCACAACCACGCCACCATCACCACACCACCCCCACAACCTAGCAACAACCCACACCACAAAACACCAAGGAGGAGATACGGTTGCATCAGCACTTCGGTTGACGATGTTTTCTACATGATCGGCGGACTCAAAATCGGCGGCACCGCGGTCAAGTCCGAACCTCCACAAGCTGCAGCGCATACGGAGGCTCACGTGTATGCGAGCTTGATGACTTGTTGTGACGACTTGTTGCGATAGAGTGGGAGGAGTTTGCGAGGTTTGAGAGAAGGGCTTGCTTTGGTGTACGATTCCGTTGGTGGAGAGTGGAGTAGAGGACCAGATCTGCCTGAGGTTATACGACACGCCACTTGGATCTGAGGTTTGTTTTTGGTTTCTCATAAAGTATAAGAAAATTTGGGTTTTGAGTTTAGGGGCCGAAAATATGGGTTTGAATTTCGTGTTTGGGGGCCGAAAATCTGGATTTGATTTTTGTGTCTGATGTTTTGATGGTGTGGGGGTTTGAATTTAAATTTTTGAATCTTGGTTTGAATCTGGGTTTGAATTTAATTTTTTGGGTTTTAAATTTGCTGGGTTTGTGTTCTTGTTCAAATATTTAATGTGTTCATGTTTAATTTATCAATTTTATCTAGGTTTGTCAAGAATGTTGGCGTGAATTCTAATTCTAGGTTTTGGCTCTGAGGTTTGAATTTTCTGGGTTTTAAATTTTGTTTTCATGTTTAATTTTAAGTTCTTATTTTCTAGGCAAGGTTGGATGATTGACTGCAAAGAACACATGTTTTTTTTTTTTTTTTTTTTTTTTAATAAAACGAAGAACACATGTTCTGGTTCTTCATGTTCTTAAAAAAAAATTAATTCTTTTCTTTTATTAAGGTTTTTTTTTAATTTCATTATTTGATTTTTAATTTTCTGAGGTGGCATTTTTTATTATTTTAATGCTAAATAAAATATTATATTATTATTTTAATGCTGACGTCAGCATTTAGTGTACCAGCGATGCACACTGTTTGCCACATAGACTATTTTCCGTTCGTGAGATGACAGTAGGGACAAAAACGAGATCGTTTTTTTTATTTTAGGGACTAAAAGTGGTGAAAAAAAAAGTTAGGGACCAAAGTGGGAATTGCGTGAAAATGTAGGGACGAAAATAGGTTTTTCGCCTAAATTATATTACTACACGTAAAAATTGCAATTTTTTTTTAGATCTATAAAAAAAATAGATATAATTTTTTTTGTTCTTATCTTCTTCTTCTCTTATAATTTCTAATATTAATTTGACTACAATACAAACTCTTCATATAATCCTACATAAAAAATGTCCATGTAATCCATATATATTTTTTTAAATTTTATTACTACACGTAAAAATTGCAATTTTTTTTAGATCTATAAAAATAGATATAATTTTTTTGTTATTATCTTCTTCTCCTATAATTTCTAAGTTAATAAAAATCTTAATTAGATTACTATCCAAATTAACTTCATCCAATCCAATCCTTATCTTAAAAGTATACATTTAGGTCCATCTAATCCTTATTTTTAATTACTACACAAAAAACGAATAGCTAATAAAGTTTATTTTCAAGCAAACTATCATTAATATAATATAAGAGTGTAATTTTGAATAAATTTTCTTTCTTTTAATGTACAACCATTCTTTTTTATATTAAAAAAATTGTTCTCTTGGGTCTCTCCAAAAAAAAATCTTTTAGGAAGTGAGAATTGAGTACATTTCCAGATGTCCTGCCATCAAAAAAGTAAAATAAATTCTTATTAAACTATTTGTCTCAAACTCAAACTCTTAATAATTAAACTTTCCCACCATGTCACAATTATTCAAAAAGTGAAGGTAAAAAAATGTTAATATCAACATTAAGCTTTTGTGTCTATCCAAAACTAAATAGAGGAAAGTTGACAAGAAAATTTAAATTTTTGTATTTATCCAAAGATTAGTATAGGAAAAGTTGATAAGAACAATTTTTGCATCTATCTAAAAAAATTGCTGCAATTTTTGCTTACCTTCAAGTATGTCTAAAACTTGCTATTAGATCATTGGGAATAAAATCAATTGGAAAAAAAAATTATAAATATTTTTGCTCCACATCCCTCAAACTTTTGTGTATATTTTTAGTTGGATGGTTTTGTTCTGTAATGGGTTTATTGATTTTTAAGTTTCTAGGTGTATCAGCATCCTAATCCGATAGGAAATAGGTTAGCAATGGAAGTTATAATCGAAGCACCAGAGTGTATTGTACCAGGCCAGATTGTGTGGATACTTTAAGGATGCCTACAATGAAAGCTCTAAGTTCTATTTTCCTCTCCAAGGTTATTTAACTCTATCTTTTTTTCTTTTCTTTTTTTTCCTTTTTTGTTACATTATGTTCATAAATACATCATATTTTTTATACTACAAGTAACTATATTGGAACTCTTTGAAGCTATAGAGTTTGAAGGAAACTTTGAAAAGCTTGAATTTTTGGAACTTAATTAATTAGATCTTCATCACTATAATTTATTCAGATATGATTGCAACAAAGGATTCTCAAGTGGAATAAAAATGTAGTTGGCTTAGAAAGTTTGGATCAATTGAAATATACATTGGAATAAAATAAGAAAATAATTGCTAAAATGATATTTATTGAAGGTGTACGATTAAAAAAGAATATTGGTCAAAATATGGCATGATCCATTGAAGTTTTAAACACCTTGAAGTTATAAACTATATTCCAAATGCATCATTTACTCATAATATAGATCGTTGTTCAGAAAAACAACCTAGGAGGAATGTGCAAGACCTCGCAAAAAGTATTACTTTTTAATTTTCATCACATCTGAACGCTAATGAAGCTATTTTCAATTATTAATGCAAGCTTATTTTCAGGGTCTTAACTCTTAGTTTGTCTCAAAAAAAAATTCTTGAAGTTTATATTTACATATTTTGTTTTCATAGGTATTCGGTACCTCCTCCCTCACTTTCAAATACAAAATTCAGTTCTTATGTAAATTCTTAATGTTTAGTAATTTGGGTTGTTTATAGTTCTTAACTATTAAATTGAGATTACCACTTGAATATATTTTATTATTTAATTTTAATTAAATTAAAAAATATTTTCTTATTTTCTTTAATTTACACATGATTCTTGATTAAGCCATGCATCGCACGAGCATAATATATATATAGGGTTTAGAAATTTCATGGAGAAAAATTAGGAAAGTAGAGTAGAATGTAGGTACGCTAAGAAACAAGGTCAAAAATGGCCCATTCCATTTTCTTGCTTGCATGTGATATTGATGCATAGCTAAAATGACTCACCAAAATATAGGTTGTTGTTGTCCATGCCTAGAATACTAATTTAAGTAAATATTTAAAATAGCATATCCCGAGGTAGATTCCTGAACTTGAAATTGTAACCTGTCGACTTTGGTGGAAAGCATGCGCCAATGCACCAAGGCTTGACTTTTATGCCTAAAAAAATCTAGCACCACACCCTTTTGCACAAGAACTTTGCCATAATTCTGACATAGAAGTTTATGAGGAGTATAAAAGTTGTAGGTCTATATGAAAGTGATAGGGTCACAGTCTATCACATAAAATAGTTGTGGAAAATAGTGTGGTCCTAGAATCACTCTTTATGCCTTGAATTACTTGTGCATAGTATTATTTTCATATTAGTTATCGAAACGCATTCTCTTGCACTAATCAACAGATTTGACATGGGCTCTTTGGCATATACATCGTGATTCTTTTTTTGGATTTTATTTCTTGTACGTATTTTTATGGATGTGTTATAGTCATCCCTTGTACAATTTGTTTGTTTGAATGTTATTAGGCAAATGCTTTGGCCTATTTCTCTAATTTTTTTCCACTGCACTTACCATTATGCACTATGGCATACTGCTTCACGACAAAATCAGTTAAATTAAATTGTTGTTTCCTACTAATTTGTTTCATTTTTCATTTCCATGTAGATATCAGTTGCAGGAAAAGAGCAAAGCTTACAGATCTTGATGTCAATATTCCATTAAGTTGCAGAAGAAATGCTTCTTCTACAGGTTTAGAAGGAAAGGAAGACAGAGGCCGAGATGTAAGTTTCTATTCTTGCCCATACATTGCTTTGCTCTTCTAGAGCTGCATATTCTTTGGGTTGTCAATTTAGCTTCTTATTTTCCTTTTCATAAAGTAAAAATATTGTTTCTCTTTGTGCTAAATGGTTAAATATATGCAAGCTCTATTGTCATAATTATGTTCTAAGTTAACACATATAAATCATATTATTGTAAAGTACGGAAAATAAAGAACACAACAATATGATAACCTAGGAAAACCAAACCGGTAAAAAACCTGGGGAGGATTTAACCTAGCTATCCTCAAGGTAAAGCTAAATCCACTATGAAAGAGTTGAAGTTTACACAATAGCGACTTAGACCACTAACATCCTATTGCTACCTCGAGTAAGAAACTTACTACCACGACCATGTGACAGCTCCGAGTTCACGGACTACTTCTTTCTTGAATTCCCAGCAAGCACAAGCACTCCCGCTTATATATCTTTAAACTCTTGAATCTGCAACTGAATTGATCACCAAGCTCCTGAGATCAATCTAGATCTTGATAACCCTAAGTGTATGTAAAGGCAAACACCTCTAGATCTCATGAAAAATTCACACACACAGCATAAAGAGCATCCATAAAATGTGGCTAGGGTTTTCTCTTTTATACCTAGGGCAAAACATAAAACCCTATACGTAAAACATGCTTGGGATGAGTTAGAAAATTCTGCAGAAAAACAATCTGCATGAGCTTCGATCGATCGAGTCTAATTTTTGATCGATTGAGTTAGACAGATTTACACAGTAAATCCTGTAGTACACTCGATTCCAACTTTACAACTTAAACATACTTTGAGCAAGTCTAAAACAAGACTAAACGTTTTGATCATGGTTTGCCAACATTTCAAATTGAAGTTCTAATACATTTAAACCTAAAATCTTAGAACCCAACAAACTCCCTCTGTGACAATCCGTGACAAAACACAAGCTTAACAAATTGCTCAAAGTTACAAATAAAAATAGCCCAATATAAAATCATTGCCCAACACAACAAATTCAACCTAATTACTATCCATCAGTTGTAATTGTAGACAGCAGTACAATTGAATCAACCTGTATATTCCTATAACACTTAACAAACACATAAACACATGTGTGGAAAATACAAGTAACACTATATAAATTCTTGATTTCACATAACACAAGATAAAGACATATATCATGAATAACTTCATAAATATAACTCAATGAACAATGTGAAACAAGAAACATATATAAACAAAGGGCACCTAGATACACAATACAAAATGAAGCACCTAGATACAATCTAAAAACTCCATAGCTCCAAAAAATCAAAAACTCCTCCTAACATCAAAAACTCATCTCTACAACATATGTACTCCCCCCTTTTTGTGACGAATTGCCAAAGGGCACTCACTCATCATCAAAAGGAGGTGGCGGTCTAATACTCTCCAAATCTGCTTGCAAAGCACAAAGCTCATCAAGAATGTCCACCAAAAGCTGACCATGAGCCGCCTGAACGGTCATGACAGTCTCCAACATACGACGAATGTCTTAATCTTCCGAAGTAGAAGGTGGAGGAACATCAGCAGCAGCAATAGCAGGATCGACAGACGTCTCAGCAAAAGTATCACCTGTAGAGGAAGGAGGAGGAGGTGCAATACCAGAAGACCCAACTCTAGGACATTTAGAGCTTGCTCTCATCTAAGCAACCCTCTGCCTAGAAAGGTGGCACCTATAGGAGCAACTATATAAACAGGCTCAAACGCGGGAAAGTTCTCTAGACCAAAATGCAAAAGAATCCGATGAATAAAAACAGGGAAGAAAAGAGCATGAGAAATAGAACAACTCAGATGAACCTCAATCAAAGAACGAATAAAAAGATGAGGACAACTCATAGGTGCATCGGTAATAAAGGCATACAAAAATGCACATCTCTCGATAAGAATGGTGTGCAAATGAGAGATAGGCCACAAAGAATGACAAGCAATCCTGAAGAAAAGATAATGAATCTCAGTCAACTCAGTAGACATGATCTGAGGATCAGAACCCCACTAGATAGAAGTACCAGTGATGTATGACATGATGTCATCAAGAGAAGGAGACTCATCGTAAGGATACACAGGATCCTGGACCACTGGCACCCGAAAAGCAGCAACCACTACTGAAGGAGTAATGGTGTACTCGTCACCCCATATCCAACTTCTCACAAGAGTGTTGGAATCATAGGAGTGGACCGAGAGGTTCGAGTAGAACTCTCTGATCAAGGTAGCCGAAGGGGGATGTGAAATATCCAGCAATGGTAACCAACCCCTACGCTCAAAGTTTCTCCTAATCTCAGGATCAAGCTCATCTAGAATAATCTTTCTCTCAACCCAAACGTTCCTAAACAGGTTCAAGGTCTCATACGTTTCCTAGTTTTTCTCACTCAAAAACCTATCACTCTCAAAAGAAGGTGCAGAAGAGGAGGAGGCTTTCCTATTGGCTCTTGTTTTCCTAGGCATGGTGCTTTGGATAGGATAAGACACATAGAAAGAACCAAAAGAAAAAGAAAAACCAAGGGCAAACTGCAAGTTAGCACAAAACAATATAGAAAAATAACAATCTATATGATGCATGAACAGTATGATCAGATGATGCATGATCTAATGCAGAGAATAAGTTCAATTTAACTTTAAAAACACAAAATTGGCTTGAACATAGAGTTTATATAAAAAACCCCAAAATTTTGAAAAACCACTTGTACGATTTTCAAGAAATTGACCAATTGATCATTAAACAAGATAGATAATACATTATAATGATCATATTAATCAATCCAACAAGCAAATTTCATCAATTTAAATCCAATTGAACAAAATCCCCAAATCGGGTAGTTTCAAGCTCTAGAATTTCCAATTTTTCACAAACCACCAAATTGATCAAATTAATTCATAAGAATCATGTTTATAGCATCCCACAACAAAAACCCAATGATCAATTTTAAAAGAAAAGGCTTGATTCAACAAAAAATCCCAAAATTCCTTAGGTTCGAAATTTCCAAAACAATTCATGATTTAATGCATGAAAAAGGAAGGATAATATGGTCTTACCAGCCTTGGGAGAGAAAAACCTTGCAAAAAGATCGGAGGCAAACGACAAAAATCTTGATTGGAAGCCTTGACCAATCGGATAGAGAGAGAAAAGGTTTAAAAAGTTTGAAAAGTGTTTGAACACGTGAGAAACAAAGGTCTT